>VWYE01005116.1:0-15749 GCA_013398995.1 Alaudala cheleensis | reverse complement strand
AATATCCAGCACACACACACACAAAATAATTAGGTTACTCAAGAACTATTATTCCTTTTTTCACCCTTCTTTTCTCAACGTCCTCGAGCCTCACGCTTGGGTGCCAAAATCTGTCTTGGTTTAGAAAGACAGGTGTCTGCTAGGGAGGGCAGGGCCTCTCTTGGAATGGATAATGCAAACTCCCTCCTTCCAAATATTCATAATTTTGAAAATTAAGGGGCTCTCAGGCAAAGATATGGGGATAGAAATAACAGTTCTTTACTAGTGCGTATAACAAAGCAAACAAACAACAACTACAGCATTAATAATAAACAGAACCAGGAACCCAGTAACAGATTCCCTGACCACAGGCAATTTCCCCTTTGGTGCAGTTAAGGGCACAGCTGGCAGGGACGCTGGCCGGTTCCCGGTGGGCAGGTCAGGTGTGATGATCCCCACAAAGCTGCAGGGGACACTGTGGCCCAGACGGGAAGAGATGGAAGAGATGTATCAGAAACCCTGGAGTAGTGGCTGAAGATGGGGGAGGTCTCGTCAGGCAGGGGGTGTGGCCTGCAGAGTAGCGAAAAAACTCAGAGCAGTGCCAAAGAAGCAGCGGGGGATGGGACAACAGTGACCCTTCTCCCGACATGGCCACAGGCCCCTCTTTTAGTGACGCAGGGGATAACAAGGTCCCAGTTCAGTGGCTGTTCCCAGGAGCAGAGGCTCACCCCACACCACAAGAAACAGGACCAAGCTGGACTTCTGTAGCAGCAGTGAGTTCCTTTTCCCAAGCAGCAGCTTCACCGTTCCCCTCTGAAAACCCAGATCAAGTGCCCGAAAGTTTCCCCTCCCTGGCCACCTCAAGCTTCTTAGCAACACAATGTAAAAAATTCCACCAGTAACAAGGAAAGAAAAAAAATCAACCCCCAGCACAGGGATACCTGCCAAGTACATCCAGACTGAAGATGAGGAACACTCATTTTTAGATGGGTGAGTAAAAGCATTGAGATCCAGACACATACAGAGATAAAATCCTTAAGTATCTCCATAGGTGCTTTGTTGTCTTGTAATTGTGCATTCTGCAAGGCCAAAGACTATAAACTTGTACATTTGTAGTGGAACTTACTTCTGTTAAAACCCTTTAGGCCTGCATATATTAGATACTGCATTGGCAATATTTAGATACTGTATTAGCAATAAATCAAAACATAATAATCCACATGATCAGCGTCATATTTCTTGCACCTGACCAAGTCTTCTCTCTACTACTCTGCCATAGTCACTGTATAATTTTTCTACTTAGTCAGTAACAGTAGCATTGTTCTAAAATTATGTCCATGCTTTGTGTTACAGAACAGCAAATAATGCTGGCATGAGCTCACAGAACTTGTCTACAAGCTGCAGGCATCTCCACCAACTAAACTTCTCCAGACACAAAATAAATTCAGCATATGAGATAGCTCTGGAGTTTAGTGGGAAATGGTACCATGAGGGAGAAGGGGGATAAGGTTGAGCCTTGTGTCTGCCAGCTGCTGATGACTCAAGATCATCACGGTTAGCCTCCTTATCCCAAGGGACATGAACAACTTTCACTATCAAAAGTGAATTAAGGTTATACTTTGCCCCAAGGGATAGCACTTATCTCTTTATCTGTGATAAATGAAGAGATGAGATCCACCAGCAGAGAGAGAGTGTGATTCTTAGTGAATCTGGGTGAATCTAAAGTTTATTCAGAAGCATCAGTATATATATCTTTTACTACTAAGAGCTTTTTTGGTTACAGCTTCCAGACGTGATCACAGTCCTACAATAAATCTTGACTTTTTTTATTGTTCTCTCCAAAGTCATGGTAAAGGAGCATTAAGAGTGTGCATGAAGAGTGTGTGTCTGTGTTGACATAGGAGTAGAAACTCGTTTGTTTAGTTCTGTCTCAGCTATATGCCATGTCAGGGAGACCTGCTGCTGGTGCTGCTGGTGCTGCTGCCATCGTTCTCTGTTTAACTCTTTTCTTACACCAACACCTGTTAACCCCACACTTATCCTTACCTTATGGGTGGAGTGTGAAATTGCCTTCTTTGGAGGATGGCCAGAGAAGGTTTGAACAGAGATTCACAACTTTTATACTGAACTTTGTTTCTAAGATTTTCAAAGGTGTACTTTCTATGACTCAGAGGTGGTTTAAACCATAGGAGCAGACAGTGCTGGAGTAATTATCAGGTATTGAATAACCACAGAGATATCCTCTCAAGAGCTTGACTCCTCCCTGCCCAGGAGGAGACTGGTGAGGAGTATGGGGGTCTGACACTGTACATGGTGTCAACAGTCAAGTGAAAGAGACAAGACGCAAGAAAGAATGGAAACCTCACAGGTGGAGTTCCTCATGCCCTGCCCCCTCCAATGACAGAAACCCAACAACCCCAACTTCACTTCCTAACAGCCTCTCTCTCAGCCTTGCTCCATCATGCCTGCAATGTGACACCACCAAAGTACAGCAGAGTGCAGTGGCGATGGGAGGTAAACCTCAGAAAAGAGCTGGCAGGAGGGGAAAACAGTCCCGAGATACTGCAGCAGCAAGCATGAAACTTGACAGTTCACAGACACTTCCAAGGGAGTCTTACTGCAGGCCTGTTACAAAAATGTGGTTAGAGTTGGAGACCAGTAGCTTATACATCACAGATTCTGATTAAAAAAGTGAGCAAAGATATGAGCACTTTTGCAAACTGTTGTCAAAAGCTGGGGCTATGAATATATTAGAGAGAGAGGAGAATGTAAAAAGTCCCCTTGCATTTGAGATCATCATAGAACAGTTTGGGTTGGAAGGGACCTTAAAGCTCGTCTAGTTCTAACGTCTCTGCCATGTGCAGGGACACCTTCCACTAGACCAGGTTCCTCAGAGTCCCATCCAATCTGGCCTTGAACAATCTCAGGGATGGGGCATCCACAACTTTTCTGTGCAACCTGTGCCAGTGCCTCACCACACTTACAGGAAAACATTTTTTCCTTACATCTAATCTAAACCTGGCCTCTGTCAGTTCGAAACCATTNCTGCAATGTGACACCACCAAAGTACAGCAGAGTGCAGTGGCGATGGGAGGTAAACCTCAGAAAAGAGCTGGCAGGAGGGGAAAACAGTCCCGAGATACTGCAGCAGCAAGCATGAAACTTGACAGTTCACAGACACTTCCAAGGGAGTCTTACTGCAGGCCTGTTACAAAAATGTGGTTAGAGTTGGAGACCAGTAGCTTATACATCACAGATTCTGATTAAAAAAGTGAGCAAAGATATGAGCACTTTTGCAAACTGTTGTCAAAAGCTGGGGCTATGAATATATTAGAGAGAGAGGAGAATGTAAAAAGTCCCCTTGCATTTGAGATCATCATAGAACAGTTTGGGTTGGAAGGGACCTTAAAGCTCGTCTAGTTCTAACGTCTCTGCCATGTGCAGGGACACCTTCCACTAGACCAGGTTCCTCAGAGTCCCATCCAATCTGGCCTTGAACAATCTCAGGGATGGGGCATCCACAACTTTTCTGTGCAACCTGTGCCAGTGCCTCACCACACTTACAGGAAAACATTTTTTCCTTACATCTAATCTAAACCTGGCCTCTGTCAGTTCGAAACCATTCCCCCTTGTCCTGTCACTAGATGTTCTTGTAGAAACACCAAGATCTTTGAAGCAGCTCTAATACAATTGCATAAAGCAATAGCTGTCAAAACAGAAGTCAGAGGGGTTATCTTTATGGTTAGATGAGTTGGTACCACCAAGCCAACCTGTCCTGCAAAGCTTCAGGAGAGAAGAACATGAGAGGACACTGAGTTATCTATCCTGCCTGAGCATCACTGCCTTCTTCAGTGTCTTGGTTTGGAAAGACAGGTATCTGCCAGGGAAAGCTGGAGCCTCCCTTGAAATGGAGAATTTAAAACCCCTCCTTCTGAATTATTATAAATTTGAAATTAAGGGGCTTTCAGGCAAAGATATGGGAATAAGAATAACAGTTCTTTACTAGACATATTAAAAATAAAAATGTAGTAGTACAAAAAAGCAAACAAAACAAAACAAAAAACCCCACTGACAGAGTCAGAATACGACCTGGCACCCTGTTGGTCAGGGTGTTGGTAGCAGTCCAATCAAGTCCTCCTGGAGTGATAGATGTGATTCTGTTGGAGCAGAGGTGATCCTGTAGAAGGGTGTAGTTTCCTTCTGAAGGTCCAGTGGTGGTGGGATAGATCCGGTCTTCCTCTGGGAATCCAGTGGAAACAGGCTGTCCTGCTGTTCTGAATCTCAGGTTTTATCCAGGAAGGAATGCTTGGCTCCTCCCGCTAAGTGGAGCATCTCACAATGGGATGATGTAATTTCATCAGTCGTGCAGTGAGCCTTAATGGCCCATTAGAAGAATATATCTCCCTGGAGGGAGGATGGGTGGTAGAAGAGATAAAGAACACTGCCCCTCCTGGTTTTAACAGCTGGCCCGTTTACAGAAGACACCCACCCCCTCTCCCCCGGAGTTATGAAGAATTGGTCATAGAAGAGATAAAGAAAACACCTCCCCAACCGGTTTCAACAGATGGTCAATAGAATACATACTTTTGGTTACATCTTGCATTGCAACACAAGACATCCAGGAAACCAGATTTAATTTCCATGCGCAGGTTGCTGAGCCATTGGGAAAGGTGGTAGACCCTCTCTGAGGAGAAGGAAAAAGAAGAAATCTAATGTTGCTGCAGAGGAACTTGGGGATGTTGGAGCTGACTGTACAGTGGCAGCTGACCACTCTCAGAAGCAACTTGGAAAAGAAACTTAAAGCCATGCTACAACCAATGTCTGGTCCCATAGTTACAGCATGAGACATCACAGAATGGAAAATACCCCTCACCCTACAGCCCTTCATCTGTAATGCTCAGTGAGGAGACAGTTGGCTCCTGTCACCTCCTCATTCATAATGTAGTCCCTGGGACTCCCTTCTCTAGAGGGATTTGGAGAGGGACGCCCTATCTGCTTCAGGAGTAAAAATTCCACATGGGCCACAAGTTGTACTGTATTGGTGCCTGGGGACACAATTTGGACGAGAGATTTTTCTGATCATTTGGTGATACACACAGCCTCAAAGTGCAAATCACTTTTATCCATGAGGCCCATGGCACAGTCCACTTTTAACTTTTAAGGATATTCTGGGAAAAATAAAATTAAAAAAAAAAATAGAAGAAGAAAAAAAAGCCAGAACCAAAGCATGTTTTTCTCCATTACTATAAAGAGGGCTTGTGAATGCATGGTATTAGTATTCCAAAAGCTGTTGAAATCCTTAGTGCTGCGAAACAGATGGAAAATAAGACAAAAGAATTCACAACTCAGATTGAATTTAATTCCTTTAATTTCACACAATGAATAACATATGAATAGGATGAATTTTCATTTGTTTGTTTTTAGCTAAATGCTCTATACTGTGCTAACCTGATTTGGTAGAGAAAAGACAGAGCTTTGTTTCAGAAAAAAAGTTTAAAAATCAATATCTAAAATCATGAAGGAGCATGACACTAAAGCATGCCAGATGCATCAAGTTCATATCTATTTTTAAACATGCAAAAATACTTAATGAATAAAAACTGTTACAAAAAGAACATTTCAAACAATGTACAACTTATTTTCTTTCCTTTATATTCAATAAAATACAAATACATTTTTTCTCTAAAATATGTTTACATATAATCAAAGAAGAACATGCAAATTGCACATTAAAAAAGGTTGCTAAAAACCACTTATGAATACAAACTAAAAATTAGCCAGCACGATTTATAGAACAATATTGTGCTCCATTAGTTTGATTTTTCTGATATTTTAAAATATGTTATATACATATTTAACACTTCGTCTGTATTTATTATTTAAGAAATAGCTTAAAAAAAGAAAGAAAAAGAAAAGTAAAGCAAACCAACATGGGATTGAACTGCTTCTCCATGTTGTCCAATTGGCAGTTCTTTTCATGTCTTAACTTTTTATCCTTTTTTTTTTTTCCTCTTTGTAGTGTTTTATACAACTTAGGCAGGAATCTTAAGGAGATCTCAAATATGTGTCCTTTGTTGAAATGTGATTTTAATTATCTCAGAAGTGCTGCACCCCAGTTTTTGGATGATGTGGAAGGAAGAGCCATTGCAAGGACATGAATTTGATTTTCACACTTCAGAAAATCTTAATGTTTTGGTTTTGTTGTTTTTTTTCTCCTTTTTCCAGTGAGTTTTTTTGTTCCTCTTTAACTCCTCAGGATGTTCCTTAAATGTGCTTAAGTGCAGTCCTGAATCAGGGTTTGTGAAAATAAGAGTTGGGGAAATCCTTGTGTGCATAACAGCAATTCCTGTGAAATCAGCATATTACTGTAATGCTCAGAGACCCTAGTGAAAAACCAGCACCTCATTTCACCAGATGGTATCTTAAAAATGTAACAATACAAACACAGTATTCTACGTGAACAGTCCAAAGCATTGCTGTCAAGTGGAAAGTCATGGGCCATGCTGTAGGATACCCAAGTAGCTGATGACTATTAGAAATTTTTAAAAATTTCTTTTTCCTAATGTTTGGCTGGGTTTTATTTGACAGTTATCCCAAAACATGCAAGGCATTTCACAGAAAATTTAATACTGAAGGGCTCATGAAACCAGCATTATGATGATCTTGGAGATACAAGTTGTTGTGGTTTGTTTTTCCTCTCTCCATGCATGCTTGTCTCCTTTACTGGTTTTACATGGAGTTGAGGAATAAAAGACTCAGTTGGTTTTCCACAGCCTGGTTTTTGGTAGCAGAGGAGGGCCACAGAAGTGGCTTCTGTGATAAGCTGCTAGAAGTTTCTACAATGTCTGGCAGAGCCAATCCCTGGTGGCTCCAAAGATGGGCATGCTGCTGGTCAAAGCTGAGACAATGAGAGAGGTTGGTAATGCTGCTGTGTGAACATATTTCAGAAGAAAATCAAAGCAAAGACAGGTTTTTTTCTAGTCAAAGAAGAGGAGGTGAGAACATGTGAAGGGAAAAACATGGCGACACCAAGGTCAGTGGAGAAGGTGAGGGACGAGGTGCTCCAGGCACCAGAGCCAAGATTCCTCTGAAGGCCATGGTGAGGACCATGGTAAAGCAGGCTGTCCCCCTGCAGCCCATGGGGATCCACCAGGGATGCAGAGATCCACCCACAGCCCATGGGGGATGTGCTCATGGTGGAGCAGGAGGATGCCTGGAGGAGGCTGGGATCCAGTGGGAGACCAGGTGGAGAGAGGCAGCCTTTGCTTCCAGGCTGAAACAGCTTGTCCTTGGAGGACTGCACCCTGTGGAAGAGTGACCCACACCGCAGCAGTTTTGGGAGGACTGTGTGCCCGTGGGAGTGACTCATGTTGCAGCAGGTGTGGCAGGACTGCTTCTTGTGAGATTGGAGCCCTGCTAGAGAAGTTCACGGAGAACTGTCTTCCATGGGAGGGATCCCACAATGCAGCAGAGGAAGGACTCCTCTCCCTGAGCAGCGGAAGAAAACCTTGGGTGACGAACTGACCAAAAACCCCACACACTGTCTCCCTGAGTTGTAGGTGGGAAGGAGGGAGGAGTTGGGGGGAAAAAGGTGGTTTTTAAGGGCTTATTTTACTTTTCATTATAGTCATCTCATTTTGTTAGTAATAAATTCACTTTGGACCTTTAGGTTAAGCCTGTTTTGCCCTTGGAGTGTGTGATGGCTAACAGCTGGCCTGAAAGTCTCACAGGGACAAGTAACCCTGACCTTAACTCGATCAGCCTATACCTGTGAAAGAAAGGAAACATCTTAGAGAGAGAGGGCACTGAGAGGTGGAGGGACTTGGCTGCAGGGAACAGACTCCAGCAAATCCCTGATGAGCATGTATGCAGGCAGCTATTGGTCAGTTAAGTGGGTGGCACCAAGATTCTAGCCAATCTGGGTCAGCCATATTAAAGCAAGTGGTGAAAAATAAAGTTTTGCTGCTGCCACATGAACCTTTGAGTGTCATGTCGTGTCCGTCCCCCCTGTGACAGTTGGTGATCCTGAAGTGATGGTGATAGCCTAGCCACGTGGAGAGCAGGGAGATGGAGCCCAGCAGGGAGAGAGCAGTCTGGATGTGTAAATAATAGGGTGAGCCGCTGGGAACAAGGGGGGGCAAGTTTCAACAGAAGATAAAGCTATAGTGAATGTATGGACCCTTATGCTGAGCAAAAGAGGGATTGAATATGATGAACAGGCTCCGCCAACTTTATTACGGTTTTGCAAGAGCCAGGGTGTAGAAGCCACTACAGAAGCCACTTTCAGTACAAAAACTGGGAACAAGCTGGTAAATTGATTTGTGAGTCAACCTCTCAAGGAAACGAGACTGCTATGAGTATTATGACTACCTGGAGGTTGGTGCTGGATACATTAAAATTGATAAAAGCCAAGCGGAATGGGAAAGCAGCAGCAGAGGCGCTGCAGGCGCTGCCTGTCAAAACATCCCAAAATGGCAGAGATCTGGGGAGAGCAGTTGGGGAAATAGGTGCCACATCACGTTTGCAAGTGGAGAGGGTGGATGAGATATCAGAAAGGTAGCAACTTTCATCCCATCTCTCTAACCCTGCAGAGCCATCCCGCCATACTGTGGGTGTGCAGCGCCTGGGTCTGCCCATGCTGCAGCTGACAAAGCCATATAAGCTTTGTTCCCTGCCCTGTATTACCGTAAACTCCCTCAGTCCTCCTCTGCCTGTGGCTGATTGGGCAGCCTCCCCCACTCACAGCCTCAGCGTGCAAACGGAAGACAGAAGTCGAGCGGCGCCTGGTGCCAGAAGTGCCAGCAGGGAGCTGCCAGTGCCCAGGGCTGAGGGACACCAGGTCCCACTGCATGCACAGCCGGGGCTGAAAAACCCAAGGAACACTGCACAGCAGCCACTGTCTGCAGCCAGAGCCTGACTTGGTACTCTGAACCAGCCTAGGCTGCACTTAGAGTTGCCACCCTGGGGGGCCCCAAGTGGCCATCCCCACGCCACCACAGTGCTAGTGCCCGGCATGCAAAGCAGACCTAGAAGAACTATTCACAAAATTAGGATGCATTGAGGAAGGCTCCTTTGGTGAGATCTTCAAAAGAATTGATAATGGGACACAGCAAGTGATTACCATTAAAATCATAGACCTTGAAAAAGAAAAACTAAACACCCTAAATTCCTAGTTCAGGAACAATTAAATGAAGGACATGGAACACCCCAGTGTTTGTAATTAAAAAGAAATCAGGTAAATGGAGATCACTTCATGACTTAAAGAAAAGTAATGCAGTCATGGAAAGTATGGGTGCTTTACAGCCCGGAATGCGATCCCGAGCCATGATACCTGCTACCTGGGACATTTTGATTGTCTGTTTAAAAGATTGTCTTTTCACTATTCCCTGACATCCTGATGATGCCCCAAAGTTTGCATTTACAGTGCCCTCCATAAATTATGCAGCACCAGTTGAACGTTATTAATGGAGAGTGCTGCCACAGGGTATAAAGAATAGCTCAACCATCTGCCAATGGTATGTTGCATAGGCACTCTCAAGAGTGACAGAACAATTCCCAGGAGCTTACTGTTATCATTATATGGATGACATCTTGATAGTAACCCCAACCAAATAAGGTCTTTTTCAGATTAGGCCGAGATTGATGTTTGCACTGCAAGAGTTTGGGCTGCAAGTCACACCAGAAAAGGTGCAGCAGCAACCCCCATGGAAGTACCTGAGAGTTAAATTGGATCAAACAGTACAACCAAAACCAATTCAATTTTCAACCAAAGTTCAAACCTTAAATGATGCACAAAAACATTGGGTATCATCAGCTGAGTAAGACCTTGTTTACAGTTAACCACCCCACAATTATCACCCTTGTATAATATTCTCAAAAGTGACCCTGAGTTAACCTCTTCAAGGAAACTAACTTCAGAGGCGAGAACCGCACTTAAAACAGTAGAGCAGGCCATAACAAACTGACAAGTTTATCAGATATGTCTTGAAGTTTGTATTACAGTGTTTGTTGATTTATATGGGTGGCACCAAGATTCCAGCCAATCAGGGTCAACCATATAAAAGCAAGTGGTGAACAGTAAAGTTTTGCTACTGCCGCATGAACCTCGGAGTGTCATGTCATGTCTGTCTCAGCTGCGACAGGAGTGTTTTCTCCAGGTCCTTATCTAAACTCATGAACGCTTCATTAATTATTTTTCCTCTCCTCTGCACAGCTGTGGCAGGGGAGGGTAAGCAAGCAGCTTTTGTGGGTGCCTGGCACTGGGCCAGTGTCAAACCACGACAAAGACCCATGCGTTTTTGTTTTGCATTTTTATTGAAGCAAGCTAAGGTGTGTGCTAATCTGTGACACAGTGGAGGTGTTTGAAAGGTCTTTTTGGTGTTGACAAGCAAAAGGGCTTTCATTCCAGTTTTGTACAGTTCTTGGAAATGTGTGGAGGTAATTTAGAGTGTTCTTCAGTAAATCTTCGTAGAGGCAGGGGTAAAAAAATCAAAAAGTTAATTACTGGAATGTTATTGGGTAATAAACTGCAGGAGTGGGATTTTAGCCTTAAGACATAAAACTAAATCCTTTATGATCTACATTTAGTACATGGCTTTATAATATTATTCTGTCAGCAAGTTGTTTATCATCTTTATGCAACATGCAGAATGTGAATTCTGAGTGTCATCAAACAGTATTTTCAGCCTGCTTTGTATGAAATTAACAAGCTAATCTTCCTGTCAGCCCAGGACTGGCTGCACCAGGCTTTTGTTAGGACAAACAACCAAGGCTGTATCACAGCACCATGCTCTTACCAGTACCTTCCTGTCATGAAAAACAAACCACAGGCATCCGGATAGAGCCCATCCTACAATGACAACTTGGAGCTGTCAATTTTTGAACAGTGCCCTTATTTTCTCTAGGATGAAAAGGACCTTTTAAATTTTGTTTGCTCAAAGAAGGGTCTATAGGTTTGTACCCTCTGAGTGGATGCTTTCCTTAACCACTGTACCTCTAGCAACATTTTGCATAGCACTTTTTGGAAGAGCATTTTTTCCCCCGAAGCTCAGGAGCATGGGAGGCAGCAGCCACCCAGTTATCTTTCCCTGGGGAAGTTTGCATCCTAGTGCTTCCAGAAATATCCAGCATCATCCTAAATCATCTACACTTTGGTCCAATGCTTTTTAAGGTAGAAGGGAGGAGTTCAAGAAGGCTTAAGCATTTTTTTCTGCAGACGTCCTTCAGTCAGTAACACTGTTAGTTCAAGAGAGCTGAAAAGCAAAATTGTTTGTAACAGAATAAGCAACTGCCCATTTTATTTCTAAGATGTGTTAATTGGAAAACAGTGCAAGTCAGTGTGATGAACAATGCAAAACAAATTGGAAACAAAATTCTACCATCCCTCTTATCAAATTTAAGGAGATAGGATCTCAAGATTTGTTCAAGCCTTTAAAAAAAATCCTCTCTCCCATCCCCCCAACCCAATCCAAAACTAAATGAATTTATTTTTAATAAGCTACAATGCTAAGAAAAATTGGTTTTTAAAAATAACAAGCTGTATGTTTAAAGTGTCCCTTGAACACCATAGTTTTGAAAGTATTTTTTGTAAATAAATAGCAGAATAGAGACACAATATTTTCTTTGTGGGGACTTTTTTTGTTGGGTTTGTTATTTTGGGGGTTTTTGTGATCATTGTTTGAAGTTTCCTTGGCAATAAGCCAATGCAAAGATTTCACAAAAAAGGGAATAGCAATTAGCCTGTGAATCATTAAATAGTTCCTATTCATACTCCATTGCTGGAATTTTCTCTCCCCACTCTCATTTTAATATTCATCTTGCTGTGTCAGGTATTGAGTGTACTGCAGGACTTAAAAAAGAAATTACATTAGGTTGAAAGTACCTCTTTCAAATTTCAACAACTGACTTCTTTTTTTTAAAAGCATTGTTACTGCTACGGAGCAGCGTCCTGTTCAGTCTTTGTAGTTAATAATTTTAATTGGGCTATGGAAATGGAGCTTGAGTATTTTACCCAATAGTTACCCAATGGCTAACAGGCAACTTGAATGAGAAATAAACAATTTGAACTGGCCATTTAAAGAGACAATTTGTCACACACAGTTTGCATCCATGCAGACTGAGAGCTTTATAATTACATTATGTACAAAAAAAAAACCAAAAATTATTTTTTAGTTTATTAAGGCAACCACAACTTGGAGAACATGTCCAAAGTGGCATTAATACAATTGCAGTGATGATACCCTTTGAATACTTTTATTTTCAGATAAGAACATGTATTCTTTTTCATTTTTAAGAAATAATTGCCAAGAAAGGACCTATTTTCCATGGGTTTTTGTGCTATAGTTTTTAAAAAACAATCTACTTCATGTATTTTCTTTAAAACAACATATCAAGGCATTGTTACTTAATGCAAATTATTCAGATCATGGCTTTCCCATCAATTTTACTGGGAATTGCAGGTGGTAAGAACTGGTAGGTTTGGACCTTGTTTTTTACTCTGCTTTTTCTGTCCTATTTTTTTTTTCTTTTATCTTTTTAATACTATTTTTTCTTGTGATTTTGCCCATGTTTGCTGTAATTCTATTCCCCAGAACTGTCTTGCTGTTCTCATCTCATATATATCAAGCATCAAAACAGCTCAGCTGATGGATGGCCCCTTATTCACATGCCATTGCCAAGTTGCTTCATAGAAATGTGCTGTCATAACTGAATATCTATGTATACTTTATGGTTAAATGATGTGGCATTTCATCGTTCCTTGGGCTAGCACTTGGAATGAGTGTGCATGCATGTAAGGGTCTACTTTTCTATTCCCTATATTGCAGCTAATTTTAAGTAGGCAAGTAAATGAAAAAGTAATATGCATTTCTAGCAGAACTCAGACATTTTGGGTTACGTTGCCCTGGAGCCTGGTAGGTATATAAAACTAGGGAAAAAGAATCAAACTGATTACATCCAATATCATGGTTGAGAAAATTGCACTACCTTTTTTGTTGGGTTTTTTGGGTTTTTTTTTTGGTCTTTTTACAGTGATTTCTACTATCGTAGTCTTAGTTTCACCTGGCTCACCAAACAGAATCAAGAGTCGAGCATGCAGCCCTAGTAACAACATTCAGCTCTTTGCAAGGATGACTTCCTGCCTTCCAGGTACAGTATGAGAACTGAAGTGCTGAGATTCTGATTAATTTTGGAAACTTTGCAAAGTAGACGGTCTCCCCAAATTTTGCACACACACATAGAGCCCTCCTTATCACTCTTTCCCACACCCTTCCCTGCTCTTTCCAAGGGGGGGCTGAGGCCAAATGCCAACCCCATCTGGCACAGCTCACTGCTAGGGGTTCTGGCTGCTAAAGGCATGAGTGAGTCTGGCACTGCTGCAGGGTTGAAGCAGACTGTGTGTCTCTGGTCCCTCAGTCCTGGAGTACCCTGCTACTGGCAGCCAACATCCAACAAGGTGTACCACCCTTAGGAAAGGTCTTCATTTTTGCTTCCTCTGCCCTTCTGATGCCGCTTCACTTTCACATCCTCCAGCAGGGACTTAATTTTTTTTCCCCAACCCAGGGTTTCTGAAGTGGAGGGAAAGTGGGTGGAGGAGGGGGAGGAGGGAGAGGAGGTAGTGGTGGTGGCATCTCTTGAGTCATGTGTATGACAGCCTCAGTAGTGGCCATGATTGCATCTTGAGTGGCTGCTTGCTCTAATATGAAACAGCTGGGTGTTGGTTTCTGAGCTCTTTTGCTGGGAAGTCAATGCATTTTTCCAGAACAGGCATTTGGTCTTTGGAGTCTTCATGAAAGGAAAGAGGTTGCTTCCAGGGATGCCCCCTCTGCTTCTTGATGAAGTTATTGCCTGTCTTTGATTGTCTCTGCAGCCACTTGGCTTTCAGGATCTTGTTCACATGATCCAGGTTCTTCTTTGTGTACAGGATCTTGGTGTACTTGCACATCTTGCGCACATCGCACTGGATGGCTTTGTCTTCACGGTGCTTGAACTTTTTTCACTGGTGAGCTGGCTGTTAGGAGACAAGAAGAGAAACAGGGGTAGGTCAGATAACAGTGAATGGAAACTCCTTTGCCTGCTTTCATTATCATGGAGACTAGATTCTTTCAAGTCCAGCAGGCTGAATATGACAACTGAAGAAGAGATGGTTGTGAGAAAGGATTCTGAATAGAAACAAACTTGAAAAGCCTTTAAACATTATTACAGTCCCAGAAGAATGGCTGTTGCCTCATTTTTTTACTGTGCTAGATGAAAACATTTTTGACTACTAAGCAGTCTTCAGAGATATCTCTCTGTCTTCCCCCTCTTTAAAGCAACAAAGCTTTTCAACAGCAATGTTTTACCACAGGTTTGCTTCATTCTCTTTTCTAAACCTTTAGTTGGAGGGAAGTTTAGTATAACTGTCTTATTGGCCCACCATAACTATGAATTTTTCTATTCCCCAGGCATATACTCCTGATGTCTTCACCCCAGCCTTTAATTCTTGTCATGGATGCCAGTTAGCATGGAAAGTGTTTGTTACTGGAACTAGTGAGCAGAGACAAGCCACATGGGTCACTTCAAAGGTGGCAAATTCATTACCCCACCTGGGTTTCTTTACTGTCGTCTTCATGGATACTAGCTAAAACTACTCAGTCATATAATTGACTTTAATGGCCCCCAAAGTAAGCTTATTCCAGGTTCTGATTACTTACTTTAGATCTGAATTTAGTCCAAAGCAATTAGGTCTCTTGCCAAGGTCATGTCGGTAGCCATTGTCAGAGCTGGAAAGAATACCCAGTATTTCATGGCTCCTGATCCTCTGCTTAGGAAAAGAGACCTTGCTTGCTTTGCCTAAATTGTCTCATTGTCTTACTGATCATGGCATCTGTTCAGAGTTCAGGATTTGCACACAGATTAGAAGTAACTCCTCCTTTGTGAGCGAAACAGAATGTATTAATTCTGCTGTTGAAATAACTGGTGCTTCCTTTCACTCCTAACATATCTGTTCTATGCTGCTGGAAAAGAAATTTTGGAGTTCAGAATTTCTTTTCATTAAAGAATAAAACATCCCACTAAATTAACATCAGCCCACAACTACTTGCAAACCTAATTTACACCTGACTGTCAAGCAGTCATTTGGGTTTGAAATCCTTAATTTTGCAGAGCAGCTAAGATTTCAAGAAAAGTTAATTTGGGGGTTTTTGCTCCCTTCATGGCTAACAGACTAATCTTCTAGCAGTAGTTTAAATAAAGTTGTTATTGTAGCATTTTCTGTCTATAACCAGGAGCTGTCAAGTGGTAGAATCGCCTCTTGCACATTACAGGCTATGAGAGATTCAGCATACAGATCTCACATGCTGGCATCCCCTCTTGGAGAACATAAATTATTGGCTCTTATACCACCACGTTCCTTGGATTCAACAAAGAGCTTGAATAAACAAACCCAGTTGCCACACTAGTACAAGAAAAAGTCGACACGACATGCTGAGATTTACCAAAGAAGAAAAAAGAAGTTTAATTTTTGACCTCGATATATATAGAACCTTAACCATGACATGGGATTGGAGGATGAAGTTTCTACCTCTCCAATCACACTGGTAAATCCAAGAGGCTGTCATTCCTTCTCCTCCCAGGAGAAAAAATGCAAAAAAACAGGGACAGTTAAAATAACATTTCACTATTTATGTGAAACTCTGTGAGAAACCCCACTACAAAAATGAAAACATCAGAAGCCTTAGAAATATAGGGGGAACACTCACCCTTTTTCC
The DNA here is from genome assembly GCA_013398995.1 of Alaudala cheleensis. Lineage (NCBI taxonomy): Eukaryota > Metazoa > Chordata > Aves > Passeriformes > Alaudidae > Alaudala > Alaudala cheleensis. The sequence goes on along the minus strand of VWYE01005116.1, from coordinate 24 downwards.
GTTGGAAAAAAAAGAAAAAAAAGA
>VWYE01005115.1:0-49820 GCA_013398995.1 Alaudala cheleensis | reverse complement strand
AAAAGGGTTAACTCCGACAGCTGTCCAGGTCCCTCTGGTTGCATCTCTTCCCTCTAGCAGGTAAAAAATTTGCAGATCACTAGTAAAAATGAGTTGAAATCATAATCAGGGAAACTGCAATCCCCGCATCCAAATTACCTATAAAAAATCAACTCTTTTGTCCACCTACATGGACAGTGAATTTTTAATGGAATTCTTTGTACTGTATGCACAGCTTAAGTTCATCAGTGCTCAAAGGAGCATGGTTACGGAAATTTATGAATCTCCCAAAGCCATTAGATCTTGCTTTGAGACATGCCTCATTTTTATGACTGTTGAAGTGCTTTTCAAAATAGGAATCGCAGATGCTTTACACATTTAATAAATTGATCTCTCCCAAGTTTTAATTTATGCTTTGTTAAGTAGCGCTCCTGGCTCATGCATTACTCAGTCTCAATGTCTCTGCAGATTTGACTGGTTCCAGGTCAGCAGATCTTTCTCACTCCCTGTAGAACACTTCTGCTTTTCATCCTTGTAACAGACACATCATTACAGAACTGGGATTGCAAGATGTCAGGAGGGTTGCGTGGCAAAGCACAGACATGTCATTCCTGTTGCTGATGCACAAACTGTACAAATATATGAGTTTTGTGTTTTAAAACAGGTAAGTCTGCCTGAGGAGAATAAAACACTTGTTATTCTGTTTCTGAACCTTCAGAAATAGAGAGGAAATAATGCAGATGAATAAACTGGTGGCAAACTTTATAAACACCCCTTTATATATATTTATTTCCTGTTTAAAACAGATTAAAACAGTTATATTTTTTCATTTACCTTCATGATCAGCATTGATTAGGTAATTGTTATCAAGATTGTTTTTCTAATGAAAAATTATTTTAATATAGTCTCAGTACAAAATTAGGGTGATATATCACAGTCAGATTTTCTTTTAATTAATCACTTGGAACAATGTAGACAATGTAGACAGTGTTTTCAGTATTTTCAGGTAAGTGCAGAGCTGATGAGGCTGCAAGTGTCTGACAAACAGTCTCTCACTTTTGCACCTCTCATGCTACATATACTAATTTTCTCTATGAAACCTCTCTATCTGCAGAAAGCAGCTTCTTGTGACTTGGGCAGCAACATTCTTGTCCAGCCCAAAAGAGTGTATAAACTTAAATTGCTTGATTTTATTTAAAAGAAGATAAAGCCAGAACCAAAATAACCACTGGCTGGAAGTAGAACAAAGCCCTGACACTCCCACCTTCTGAAAGGTATTTATATTTCTTTCTGTTATTTCCTAGCTGGACATGGGCATATGCAAGCAGCCAAGGCAATGAGTTTTCCCAGGAAATACCAGGGTATCATCAGAATTAGTAAAAAGGTGTTGCAAGAGTCCTGGGAAAGTGAACAGTTCTCAAATTCACCTTGAAAGATTTAGTGACAAGTTTTTTTTGCTCTAAGTTTTTCCCAAACCATTCCCAGGTCTTTCCCAAACCTTTGCCAGTGGATCTGTCAGGTCAGCAAGTTCCAGGTAAAGTCCAGGCCAAGCCTGACTTTCCCAACGTTGTCTTCTGCACAGCCAAACCCTTCCTTGATAACCTCCAGACCTCTCAGGCTTATCACGGCAGACAACTGGCAATAATTCACATTTTGGGTCTTCCACCAACATCTCAACTTCATTATTCTTGCTTAGCCCAGGATAAATCAAGAGGAAAGGTCTTGGAACAGGACTATATAATAGTGATAAATCTAAAAAAGTAGAAAAGCGGGGATGTCTATTAAATAATAAATAGAATGTCTCCAGATTTTCTCAAGACTGTTACAGTGGCCAGCAGGAAGAAAAAAGTTTAACCAATATTAATATAGCTTGGGTTTTATGTAAAAATCATTACCAGTGTCCTTTTTTCTGTTTTGTTTTGAGTATATTTTCAGAACTACTACTGCAGGGACTTTTTCTACTACTGTATTAATTTTTAGCCTCTGATAAAGTCATTTTGTCTCCCCTCTAAATACAAAACAAAATTATCTCCTGGAGTTTGTAGTAAAATGGGGTTTCTGCAGTTTTTCACTGAGCTTTAAACTAGCTCCTGCCTGCACAGGGATGCCTTTGCTGTCATGTACACTGGCCTTTCAAGCATGAAAACAAGGAAAAAGTATTTGCAAGTCTCCAGCAACATATGGACAAAATAATCCTAATAATTCTTAATAAGCAGGTAGTGAGTCCAGCCTGCCTCAGGAGAAAGGATAGAAAATCACAGCATAGCTACTGACTGTAGATCCTTCCTCAAAAAATGGTGATACTGAGTCCCATTAAGAGCTTTTTAATCCATACTTTCATCATCCTCAGATTTTCAGGAAGGATTTCAGCTGCTGTTGCCTTCTGGCCCAGGATCCACTGACAGCCCATCAGGTCCTGCAGCCTCCACCTCTGAATGGTCTGTCTCTTCTCATATCAGTCTCAATTTCTTTTTCTCACAATGGAAGGCCAATAAAAACTTTAAAGTATCCTGGCCAAGATTATCTGCTTTCAAGATAACTATCTCAGCCCAAGTTTCCTAAACTGTAATTTATACTTTGATAAATGCTTTGACAGTGGAAACTGAATCTTGGGATATCCTATCCCCCATGTTATTCCAGAAATTTGATTTGCAAAGTAATTAGAAAAATTGATTAAATGTCAGTAAACAACACTCTATTAAACAAAAAGGATCTTATTTTAAAGACACTTGTGCAGTTCTTTTTTGCTTTGGCATAAACCCCAGGGTATTTGGTATATTTCTATATATCTATCATTCTCTTTCCCAAGAACCTTTGTTGTGCAAGCATGATTTAATTAATCTTCACAAAACCTGCCTGAAACATAATTACTATCTTTTGAAGATAAGGACAGATTTATTAAAATGGCATGTCCCACTTTAATTCAAAATCTTTTTTCCCATCCACAAAAACAAAGGTAAAGATGAATGTTACTTTTAGACCAGAGAGAGAACATATGCAGGAAAAGGATTATCTTTGTTTATTGACATGCTGTTGAATCCTCCACTTCTAGCTGAAAATTTTTCTAAGCACTGTGCCAAAAATCTTTGGTGTTCTTTGTAACACAGTGCAGATGGACGCTGTAACATGGGAAGGAGAGTGTAGGAAGTGGCATCCATCACTGAAAAGATCATATTGAGACTAAACTGGTCTTACTAGAATGAAACCAAATGGAAATATAATCAGTTTTGGGTTGGTTTGGGGTTTTTTTGTTGCCCCTTCTTCAATTTCTGAATCAATTTGCTCCATTGGTATGGAATCGGTCAGTGGTTGTCTACCTACCACAGTCACTTCTGTCCATAATCTGGCTAGATGTGTCATTTCCTGCATAAAAATTTTCATAACCAGCCCTCATTATGGTGGTTTGAATAAAAATAATTTTTTGTTCCTCTTTCTGGGGAATAAAGATGCTCAGAAAGAAGAAAAACGCCTCTCCTGACTCATCTGAAAAAGGTAAAAAATATTTTGGAAATGTCATACTAAGTTCTTAAAAATTTTCAGAAGTTATTTCAATTATTTTAAGTTGTCCACCATTTTTCTTCCACAGCAAATTCTACAATTTATTTCCTTTCATTATTGGACAAAAAGGATTGTCCACCTGGAACTTGTTTGAGCACCATTGCTTTAAATAAGCAATTAATAAAGTTTGGTTTAAAATAGGTGCAGCTGATCCTACTTCATTGCACTCAATAGACATGGATTAGCTAAGGAAAAACTCAGAGGAAGTTATTTATTTATTTATTTTTATTTTTTTTTACCATCCATCTCCAGCTAAACCCTCTGGTCTCTACATATGCCTTACGAGAAGATTTTTCCATTATTGCAAGAATAAATCACTTTCAGTGCCACATTTACTTCCCAGTTGATATTGTCATGAATTCAAGTCTGCAATATTAAATAACTCAAAGCAAATATTAATGTTCATATCAAGTAACTTTTAATGACTATTTAAGAAATTCCAAGTAGTGTTTATTCTTGTGAGTCATTGCAGCTCCCCAGATTTTAGCAAACTCACAGTCTTGGCCTTCAAATTACACATGGAAGGGCCAAGTACCTTGTTGATTTTGGACTGCAAGGTGCCAGAGAGTTCTGAGAATTTAACGGGTTTATGTTCTGAAACACGGGTAACAAAAATTAGTCACGACTTTATATTTTGGACACTGCATATCCTATTTCCAACAGACAGCAAGTTTGGAGTATCTGAACAGTAACAATCTATGTAAAACTTACAAGAAGGAACGTGGCATGGCATTGTCTAATGTAATACAAAAAGTTAAAGTGGTTTAATATTCACCAGAGGAATCGTAGAATCACAGAATGGTTTGGGTTGGAAGGGATCATAAAATCCATCCCATTCCACCCCCTGCCATGGGCAGATTCCACTTCCCCTGTCCCAGGCTGCTCCAAGCCCCAGTGTCCAACCTGGTCTTGGACACTGCCAGGGATCCAGGGGCAGCCACAGCTTCTCTGGGCATCCTGTGCCAGGGCCTCCCCATCCTCCCAGGGAACAATTCCTTCCCAATATCCCATCCATCCCTGCCCTCTGGCAGTGGGAAGCCATTCCCTGTGTCCTGTCTCTCCAGCCCTTGTCAATGGTCTCTCTCCATCTTTCCTGCAGCTCCTCCAGGCACTGCAAGGCCACACTGAGGTCAGCCCAAAGCTTCTCCTGTCCAGGCTGAGCAATCCCAGCTCTGCCAGCCTTTCCTGCTCCATCCCTCTGCTCATCCTGGAGCCTCCTCTGGCCTGGCTGCAGCAGCTCCAGCTTCTTCCTGTGCTGGACCCAGGGCTGGACACATTAAATCATTACATTGAGAAATTAATCAAAACAATATATCCCAGCCATTAAAAGAATTCCAGAGGGAGGGACAATCAAAATATCCCTCACTCACTCAGGACGGGACATTTTCTGTTTAATAATAAAATAATATTAAGTCCTAGACACTGGGCATAAACAGGTCATTTACTGCTTGTGGTGAAGAGGATGTTTGTCTTCTGCATAAATTATTATTTTTGTGTGCTCCATGCATTTCCAAAGATATTTTTGCATTCTCATTGTTCATTAATAGGAGAACTGCAAAATATAAAAGGCTCTCTATAAAAATGTATGAAATTATACTGTTTGAAATAATCCAGCCTTATAGCATAGCTAAAAAATAAAGTGCCAATAACATGCAAAATCTTTTGTAGCAGTGCCAGAGAAGGAAGAAGCTGTTCTCTGTCAGCTGTTTGGGCTGCTGGCTCACACACGAGGTATTATATGTAGCAGCAGAAGTGAAGAAAACCTGTGACCAATCCAGCCTGAAGTTTTGGAGGAAAAGAGGCTTGTGAGGATAGGTTTTGACAAGGTTCCATCAAATTTGTGGGCTGTCCCCAGCATTACTGAAGAAAGACCCCCAGTGCCTGTAGTCAAACGTGTGAGCAATGCAGGGAACCACAACCTGCCTTTAGGTGCACAGATCCATCTCAAGTAGCCTTAGTAATGCTCTTTGCTTTCCAGTACTAATAGGGATTAATGGATTTATTAAGAATGATCTCTCCTTGATTTGTTTTTCGGAATAAAAATAAAGATTAACACCAGCAAAATCAATTAATAAATTCAGCTTGGTAGTATGCAGAAAACATCATTACATAAAAACATAATTACTTTACATCTAATTTTAAAAGTTTTTTATTTTATTTCTACAATGAAGTCACAGAATCTTTGAGATTGGAAACTACCTCCCAGATTCATAAAGCCCAGTTTTTGGCCAATATCTATTTTGTCAGCCAGATCAGAGCACTGAGTGCCAGGTCCAGCTATGCCCCTTCCTCATCCCAGCCTTCTACAGTTCCAAACACAGGGCATCAGTCTAAATATACTTTATTTTCTTCCTGTTTCCCCTCAGTCTGCATGCTGGCCCACTGTTCCTGATCCTCACCAGCTCCTGATCATTCATCAGTTCCTAAGTCACATGATTTCAACAATAAATATTCCAGCCTTGTTAGTGTCTCTCTTCGCCCTTTTTTTCTTCTCAAAAGGTCACTGTTCTTCCCAAGGTAATGAAAATCGAACCAGGTCAACAAATCTTCCCTCAACTTTGTTCCTGGGATGCTCTCTACCCACATCACCTGCAACTAAAAATTCACCTTTTTGTCATCTCCAGGGTGTTCTCAGAGGTTTCCACACCCTCTCTAAGGTTTTCCCCACAGCTGTCAGGGTGTTCAGCTCTGCTACTCACAGTGACTCCAACACATTCTGCTTTAATTTTCAGCAGCAAAACTGATATTATGGACCAGGCTGTTTCTCTTGTCCCCTAGAAAATGATTCCTTTTTTCAACCCTTCAAAAAGTGACAGGACACTGCTTTTGATGTCTTGTGGTTAATGAAGATTGCCCAGGAGTGAGCAGCTAATCAGGGGCCAGGTCCTCTCTTTGACTTGTAATTGCCTCTGGCTTTCTTCCAAGCTCATTACCACAGATTTACAACACTTTTCGAGTGAGAGGTACAGTTGGCCTAGTAAATCCAGTAAGGCATAAATGTTGAAAAATGACAAAACTGTCACCATTTAGGTGAGTGATGCTAACTTCAGGATTTCTGGCTGTGCTGGGAGAAATGTGGAGCTCTATATATAACATCCACCAGTTTAGAGGGTTTGCTGCTTTTTGTTATCAGAGACTTAGCAATAAAAACACAAAATGTTGTTGTACTCCATACAACAGACAAAAGTAAGGCCTTGTGCCCTCCAGCTACAGTCTAGATCACAACAGACTTCTTCCACAGGGCCAAATCAATGGCCTATGTGACATTTTTCTGTACAGGAATGAAATTCTGCCATCATACTTTTCCCCAGGCTTCAATAGATTACAACAGGAACAGTGTGTTCCCATCCAAAGTCAAATTTGACCCTCACAAATTGAGCTGTTCCTCTCTACATTTTGGAGAGAGTATCAATGCTGTCAATAAAAGGGGAAAAAAGAAAAAGAACAGTGCCAAGTTTTGCCAGAAAATTCAGCAGATTATAGTATGCAACAGCTTGGACTGGGTATGTGTTAGAACTGTGAACAGGAATCACTACAAAATGAAAAGCAGTTATTTAGGGAGGTGGGGGAAGCTAGACTAACAGACTTAACAAAATATTTTGTGAAATATGTGTTGAACTGAGCTCCACAGCCCCACGGCAGGACTGCTTCTTGTAGTAAAGCTCAACCTCCTCAGGGGAATGTTCCTACACCAACATTTCACAGTGTTATTTCTCAATAATACAGACAGAGACAGGACTCATCCATCCTGGGAGCCCAGGTGGGGAATCAGGTGGCTAGTAATCATTGAGGATTATGGGAGGGAAAGGGAAAGGGAAAGGGAAAGGGAAAGGGAAAGGGAGAGGGAAAGGGAAAGGGAAAGGAAAAGGGAAAGGAAAANAGAAGGGAGAGAGAGGGAAAGGGAAAGGGAGAGGGAAAGGGAAAGGGAAAGGGAAAGGGAAAGGGGAAAGGGGAAAGGGGAAAAGGGAAAGGGGAAAAGGGAAAGGGGAAAATGGAAAGGGGAAAAGAGAAAGGGGAAAAGGGAAATGTAAGGGAAGGGGAAGGGGAAGGGGAATGTGGCCCTGCCCTTGCAGAGGTGTCTCAGATTGAAGGTGCCTTGCAGTCCAAGCCACTCTGTGATTCTGTGGTGGGGCTGTTGAGCTCCTCAAAGTGCTGCCTGTAGGATCTACTGGTCAGGAAAGCTCAGCCACACTGCAAATCTGAGCTGGTTAAGGAAAACCATTTCCAGCAGAAGGCAAAACTGGCAAGAAAAGAAGGGCCTGGAAGAAGGAGACCAAAAATGTCATATGCAGCTGCTTAAATGTATTTCCTGAGCCAAGGGTAATGAGATCCCAGAAGTATGACAAGAACATGGAACCAGAAGATTTCATAGAAATAGCAGCAACCACTGGCAAAATTTACCTTTTCCTCATCAAACTTGTCTTTGGTAACTGCTGCAGCTGCTGTCCACCACAGGGACACAAATCAACAATGGAACATGTCACCAGAGTTTTAGCCAACATTATTTGCTAGTAAAAGCATGGCTGTCCTCTTTTTCCTGATAGGAACATACAATTCTGTCTCATCCCACACTAGCTTTGCAACAAATGGAATTTTAAAATAGTTCTTCAACACTATTAGTTCATAATTTCATTGATATTTCTTACTTTTCCCTGGTAAATTTTACAAACAATTTGCTTACAGAGATTCTACTAGATGTTTTGTCACCCTTGACAGCAGATCAAAAACTCTTTTCTAAATTTCCCAACATTTCCCTCTCCTCAGCTCAGAGAAACCCAGGTGATGTTCTGCAAAGCAGAGGGACCATTTGGCAAGGGCAATCAAAGCAAGAGTTGGCAACCAATTGCCAGCAACAGAAGGGACCTTTTCAGTAAACATTTTCAATAAATTCATAAATAGCCAAGCCAAAAAGAGAGGGGAAAAGTGCAATCAGATTTGCAATGACTTGGATAATAACTGTTTGATTGTTACTTACAGGATGAAAAGGATGGGGCTCAAACGTTGTCACAGATACTCTGAAGTTTGTAGTTTTTCTCTCCCTCTGATCTCGCTTTTACATGTTGTCATTACAGGCATCCACCAACAATCTGATAGCAAGCATGCACAGCTCTTTCAGGCAGCAACTGCTACAACATTTTGTTGATACTCTCTCATAGTGAGGAATTTGTACATTAAAAAAAAAAAAAAAAGCCGACTGAACTGAACATACCAGTTTGTGTGCTCAGTAGATTAATTAATGTGCCAGATATAGAGTGTTGCTCCACGCAGATATCAAACCTCAGGCTACATTTTAATCAGAACCAAAAACTGCAACACCAACTGCATGGGAGGAGAGAAAAATGACAACTTTCAAGTTGAAATAGTTCATTCTTCTTATTGATGCCTTGTTCTTTGGGTTTGTAAACTGACAGTTGTGTCAGTGAAGTCACTAACTTCCCAGGTGAGAGAAAACTTCAAAGCTCTGCAAGACACCCTTAGGAAAGGGATATAATTGCCAAGTTAAAACCTCCACTCCTGTTCTCTCAGCAACAAAGAAAGCAGAATGCTTCAGCTCACCAATCAAAACACTTCCCCAGGAGAAGTGCACAAAAAGAAAAATCAAAATACAGTAAGTGTAGCCTCTGATATCTATCTCTAAATCCACTCAAAGAAGCCACTTATGGTCTTATTTCCTTATGAAGGTGTTGGAACAATAATTTTAATTAGTCTGTCCTCCAACCACAGCAGAATAACATTTTCCTAGCATTTAAAATAAAACCACAGCCCATCTAAAATTACAGCTTGTCCAGCAAGAAATAACCTGAGACTACTGAACTACAGTAAAAGGAGTCCACAGTGGGTGGTCAAAGATGGGAGAGGTAATGCTGCTTCTAAAACATGAGACTGTACAACACAGGGATGATACAGCCTGTCCTTTTGGGGAGGGAAACCATTAATAGTGTTCAGCCAAGAACCATTAATAGTGTTCAGCCATGATCCCATTTCATGTCTTTTCTATTTCATTTTTATCTCATGGATGGCTTCAGTTGTAGCAATGACTGGCTCTAAGGAGCTGCAATTCATGCCAGAAGGTTAACTCTTTAAAAAAAAAAAAAAGAACCCAAATCCTCTGATAAGGAGAAGCCAAATAAATGAAACTTTTGGCAGACATGTGAGGACTAGGTCAAATTCATCCTTGGTGTAACAATAGACTGCTTCACCTACATAACTAGAGAAAAAAATACAAGTCACTGTTCTAAACATAATGACCAAAATGTGTTATTGTTTTACTTGCAAGTGACCAGTACTTGAGATACTTAAGGGAGAAAAAACCCAAAGTCCAGCACTCCAGATTTAATGATAATACTCATCAATAACAAGATAGTACTTCTCTTTCACTAAAGATAAATAAAATCCTGTTGAATGTTTAGAACATTTATTTGGTAATGAACACAGGCAGCGGTGTGCAAGCCCAAGTGAGCATCCCCACATTGTCACCATGTCTTTGAAAATCACTTTGGGCCCAGGCGAGGCTTCACAGCAACTCAGTTTCCTGGGAGGAGCCAATATTCTGTATTTATGGCTCCCCCAGCAAGCCCAGGGGGATACTCCAGAGGCAAACAAAAAAACCAGGCTGTGAACACAGGTCAATTGCAAACACAGCCAGGCATGTTCTTATTCATAGAGAAGCTTGGATCCTGTGATTTAACCAAAAACACTGGTACTTACAGGAATTAATTTCAGTACACTGTAATATTGCTATAAAAATGGGTTAAAAATAAAATAAGTAAATAAATAGATAAGCCCAAAGACCATTTTATATAATCAGCTGCTAATGGTTTTGCTGCTCAGACAGGGTTAATCAGACACACAAAATTATTTTCTGGCACTTTTGGAAAACTTCTCGAGTGATGATTCCAACAAGACGAAAGGTTTCAATTTTGCAGTGTTTATATTGGCTTAAAGCACATTAGGTTTTATTTTATCACACCCTGTGGGACATATTCACTCAAAAGTCTTTTTTAAGATAGCTTAGAGCAAATCTAGCACCCCGGTCTGACTCTCATCTATGAACACTGAGACAAAGATTAATAAAGATTTAAACCATGAAGTAGAAAGAAAAACCTAAAATAAGTACATTTTGTAATAACAGCGCAAGTATTTATTTTGTACATGCTTTACAGAGAGTCTTCTGATCAGAATTAGACACTTAAAAGCATTGCTAATTCTATGGAATATTGTGCTAAAGCAATCAGGCTGCCTGGAAAACACAGCTGGAGCAGCATTCCCAAGGTCCAGCATGAAAATCCTGAAAGAAAACTGAGGAATAGATTGGGAATGGCAGGTAGGGAGCTTCTGCCACAGGGAAGATCCAAGGTTCCCCATGCCCAGTCCAGACAAGTCCTGCATTGTGTTCTGTGTCCCTGGAGTTTGAGTGCTCCAGCTTTGCTCTCCCTGCATTACCTGGAAAAGGCAAGGAGGTGTCTGTGGCACCAGAGCCATCCAAGCAAGAGGTCCCTCTGTCACTAAAACACAGCTTTAAAATCATCAGGTTTATGCGCACCTCATGTGCACTTGAGTATTAGTTTTTTATACTTCACTGTAGAGATGTAAATCTCTACAGTGAAATATAAAAAACTAATACTCAAAGTCTCAATTCCTCTCTAGAGACCAAGTTTTTATGTGTCTTTTGAAATAAGCTTATAGACTCCTAGAAACTTTTTTGTTTTAAATAAAATTGCTGCTTTTTTACACATGCTTCTATTTAGAGATTAACCCCCATGAAATTAAGCAACTATACTGTAGGGAAGAAGGTGAATAATTATCACAATTCTACATTTTCCACACACTGATATAAAGCCAACTGTGTAACAGCCCTACAGGGAAATAATTAATATATCTTTGCCCTATAGGCAAATCCCAAATATAGCTTCTCAGAAATATGTTTAAAGCATTTTCTTGTGCATACAGTCAAGTTCCTTGAGGTTTTAATTAACTGCTTAATTGGGCAGTTACCCCAATATATTAATTAGATTAAGGCATTTGTGGAGCAAATATTATTCCTCTTTACTTAGTAAGTCATAAAAAATTAGAGAGCACTGTCCCGGTGTTGCTGTATGGAAGGATTTTGACTCATGGTGATGAACCAAGAAATCCTTCAAAGACATAGAATGCCAGGATATTTAGGGTTGAAAGGAACCTCTGGAGCACACCCAGCCCAAGCCCCTGCCCAGGCAGGGTCCCCTGGAGCAGTGACACAGGAATGTATCCAGCTGGGCTTGGGATGTCTCCAGAGAGGGACACTCCAGGCCCTCCCTGGGCAGCTGTTCCAGGGCTCTGCCCCTCCATGGAGAGAAGTTCTTCCTCCTGCTGGGGTGGAACTTGCTGTGGTTTATTTGATGGCCATTGCTCCTCATCCTGGCACTGGCACCACTGAACAGAGCCTGGCTCCACACTCTGGCAACCCTTGGAGATGTTTGTATGGATTGATGGGATCCCCTCTCAGCCTCCCCTTCTCCAGCCTGACCAGGCCCAGATCCCACAGTCTCTGCCCATCACAGATAGGCTCCTTTTAAATTTTGTAAGGTACACCAGAAGCCTGGGACATCACATTTCTGAAATGTGAATTCTTCCACAAGGAGAAGAGAGTCTCTCAGGAATGTGCTCCCTCTTCAGCTGTGCCCTGTTTCAGATACTGCTAAGACACTGTAGGATTTCATTTATTTTTTTAACAGTCCTCCAGATCTATATACATGCCTCTCCTGCGTCCCTGTCACATGCAGCAGTTACAGGACAGACTCATCTTCCCAGACTCTTCAGATTGAAATTTCTGGTAGTGACTGTTAAAGTTTTGTTTTCTTAAGATCATGTTGGAATTCCACAGCCACCCTTTGGGCTCAATTAATATTTTCTGCACTTGGAATCAGGGATTCTAGCTGCTAGACATAGACTCTGTCAGCAGAACAACTTCAAATGCATAAAAGAATGGGTGGAGACTGTTCCCTCCTGTCCTCAACAATACAAGAGCCAGAAGAAATAAGTCCTTCTGGGCTTAGGGAATAAGAATTGCTGCTGTACAGGAAGAGAACAAGACAAGTGTAAGTGGTTTAAATAGGACTTCATTAAATGGGATCCTGATACTCAGCATTATGAGGCTGGACAGGTTGTCTCTTGATGAATGAAATTCTGTGTGAACACTTACCAGATTCTAGATATTACACAAAATTATGTTCCATATAATGCAGTAACATTCTGGCACCATCCATGCATGAATTCTTCTATTCTTTAGTTATATGGGATGCTGACTGATTATTTTAGGGAAAAATGGGGGTGTAGATGCTCATGGGTCTATTCAAAGAGATGATTGTAACATTTTTTAATTCTTTGTCTAAAATTCTAGACATATGTACGGCACAAAATCCACATGAATTCTTTCATAGGTCCTGATTCTCCAAACTTTCCTTTCCCTCTAATGACCCTTCCCAGCCTTCTGAGTGTCAGCCACTGTCTTTGCAGCATGACAGACTCCAACACTGCAGGATGGCCACAAGAGACCCAATTTCAGTGCTCTCTGAGGATTCTGGCCCCCTCAGAGCTGTGCTGGGCTACCAGAGCAATGAAAGAGGCACCTGCAGCTCCCCTTTTAGCCAGGGCAAGGGCTGCCAGACAGGAAGGAAAAGAAATTCCTCCCTCCTTTCAAACTTGAGTGCCTTTGGTTTCTGGAGTACAACTACCAAAAATAGGCTCTGTGACTCCTAAACAACAGCAGCAAAACAAAAGAACAGAAAACAGTTACTGTTGCTGGTGGGTGGGGGGAAAATGTCACTCACTGCTCTTTATTTTTATTTATTATTTCTGTTTATTTAATTTTTTTTTAATTTTTGTTTGACATATACACAAAAAGCATATACACAAAAGGAACATCTGCTTCAAGAAGGAGCATCTTTAAGTAGCTCTTCTTGTTCAGGGTTTTTGTTAAAGTTGCCCTGCTTCAAAAGTTGTTTTCTCAGAGAGCCATAAACCTATATACATGGCATCTCCTGGTACTCTTCCTTAGAAGAAGACACAATTTACAGCTTATCAGACGAAAGAAACCCCTCATTTATCTCATCTGGTAACATTAGAATTTGGGGAGTTTTTATCTTCTTTATTCAGGCAGGAAAGTTTCAATTTCACTGTCCCCAAAAAAGCAAAATACTTTCCAGGTGAGTAGAAGTGTATGTGTTGTTCACTATTCTTTTAACTTCAACCATACTTCCTCTGCTATATTTTCAAACAAAAACAATGTCTAACTGAAATAACTCATCAATTCTAAATTTTTTCTGCCCCTCAAAACATTTCATGCAGTGTGATTCATCACAGCTGAACTACTCCCAAAAGAAAACCTCAGTTTCTGTGTATAAAATTATCTTTCCCAAATCCACCACAGCTCCACTGATGTAGACAACACTCCACACCCTCCTGGTGAGACCCAACCAACAACCAGGTCAGACTCTCTCCCATCCTAACCCAGCTGCAGTATTTCTAAACTATCTGCATAAAGAGGAAGCAGGAGGAAGAGTGAGCACAGCTGTCATGAGGATTTGGGTTCCCTTCTCCTTATCCACACCAAATCTCAAAATCACCTGTTGGACAGTTCATTCCTCGATTGAATCCTCCTCTTTGGAGCAGGGATGCTAAGTGAGACACAGCCACCAGCTTTAGGATGGCTGTTGAATAACCTAAAATGCTCAAGTGTTGTAAGGAATTACTTCTGCAGTCATAAAGATTCCAATAAAGTGTTAATTTCAGTAAATTCTAAGCCACCTGAATGGATAAGGATTGTTCATCACAGTCTAAGAACAGGGTTGGATAGGTAGAGTGCAACACATATGCAAACGCTTTGTCTCTCCTTATTTTGATAATACACTCATTGCCAGAGATGAAGTTCCCATAACTTCCCACAGGAAAAGTCAAAAGCCATGTTCTGGAGGGGAAAACTCCAATTAGAGCAGGAAATTATCTGACCTGAACATGGCTTTTTCCTTTAGAAAAATGTCAATTCCATGAGATCAGCATGCTCCCTTAGAAGGTTTTGATTTCATCAAATGCTTTGAAGGAAAGCAGCTGCCTGGTTCTGGGCCAGTTTCCCAGCTGGCCCAGCAGCCCACCCTACAGACAGCCAGGACAGAAGCCACAGGGTTCAGGGCTTCTCCACTCCACTCACAGATGCTCTGGAGATTTGCAGCCAAAATCCCCTGTTTGCACAGCAAAAGCATCCAGATACCTGTGGCCGGGGCTGAGGGAACTTGTGCTGCGTCAATGTTTTTTGAAAACAGGTGTAAGGAAATGTTCCATCTATGAGAATTTGTAAAGGTTTATGGCAACACAGAGCTATTTTGTTTTTGTTTTAATTTCCCACAGACACATTAAATGCCATCTGACTCTCTACCACCAGATGCAGCCATCACTGGGCTTGGTTTGGGAGATATAAATACATTAAGTTTATAGAAGGTAATTGGCATCACATTTTCAAAAGGCTCCAAGTGTCCTGTAAAATGCAGGAGAGAAACATAAATGGACCTGTAAAGCCGAAGAGCTGAGTCCTCTTTAAAACACACCAACTAAACAAAGATGACACTAAAAAAACAAAAAAAAAGAGAGAGAGAGAGAAATAATTACTTGCAGCATAATGCTCATCCTGGAAAATATCTTGGCTGAGCCTGTGGTTTTTTGAGCTGCGCTTCAGACCCTTCAAAGAGGAATCCCATGTGTTTTGAGAAAAGGCTGTAATGAAATCTGAGTGGAAACCTTCTATCAGAGAGTCTAGAGTAGCTCTGAAGTGAAAGGACACAGAAATGCATGCATTTCTCCTGTATTCCAGCTGCCACACTCACTGGGCAGTAAATGAAAGCATAATTAGCAAAGAAGTAAATGGGTCTCAGCACAAGAAAGTAATTGCCACTTGACCTAAGGCAGACTTTAAATTATACACACACTGGTAGATGTGAGCAGGAATCAGGGCTCCTCCCTGACTTGAAGAGAATCAGGGAAACTTTTTGCCCCCACGGTTCCCACTCGGGGGATATGTGTAACGTTTGCTATTTTCTGCTTTAAGAGGACAAAAAGTATCAAAGAAAAAAGGAAGAACCGGCAGCTTTCCTCCTACCAGGTTTTTAAATAGAGTCATAGAATCATTGAGGTTGGGAAGATCAAACACTTGCAAGGTGAGGGAAAGGTTTGTAACAGAAAGTGCTCATTGCCATGAAAAACCATAAACAAAGAACACTGCTTGGGAAATTCAGGGTGTTACCAAGGGATCTTCCCAGCCTAAAAACCCCTTTAGCCAGCTGTAAGGACCAGCATTACAGGAAAATAGGGCTAAAAGGCTCATCTTTTGAAGGGCTAAAGCTGAGATCATTGAGAACAGCTCTTGTCCTGTAATTATTAAAGATCTGATCCAACACAGCTGCACTGTGCTATAGAAATCACATACAACCGCCACCATAACAGGGATAAACTCTAGATTTCTGCTGAATTGTTAAAATAGATTAAGAATATCTGAAAGAGATTCCTCTATGAAATACCTGAGTCCCTCCAAAGAGGGATCTCAACCAAAGAAATCCCTGGGCACTCATATCCTCACAACCCAGTTTCTCCATCCCTTCCACGATGGTCTTGACCAGAGCTGATAATTGAGTCTGGAGTCTTCCCATCCTTCATTAGGCCCTTCCTTTGTCTCTGTTTGGGTGGTTTATTCTTTTATCTCTAAGGTGGCAACTTCTCTTAAATGAATATGCCTTCCTCATCCTCTGGCTTGAGAGGCTCTGGGTAAAAGTTCAGCATAACTGGGTGAAAGTTCACTGCCTGCAGCCCAAGGCTTGGGCAAAGTTAGCTACTACTGGAGTAACTTATGCTGAACAAGTTCCCTGTAAGTGCCAAAAATGTTATATGTAAGTGCAAACCAAGTACTACCTAAGTAGTGCACCAAAATCACAAACAACTGAATAAAGCATTGACAGACTTGGAAAACAAATTGCCTCAAATCTGAGGCCACAAGAAAGGCAGAGACCAGAAATGGCTGTGTTGAAAAGAAAGCCTATGAATTAATCATTTAAGCATACTAAAACATTGTTAGTTTTGAACACTGAAGGTGAAAGAACATTTGTTCACCAAAGGTCATTCTCCCAGCTCAGGGGGGGAGTTTTAAAGAACACATGTTGGAAAATTTGCCTCAGTATTCATGTTATTTCACCCCTGGGCATCGTTCTCAGTGTAAAGAAATTAGTCTGGTAACCAATAAGCATCCTGGTGTTGAAACCCTCCAGGAAAAGTCAGCATCACTTAAAGTAACAATACCTCACTGCTTGTTCTCACAAGTATTTGCTCCTTATTAAAAAAAATAAAATTATCCCAGGCAGGAGATTGAACAAGCCAGACTGATATAAAAACTACAGATCCACTGCCAGCAGAAGAAAAGGAACTGCAACTGTGAATCTCGAAGCCATCACCTTTGGAAAGGGGAGAAAATTAATGACAGCATTGTTTTAATGGGTGGAGGAGAGTGTGAGCACATGTCTGGAAAAGAGGATTTTCTGAAACAAACTCGGTGTGAAGAGGACATCCCACACCCAGCTATGGTTTCACAAGGATTTCTATTGAGGAAACACATTCAGAGTGGCTGTGACTAAGGACATGGTGAAACAGCTAAGGAAGAAGTCTGACTGCAACCCAAACTCCTTTCATTATTTCCATAACTGTCAGTTTCAAAGGAAAGTTAACATAAAGTAGCTTTTTCCCCATTTAGTTTTATTTAACAGAGGCAATAGTAATCTCCTTGGAATTTGGTGCCTCTCCAATGTTTATCACGCCATTTATCATCCAGATTTCCAACTTGCAGAGATGTATAATATGAAGCACAACTGTTAATCGAGTTACACTTCTGTTAAGAGATACCATTTATCGTACATGAAAGGAGTCCAGGGGCTGATTTATCCAAATGGTTACATTAGTTACTTAATCTGACTAAAAGGCAACAAAAAAAAAGAGTTTTAAACTCTGATAAGGTACCCTGTATGAATGTTTCTAACGCGAATACACACTGAAAGTTATTTTTAAAACTAATATATTGTACTACTATGGAGCATGTTTTTTCAAATGTACACTCCATATACTTGGGGGTTTTGCCTCTATAAGTTTATGAGGCATCATTTACCATCCCAAATGGACACTTTCTAATTCCCCCTGTGCAGAACCAGAATTCTTAATACAAACTCTCCCAAGGATTCACTAAAGTAATGCATACAGACAGCCTAGTTGGCCCATGCTGGGTTCTGCACACTTCCAGCCCCTGGAAGATGCCTTGAAGGTTTTCCTGAAAAGGTTGGATGCACGCACTGTATAGACGTTAATATATGCAAATTAATGTGCATACTCTATGTACATTAATATGTGCAGGTACTTGGATATTTAAACATAGTAAAAAATAATATCGTTAGTGTCAGAAATCCTGTCTTGGTCTCATCACAGACAGCTCTGTGTGATTAGTGCTGTGCAGCAACTCCTCTGGGTAAAAGAAGGAACAGCATCTTCCCCTGCTCCCCATGGGAACAAATCAGTGCCTGCAAGCACAGCACTTTAGGTATTTTGTGGGACTATTTCACTACTGAAATCAAAAATTTCACATTTTTTTCTTTATTACACAGCAGACTGACAGGTGCCCTGCAGTTTTGCCTGATAACTAGTTAAGAAGTTCAACAGTTGAGCTGCCTCAGAGCAGGATTCCCAGCACTAAATTATAAAAGAAGTCTCCAAATCTGTGCTATTGAAAATGCAGGCTCCTAGAACTTGCACTGCCTGGACGAAGAAAAGAGAGCAAAAACATGAACCTAAGAATTCACTGGTGGCATGGGGGTAAAAGAGGGAGAAACAAGGACCAGCAGAAACTGACTGACTCATTTTCCACCACCAGGGAAGTGCTGCATCACTTCCACAAACTTCTCCAGCCTTCGTGTGTCCCTGTGGCCAGAGTGTCCACAGGTGGTCAGTGGAAGCAGGGCAAGGTCAGTGGTGGAAGGCATCACAAACTAGGAAATGTGAAACTGAGATGAAGGGAGTGGTGTGGGACAGCAGGGCTGGGGAGGGACTCACAAGGAAGTCAACTGGACATGGGGCTCCATGTGGACCAAGAGCTTTTTCAGAGCACAGACCACATTGCATAGCCTGCACCCTTCAGAAAAAGCTTCCTGCAACCCAGCAACAGAAAAAAACAACACAGAATACCAAAATGAGGGTGTAGCTCAGCTTATTCTATATAAATTTCTTATTAGAACAGCCCAAAGGTCAAGGAAAGAGGTGCAGCCATTCAGATAAATGTGGAGCTGGTAAGACCATGACAGGCTCAGGGCTGAGCCTGTGTGAATGACAGGCTGGGATGAGTGATTGACAGCTTCTTTGAAGGATGAAGTCAGTTTGTGTGTCTGCTGCATCAAGAGGACAAGGGGAAATGGCCTCAGACTGGTCCAGTGGAGGGTCAGGTTGGACATCAGGAGGAATTTCTTCACTGAAAGGCGTTGGAAGGGGCTGTCCAGGGAGGTGGTGGCAATGAAAAGGTGTTCAAGGAATGACTGGACATGGCTCTGGGTTGGATGACGAGGTGGAGATCTCTCAAAGGCTGGGCTTGATGATCTTGGAGGTCTTTCCCAGCCTCAGTGATTCTGTGATTTTGTTTTCAGAGCACCTTGCACCAAAAGAAGAGCTCTGGAGCTAACAGGCTACTGTGGGTGCTTGAGTTTTGGGTGAATCCTCCCTAAGCTCAGGACTGCCCAAACTTCTTCTCCTCAGCCCTGCGATGGGGTGGAGGAGTTGAAAACAGGATCCAAATTTCTACACAGTAGGTAACATTGGGTGCCACAGAGACACAAAGCAAAGGAGAATCCATTTTAAGAATGACAAGAAAAAAGCCCATGGTAACCACTAAGCAATAAAACTGTCAAGATGTTTGAAAATAGACCAATGCTGTAATTTTTCTCACCATACCCAGTAGCTATTATGCCTTACAACACTTCCCAGCACAATTCCCATATTATTATAACAAAGGGTATAGCAGGGATTACAAAAATTTAGGAACCACACAGCACCCTTTGCTGAGCAGCAGATGCATTTTTACTCCAGATCTACCATTTTCACTGTTGTAGTTATCAAATAGTCACCTCTGCAATAAAACACTTCATGGCAACTGCAGCAAGCAGCTGAGGGGAAAGAATTATACAGTCAGGAAATGGGCAATAATCACTGAGGCAGCAGAGGAACCAGATGTTAATATAGGATTATAAACCTCCTAAAAAAATACCCATACTCAGCTCTCTGATGAGAGGGCTGTCTGTGCCAGGAGGTGAACACCATAACTGCATGGATTGGAGGCAAACAAAACATGACTGGAGAGTAAAATTCTTTTTTCTCTGATAAAGCTGTGGAGCAGTGCATGTGTTGAGAGATTATCAAAGCCCTGCTGCCAGGCTGGAGGAGTTCAGCCCAGGCTGTGCCTCTACACAGGGAACGAATGGGCTGAGGGGCTTCTTGAGTGCCCTTACAGCCACATCTTTCTCTGACCGAAGAACAGCAACAAGAGGCTGACAAGAGGCTGAGTTTGGTGTGGGATGGGGCTGGTGCCGTGAGGATTTTGCCATCCAGGTCCTCTCCTGTTTAACTGCTGAAAGGGCAGCAAGGGGTCAGTGCCAGAGCAGAGAATCCTTGCTTGGACATCTCAGGTAAAACACACACCCCTCTTTGGCCTGCACACACCACACAAGCCAGGAGTGATGTGACCACCTTTATCACATCCACTGATGCCTTTTGGGACTACCTAAAAACAGAGGCCAGACAAAATTAAGGGAATAAAAAGCAGTTCTATTTATTGAAGTGCCTTCAGGTACATTTCAGGCAGACAAAGCCCTCCAAGGACTACACCCAAAAATGGATGACAGGTCATGAATTTTCATCCTTTTATAACTTTGGTCCACTTGCATATTG
The DNA here is from genome assembly GCA_013398995.1 of Alaudala cheleensis. Taxonomy (NCBI): domain Eukaryota; kingdom Metazoa; phylum Chordata; class Aves; order Passeriformes; family Alaudidae; genus Alaudala; species Alaudala cheleensis. The sequence goes on along the minus strand of VWYE01005115.1, from coordinate 29,294 downwards.
GGGATTAATCTTCCAATTACAGCTTCAGACAATGAAGCCATTTAGCCCAAGTTTGCTCCCCCCAACTCAGTTTTGTTTCCATTTCTCAGGGCCTGAGACAGTGAGGTGCCCTTGATTCCCAGGCCTAGAGAGGAATTGTGGTGTCTGACCAAAATGGGAAAGCAGGAACTGACACTGTATGTGGAGTTTAGAGTTATACACTAAAGAATTGTAGGATTACAAATGTCTGAAAAATATAAAAGCTGAAATCCTAAGGATTCCACCACCACCATCAGCTTCCTCCCACCCCATGCCCAGGCTTCTTTTTACTTCTCCTGGACACTGACCTCTTGGAGCTGCTGCCCTGTCCTGAGGCAGGTCTGAGGTTTCCCAGGGATGTTCCTTCTCTCTTTACTACAATCTAAAAGCTGGAAATGAGCAATGAAAAAACAGCAGACAGCCCTGAGTCTGCAAGTTCTGAGCTTTTCCTGGGTTGGGTTTTCCAAGGGAGGGGAAGTGCCTTGAGGGAAGCTGTTCACTAAAGTTATTCAGTGACACAATCACTGAATCACGGAATCATTAACGTTGAAAAAGATCTCCAAGACCAAGAAGTCCAAGCTTAACCTGATCAACCCCATGTCCACTAAACCATATAGTACATTAGCATATCTACTCATTTTTTGGACAATTTTAGGGACAGAGGCTCCACCACTTCCCTGGGGAGCCTGTTCCAAAATGGCATGAAGTCATTCTGAATTGCTTTTGCAATAAATATTTTGATATTTGATACATAAATGAGGAAAAAAATAAGCCCCAAAAAATAATCAGACCTTTTATACTTATTCTTTTGTAGCTGCATCCACTTGCTTTCTAAAACAACTCCAAAATAGATCTTTCAGAAGTACATGTTATTAAAAGTAAAAATAAGGTTGTTATAGGCAGTGGGGAAAACAGAAAAGCAGGATAGCTGGAAAATCTGTATATGGTGGCTTGGGAGTAGAAAGACGGACAAGAACAACACACTTTTAAAAGTGCAAAGCCCATGCAAAAAGAAGAGTCTGTAAGTCCCATTCTCTGTCCTATGAATTGTTAACCTTGGCAGTGAGCAATTGACTCACTGGACATTGGATTCTAACCAAGTAAAATAATAAGCAGGGTTTCAATCAAATCCTACATGCTAATAATGCTGAAACAAATACTGAGAGAGATGTATAAACATAATCTATCATTATGCAAGCTCCTTTTCTTCCCTTTCTTTTGTTTTTTTCTTTGGTTTTTCTTAAGGTGAACTTAATGCTTCTGAATGCTTCCAGATTTATGATCCTGGACTGCAATTTTCTGGCTTGTCACCATACAGGATCAGAGAAATCATCTAGCATTTAACTAGTCAGAGTGTAACATCCACCAGCATGGCTGGAAAACACAGCACAAAGAGCTGCCCAAAGGCCCAGAAACCCAGAGTCCTGTGTACACTGAAATAATTCTGCTCCTCCTGCATCACCAGCTTGGGAACAGTTGGAAGAAACTGTGGTTCATTATTGGGGAATAAATTCTGTAGCTTATGACACTTCAGAGCTGAAAGAGTTGTTGTAGTTGAACGTATTTTCAAAAAGAAAATTAAAACTTTGGTTGTTGGCATGTAGAAAAAGAGACAGATTAAAGTACTGAGGTTTTTCCTGCTGATTAATAACCAGAGGAAAGAGCTTAGTTGAAACCACACATGTTCACAAGATGATCATGTCTTCAGAATTAGCATTACTCCACCAGTAAAAAATTAATGTGACGTTTTGGCCCAGTCATGAAGTGAGAGAGACTTTTGATCAATGACACCAGCATCTAAAATAAAATACATCTTCAATGGCTGATCAGAAAGAAACCAGAAGCTGTAAAAAAAAGACCAAAAAGTGGTGAATGAAACAAAAGTACCATGAAGAATAATGTTCCTTGCTGGCAAAAGAAATTCACATTCACTTTCTGCAGAGGGAACTCTGTGAGGATCTATGGTCCTTCAACAAAAAAAAAAGAAAAAGAAAAAGAAAACAGGGCAGGGCACACAGGAGTAAAATGTGGGTGCTATGGTTTTAAATAAATAAAATGAAACACAAATAACACTTTGATTGTAAGAAAGGAAAAATTATCTCCAAAATACTGAATATATTTTGAGAACAAACACCTGCAGAGGCACTGTAGATACAATTCTGGATGAAAGTAGATGGGGCTTGCCTAGAACAAGTCTTTATAGGTGGAATCATAGAACCACAGAATATTCTGAGTTCAGAGGAATCCACAAGGATCCCTGAAGTCCAACCCCTGGCCCTGCACAGGACACCCAAAAAACCACACTATGAGCCTGATAAGGTCATGATAAACTTATCATAGGCACTGAGGGCTGAAGGGGACTAGAAAGGTCACAAAAAAGGAACAGAATATACTTAAGATACTAAAAACACATGAAAGGCATGACACAACTCAAAATCCTCAGCCAGCTCTGGAGTTTTGGGCCACAGGCAATGCTGCCCAAAGCAGTGACACCCAGAGCCATGGTAGTGTCCACCATGGCAAATCCCACACCGCTGCTGCATCCCCACCTTCCTTTGGTGCTGCTCCATACAACCAGTGCACGTGAGCTCATCATTCTTTCAGCTTGAAAATTGTAGGAATGGGCCACTATTACAGTAATTGTGAAAAGCATTTTGGAAATTAGCTTCCTTTTGATACAGGCCCTCTCCTGCTGTGCTTCAGAGGATGCACAATTGCTGAACCCAGAAGGGTAAATCATCCTAAAGAAGAAATGACAGCTTGTTCTTTCAAAGAAGAGACAGCTAGTTTCAGCACACTGCTAATCTTTGTGATTTCATGTTACAGCTTTCATTTAAAGCAGGCTATAAAATAGACATCTGAAGAATTATAAAAGAATTTATTCTTTTCATAGATTTAGAATTTCAAAAGAATTTGCAGTGATTCTGTAAAACATTTTTTTCTACAGCCTTTCAGATACAAGAAGCCAAACCAACCTCATTACAGACAAAATTATTTAAGTGTGGCACTTAAACCTGTGTTTGGAACTCCAAATAAAAAGTGTATGACGGTGACCTCCAAATAACCCCTGACTTAAATGCAAACTTTAGTCTCAGCTCCTTTAATAGCTCCATAACTCCAGCACAGCCAAGTTTTCCTCCTGGAGTTTCGTGATGATGTTCATTTATAACAAGGGGAAATAAGCAAGGCATCTACAATGACATCATAATTTTCCCAGTGCTGTGCTCTTTGGAGAGTGTCCTAGCAGCTATAGCTGGATGTAAAAAGCCTAAGTGAAACTCTGACATGGCTCGCTAGGGAGAAACAGACTTTGTGGTTTTGGTTTATAAGTTGTTGGTTTTATTTCCCAAAAAATAATCACCAAAGGTAGAACCAGGACTAGCAAACAACAGTGGGGAAAGAAGAAGGTTCAATGCTCCTCAGAGAAGTCCCAAAACTTATCATACAGCAGGCAATTTGTCTTGTAGAATATGCTAATCAGCATTTGACAAATAAATTAAGAAACAGATGAATTGCCAAACAAATTGAAGATTCTATTTTCCTTGAGTAAGTTAGTGGCCAAATTGCTATTTTACAAATTCAGCATGTTCCACCTGATGTCTAATGCTAAGCATAATTATAACACTTCTCTCCTAATTCCTTGTCAATTTATTTCAAAAGCTGTCCAGCTGACAAATGTGAAGAGCTTCCTCTAATATTTTCCAGCAACTTTGAGGTCACTTTTACTTTTTTAGGGCTTTGCATTTCCCAGCAGTGCAAGGGCACAGTGCAACCTTCTCCAGCTGAGATGTACAACAAGTGCCCCAACAAAAATGAAGAGAGACTTCTCCTGTCCCCTTCCCTTTATGGAATCAACAATCTCTAATTTCGTACTTTAAGGAGCCAGCTAAAAATCGTCCAGAAGACAGCAGTGCTATGTTACCACTGCTACCTGTGTTGGGCAGCCTCTAGAAATGCAGTCATGAAGCTCAGAATATATTATCTTTATTTATTTGTTTGTTTATGTATTTTGTATTTTGTTTTTATTTTTATATCCACATACATTTTTATATGTGTATTATATAATTTTAATTTTTATAGCAATTTGATTATTGGGTTGGTTTTTTTAGGGAGGGGAGAACTCCTTGGCTACTGAATGATCATTGCAAAATCAGTTGCCCACTGCCTAGAGTTACTAAGGACAGGGGCTTCTGCAGAGACCAACACTGTGTCTACATGAAATTATTCCAGCAGGGCAGAGACAGCAAGCCTGAGACAAAGGAAAACTGGAAAACAAATTTTATGGTTGTGTGTAATCTTGAAAGGGAGGGAATCCAGAGCTAAAGATCACAGGTTTGGATCTCTGAGCCAAGTAATTTCCTGATTTTACTCAGCTTGGGCTAGGATTTGGAGATGAACAGGATTGTCTGACTGCTGGCTCTCCTGTTCAAAGCAACTGTCAAGTCCCCAGATATCAACTAAACACAACTAAACCTGCACCTTATATCTGTAAAAGCAGGACCCAAGTGTGACCCATTTTCTGGTACCATTATTAATTTAAAAAAAAAGAAATATTATTTATATCTGCATAAAGAGCAGGTAGGAAGTCAATGTCCTTGCCCAGAAGTCTGTCATGCAAAAAACCCGTTTCATTACCAGGAGTATAAAACCAACTTCCCCACACCAAAAATCTGACTTTAAAACAACTTCATGGAGTAATTTAGGAAGGCAGAAGAACATGCTGAGAAGAACAGCTCTTTCCACCTAAAAGAGATGCTGGGTTTCCTTTTCTCTCAGACTTCAGGTTGCTGGAGTCAGATAAAAGCACATTGGAAACAACAAATATAATAGCCAGCTGATTCTGGAAATGTTTTTTATTTTATTCTGAAGTGGGCAGAAACCGAAACTTTCCAAAACATTCAGGAGAAGCAATGGATATTTGTCCTGGAAGAGCAAGTGCAAAGCCTGGGGCTGGACACTCCTGCCACCCTTTTCCTCTCAGCAGAGATTCCCGCAGCCCTCCTGAGGCTGAGGACCCCGTAAGGAAAAGTCAGCAGTGCAGTGCCAAGAGTCAAACACATCCCTGGCTCCTACAAAAATCCCTGAACCTGTTCTGAATATGGCTGTCAGCAGAACAGGTGGTTTCAGTCCTTGAAACACTTTCCTCCTAATACAGGCAAACTTTTGCCCAGGTAACCTTTCCTCAGGTGTCCAGTGGTTCCTTTTGCTGCTTTCTGTTAATATTTAATCTCAATTCCATAACAGACTCTTTCCTTTAAGCAATATGGTAAAGGCAGTGTGTCAACATTTACTGAAGTTCATCATGTTTTTTTAGCACTCACATTTTATAGTCTGTATTTACACTCTATTTTTTCTCTTTTTTTTACCATTTTCCCAATGTTATATGAAAGGAATTTTCCTTGTTTTCAACTTTCTTTTATATTTCAAAGAAGAAAAAAATTACTAAGGGTTCATTCACATCTAAGTTCCCAAGTACCTCGTGTAACCACATTTTTTTGAATGTCACTTGAGAAACCAGAGAGATCAGCAGATTATGCAGTCACTCAGGGATCAAATCAGAAGGCTTATAAACTGCTCCTCCTGACATCCAAATGAACCTGTTACTCAACTTTTTTGACAAAAGAAGATTTTATCTTACTGAAGTCAGGGGGAAAGAGCAGTAGGGCAGAGTAATTATGTCGACTATTCTTTCCAAGCAGCATTACAATGAAGTCGACTTCTGTTGTTCTTGTGACTCATTCTTGGGATGTTTGAACCAAAACAACACTGACCTGCATCAAGAGAATCGACAATTAGAAACAGCAACAAACATATTGCAACTCTGGCAATTTCACTTTGAAGTAAAAATTCTGCACATTCATAATCTGCTTTACAGAAATGAAAAGCAAACAAACACAGGAAGTAATAGAAAAATAGACAGAGAGTATGTTCAAATGTTCAGCTGAAATTTGCCAAGCAGACAAAGTTAATTAGATACACAAACATTGCTGAACTAATATTTTAGTTCATACAGGTACATAATTTGGAAAAAAATAAGTCATTATTAAAATTATTCTATACCTCTATTTCCTGGCCCAGGTATCTTGTCCTTTAAGGTGGAGTTATGCATTACCTGAAAGCATAGATAATGAAAACTTTAGGGAAAAGGTGATAGATTTGAAGGATAAGCCTGAGCTTAGGGAGCACTGCACCAGAAGAAGATAAATATGGGACTGGCTGATAATACCCAATGTAGGACATTGTGTCCTCATTCCCTGTTTTTGCACCAATGATTCAGCCACTCATGATAATCAGTGAGGCAAAAAGGTGTCCCAGAAACAAGGTTTCTTGACCTTGACTCAAGGAGAAGCCCTATCACAGGATGTGTCTGAATGGTTGCCATGACTCAGTAATGATCAAATTTTTTTTGTCATGTTAAAACATAAAGGAGAGAGTGGCAAAACTGAGAAAAATAGGGAAGGAAAAGCCCTCCTGGCATATGGTAGGTACCAGAAGAGAACTAGCAGTTTCTTGCAGCCAGCAAGACCTGGCACACAAGTGCCAAATTCTACCTCATCCAGTTGCTGGGAGAATTTTAAAGAGCCTCATGACAGCTCACAAGTGATTTATCTCATCTAAGCCACATGCACTGAGTTTTGAAGTCTCTGTTTTCAATCACCTCACCAGTGTTGCACCTGGGGGTGTCCCCCCTGCTCATCAGTGAGGGGTGAGAGACTTGTCCTGCTTAGGGTTTTATTTTTCACACACCAAACCAGGGCCCTCAGTCTGGCTTGTGCTGGTGCTTGGGAGAAGGGACAAACTGAACCAGAACCAAAGTAAGGGTGCAGAATGCCCATGTTCCAGGGAATAAGGCACTCCCAAATTCATGTTATAATACTGTGATATCCTTTTACAAACACCATCCCAACTCAGGTTGCTCACACACAGCACAAGCCTATTACTCCATCAGAAAACACCCTCCATTATAAATAACCTCATACTTCAAAGGCTAACAAATTACTTTGATGCACTTTTAAAGTGAATTCTCCAGTGTTTCTGCCTGATGGGAAATCATTAAATAGCTCAGAGCACCTTGTTTGCATTTCCAGCTGGTGCCTCTGTGAGGAGGCTTTGGCCCCTTTGCCCTCTGAGATACCACGGTCAGTAGCATCCACATCAAACAACCTCAGAATAAACCAGAGGTCCAAACACTGCACATGCCTGTATTTTTCCAGGGAAAGCTTAGATTCTGCCCTGGAGATCACCAAATCAATGAAAAATCATGGCTAGGATTCCTTTGTAATCAACAAAGCAAAAGTGTCACGAAAGCGCAGTAACCAGCCATTAATCACATCTCTTTGATAACCCTGACCCTGCTAAAGTACAGCATCTGTCTTGTGTTTCTTATGGCTGAAAGCCAAACCTGGGATCAGGAAACAACTATTTCACTGGTCAGATGTTAACAGAGCACAGCATGTTGACTTTATAACCACTCTATGAGCTCAGAGAATTTAATGAAACTGTCTTTTATTTGGCTCAGCCCCATTTATTAATATTACTGGAGTGAGTAACTCATATGATCACACATGCACTTGAGAGAGACGTGTCTAGACAGACCCAGAAGTGCCCACTCTCTTTTCCACAACCAGGCAAAACCTGAAGCTTACAGCCACCAAAGCTGGAGTAGCTGTTTGAGTTCACACTGAAAACACTCCCATCATTTACTGTCAAGGTGGACACATGTGAACAGTAGCAGGCAAGGGCTCTCAACTGAGGACCAGATGGTAAAAATTAGTGGCATTTATGCCAGCTGAGTGATTAGGGAGAGAGAGAAGTGATGATCAAAGGAGTCATATCACCAGAGGGGGAAAAAACCCAAAACAAAATTAATTATTACAGTACTTGAAAGTGGAATTAGCTAGTAACTAGTAAATCCATCTAGGTTCACAAAGCCAGCTACCACTTCTTGATACCACTGTGGCTGCTGTTTGGCCAGCCCTGGTCTGCATCCTTTATAATACAGCCACAACCTGGTTATCAGGGAGATCCAAAGCTTGTGCTCCACTGGCAGCTCCTCCTTCTCCTGGGTGGAATTTGTTCTTGCACCATTCTTGTTGGTTTTGGCATTTCGTGTTGCAGGAACAAACTGTGTTTTGAGTGACCAACACGGGCAGGATGGCAGCAGCTGCTGTGGGCTTACTGCCAGTGGAGACAATGCGAAGTAAGGAAAGATGATGAATAAAAGCCCAAATTGATATCCTAGGTGGTATGCCTCACCCAGGGGATCTGTGGCTGTCCCATCCCTGGCAGTGTCCAAGGCCAGGTTGTACAAGGCTTGGAGCAACCTGGTGGAAGGTGGGGGTGGAATGGGATGGGCTTTAACCCAAACCAATCTGTGATTCTACAAGCCTGTGATTTTATTCACTTCATGTCATTCAAGCTGTATGGAAACTGAGTTTGTTGACAGAACTGCCCTCTTAGTCAAGGGAAAAAGGTGGGCTCCTGTCCCAAAAGCAGCTCCTCTTACCTGCCTTCCAAGGGTTGATTTGCCCCTTGGCTCCACTGGCAAACAAGCAATCCAGGTAAATAGATTAGGTTCTTACCTTCATTTTAAGATGGCTAAGCTCCAGACATTACAAATCTGTGTTTAAATAGAAAATAACTGAGTGAAACTTGGCTTTACTCTGAGCTTAAATAGACAGAAGCCAAGGCCTAGACATTTATAGGCTCACTGTACTATATATTTTGAGCATTTTCATTTATTTCACGTAAGATTTAGTTATTCATGCTTGAACATGATATGTTTATTAGAGTAAACTGGAGATTTGAGAAAACAAACACATCTTGCAAACACTTGAACCACCACTAGCTCTTTCACCCGTGATGCCTAATACAGGTTGCTAAACATTCCCTGAATAGTCCTGTCTTTGTCTGTCAGAGGCATTTCTCTGATTTTTTGTCTCTCATTTCCATTCAATAAACTTCTTTACATCATTTAAATAACACAGGTGCAACCCTGAAATATGCGTTGTTTTGAACAGAGACAGGAGCAGACACCTGGGAGCCTTGTGTTGCCAACACTGCTCTGTGCAGTCACTCAAACACACTTCCATATGGTGCCAATTCCCAGATCAGAATTACCCTCCCAAATCACAGTTATCCTCTTTTAAATATGCAAAACATTTAAGCATGTGATTAATTTGAAGCATTTGTGGTGAGTGAGCACTAAGCATTCTCCTCAGCCCCTGCTGGATGACAACTTTGGTTACTCGAGTGAGGAAATAATTCCGGTTCAGCTGCCTATTGGTTTTTTCCTTCTAATTACAGGATAAATCCACAGGGAAAGGGAAAAGGGGAGGGAGGGAGGNGAAGGAAGGAAGGAAGGAAGGAAGGAAGGAAGGAAGGAAGGAAGGAAGGAAGGAAGGAAGGAAGGAAGGAAGGAAGGAAGGAAGGAAGGAGCTGATATCCCAAGCACACTACAAAAAAAAAAAAATCAACAGGTACTTAATGTCACTTTGTACTACAATGTTTTCTGTAGTATCTAACAACTGACTCCTTTTGATGCTGTTTTCCAAATATTTTAGGTCCTGAAAGACTTAACAGGAACTAGAAGTCTCAAGCCCTTAATTTGATTCAGAACAATATGGTTAAGAGCTTTATTCCCTCCTTCTTGAGCTGCATTCAGCTCCTCACGCAGCACCCACAGCAGGACGAAGTGCTTGGAAAGTAAACACATGCCAGAAAGGTCTTTAGATAAAATCTGCAGTGTGTAAGCCCACAGCTCATGCAGCCTGTCAGCATCCAGTCTGACAGCACTCAGGCACAGCAATCAGGTGTGCACCTCACCTGCCACCCCTCCCATGGCCAACCAACCTGTCAGCAGGAGCTGTCTGGCAGGAGAGTGGGAATCAGAAAGCAGCTGGGCTCTTTTAATTTTTTTTTCTCTTTCTTTTCTTTTTTTCTCTTTCTTTTCAGTTGTGACAAGGGTATAATTATCCAGATGTTCATTGCTGGAATTTGTTGTGGGCTTTTTTCCTCCCTCAGCAGAACCAGGCTCCAAATTCCTCATAAACTCAAGTGGAAAAGGATATACAGAGTGGAAGAACACACACACACACAAAAAAAAGAGCCCTCTGGCCACACTGAGGGATTCCACTTCAAAACTCGCAGAGTGCAATTAGCTGAAAGAAAATTAGGTAGGTAAAATGGATTCTTTTAAACATTCCAGGATTTTTTTTTCTATCATTCATTGCTACAGGAAATCTTCAGAGTATTGTCACAATAAAAGGAAGCACTGAAACACTAAAGACTTTTTTGAGATGGAGCAACCATCTCAAAATGGGTACATGTAGCAGGGACAGAGATCTTAGGGCAGTGAGGAAAGTGTCAGAGCTGGGAAGAGCATAAATCCCTGCTTAGAGACTCAGAGAATCATTAAGGTTGAAAAAGACCTCTACGTTCATTGAGACCAACAAATAACAGAAAAGGGGCAGTAGGCCACTTGTGAAACCATTATGGGAGGCCTGTGCAATTAGCCTTTGCACAGAGTGTGATTTAATGAAGACAGATCTTCAACTGAAACTCTTTTTACAGCCAACCTGAGAATTTTCCTTTTGTCATTTCCTGTGCCCTCCCTTTGTTTAATCACAGGTAAGTTCAGATGATCAAGAGCCAGGAACTCCTCGATTTCAAGCTACATTTTGAGCCAAAACCTCCTAAATAACTGAGAAGAGAGGAAAGCTGTTCCTATACAGTCCTAGAGGGCTATCCCAGCCCTGCTCTGTGCCTTTTCCCAGGTGTGGCGCACAGGGCTGGAGGATGCACAGGTGAAAGCTCTGCCTAGGGAGCCTCAGACCTTCCCCAAGGTGTTGGAAAACCTGAGGAACAGGAGCACCAGGGCTTGGGTAGCCCTCATGTGTCTCTTTTGTCTAATTTGACTCCATATTGTGTCTTATTTTGGGTGAGGTGCTCCTGAGCAAACAGGCAATCCGTGGGCTGGCCAGTGCAAGGAGAAGTGTAGTTAGGTGATGCACTGAGTCCTTGAAGTAAGTGAGGAGTTTCCCAGCAAAAAAAATCAGCTAAGAATCAATCTGCCCTAAATTTTATGGTTCCTCCTGTCTTTGAAAAGAAAATTAACTCATTACTTTAGTATTAACAGGAAGTACTAAAATTTTAAGTTTAAAATTAACTTGAAGTGCCTTTCCACAGCATAAGGCTTTGTATGTCCAATGTATCCTGTTAGTACATGTATTCAAATGCTGATGGACAAGCAGAATGAACAAAAGGGCTTCAAACTCTGCAATTCCTACCTCACATCCTTTTCCCCAAAGTCAACCCTCTTGACAGCTGCCTCAGCTGGCAACACAACACATATAAATACAGACACAGTTGATTTTGGGGTATCTCTGTTAAAATTTACATAGCCTGCCACTGGCTGTTTTGGCAGCACAGCTGCTTCCAGCTGATAACTCTCTGCCTCCAATCACCACTGTGCAGCTTTATTTCATGGGGGAATATGTATAATCATAAGCATGATATGACTGTCCTGCCTGGTTTATTAGTCCGGGTATCTCCAAGGATCACTTGGACATTCCAGACACACTGTGTACTCAAGAAAACCTGCGGGGACTTAAGGGAGTACCAGATTTCAGGGATGTCTTGTAATATTCCCTAGTAAAATTACCAGTGTCCTTATTACAGCAATGCAACAACAATAAAATGCAGTCATGAGGCAGTGAGGAGTGACTGTCAATCCCTCATCACACACAGGGATGCAGGTGGACAGGTGAATTAATAGATAGCCAAGTAGATACATATGCACATACTCATACCTAGAGAGATGCACAAGGAATTTTGAGAAAGGATAATTTTCAAGTGATCAGAAGCATCTGGCAGCCCACAGAAAGTAGAGGATAAATGAAAAAAAAAGAAATTTCCAAAAATGCCACAGATTCATTCTGCCTTCTTCCTGCTTTTGAGAAGGGTGGCATCTGCCTGTGTGTGAGCCCCAGTGAGTATTGCTTTGGTCTGGAGCTCAGGAGACATATCCTGATGATAATTCATTTATGCAGGAGCACAGAGTTATCCTGGTGTGTTACTTATATACACTGTCTTCTCCAACACTGACATTTAATCTTTTTTTCCCAATAAATAATCTTCCGAGTCGAACTGAGGATTTTCTTCTAAATAACAGAGCTGACAGTGATCCATTTCAACACCACTGAATTATAAAGCTGTCAGCCCCAGCTCTGCTCCCTAGTCTCTATCCCTGTCAGCAGTGGATGGCTGTGGAAATTTCAGCCTGAAAACCACTCTGTTATTGAGCAGGTTTTTGCAAATCTGCAAAGGGACAGGGAAGAGGGAGAAGAGCAAGCCCTTTTTTCTGTGGTCAGTCTGGAGGAACAGGCCAGGGCAATTAGAGAAATTGAATTATTAATTATTAATTATTAAGAAATTATTAAGAAATTATTAATTACCTTCCACAACATAAATGGTATTTTTGTGCACCTTGGTGGGCTGAGTGTTGGGTGGATCCTGGTACATTATTACTCCTCACCAGATAGATTTAATCACAAATCAACATCCTGCCCAATGGATGCTGGGTTTGCACCATCAAGGCAATGGCACTACTATTGTATTTGCTTTTTTTAATTGCAGTGGAAACCATAAAGTTTGCTGTATAAGAGAAAAGTGTTCCTACAACTCCCACCCAGCCAACCAACTCCTGTGCTACAGTCAAACCACAGTCACCAATTGCCTGTGCAACTCAAAACCCACTTCAAAAACTCACCTGAACAATTTAAAAAGTAAAGGGTGGGAGGGGTGAACACAAACCCAACCCACCCTCTGTAGCCATACCAACTCATCCCAGCACAAAACAGTAAGTGGGATTTCACCACAGACAAGGCTGCACACATCTCCTCAGGGAATGTAATCCATGAAAGGCCTCAAAACAGAGTAGGAGACAATATTCAAGAAGTTTAAAGATCATTATTAAATGAACTAGAATCCAGTTGAACTGTTTTCCCATTGAAGTAAAAATCCCAAAGAGGACAATGAAGCCAGGAGCACACAGCAACTTATAAAGGCCCAGAAATTTTTGTGCTATAAGGGATCTGACAAGCACCAAATGCTTAAAATGAGGATTTGTAATCTGTTACACAGAGCCAGGATGGGTGATTTGCTGAGTAAAAATCTCTTATCAATTGCAAAACACTGGAGATTAATCTAAAACCTCAAAGGACATTTTAGTCTTGTCAGAAGCATCTGGTTCCAAATATTCTTTTTACAGATGTGACCTTGGTGATTTTTTAGACTTACAAGCATCCCTAGCAGTGAGTCCACAGGTGGGACATGTTGCTGGACAAAGTATTTCTTTTTTGTTGCAAACTTAAAATCTTGCAGATTCAAAATTTAATGCCTTCCCTCTTCTTTGTTACATAAAGGGGAGAAAGGTGGCTCTCATCTCTTCTGAACATCCTGCCCCAAAATGGTGGTCCTATTAAAAGCTTATACAATTTATTTATTCCTCTCCTTCTATCACAAACTACCTCATCCTCTTCAGTCTCTCATCAGAGGGACAATTTTCCAAGTTCCCAAGCATTCTTGTTATGTTCTCCTCTAGCACTCGTAATGTATAAAGTGAAGTCACTTGTCCAAGAGCTCTGCCCAGACTCTAAAACACAGGAAAAAAATGTTGACAGGCTTTGTGAATCCCAGCTTTTTATCTTTGTCCAGGTTTGCTTGCATCTCCTCCAGTAAATTTATTTGTCCTCTTCAGAAAATGTCAATTGTCTTTGTTAGCATTCGTTTTCACACTGCAATGAACTGCAGGAATGTAGAGCTCCAGTGTTTCTTTTTGTTAAGTTTGGGTATCTGATCCCCAGAAAAGAGTTCCATCCATCTTTTTACATAAATACCATTCCATAGTTATTTCATATTAATCCTTTCTTGGAGAAAAAAAATTTGATGCATTCCTCTCAATTATTCACGTGGTTCAAAAATATATCCACACATAAAAATAATTATTCACTTCAGTAGGCTGTTTAGCAGGTGAAGTCCAGCTGGAAAAATCAAGCACATGTTACATATCCATGTCAGAAGAGCCTTTCTTAGATCATGGAATCTTAGAATGGTTTGGGTTGGAAGGGACCTTAAAGATCATCTAGCTCCAGTTCCCTCATCCTCCCTTCACTGAATTAACTCCTTCTCGGAGCTTCCCTGTGCAGACTGACTGACACCCTCTCCCCTGATCCCAAAAGGCAAAGATAGTCCCGACAGAAGGAAAAGAAAAATGTTTTCTTCACTGCTGCAGTGTAATACCATTTTTTAAAGCCCCTCCATACAATCACAGCACCCTTGTCTGGAAGAGAATCTGTTTCTCCAGCCCAACCCCCTGCTCCAAGGGTCTGCCAGCATCGCTGGACCAGCTCCCAAGTGGCTTTGACAGCCCCCCTCTTCCCCATCCTCATGGAAGAAGATTCCTCGGGGTAGCCCAGAACAATTCTGAAAGACCCTCCTGGAGGAGAAAACCTCCCTGAGCCGAGCCCAGGACATTTGAAAAGAAAGAAGAAAGCCTTCCAAAGCCCAAGCTGTTTGGTCCCTTATGTCTTCTCTGCCAGGGCTGCACCTTCAGGTTCACCCTCAGGAAACACCTTCAAGTGAACATTTGAACCCCAGTTTTCCCAGAGGGATCTGGACACCTCTTACGACCTGATAGATTGTTGCCTTTTTTCCCAACCTGGAAATGAAACTCAAGATAATTGTAGTAAGGAGGTAATATATAAGAGTGGATTTTTATTTGAAGGCTTTCAGGTGAAGTTATAGAAAGATGTCCACAAAAGCCCACTCTCCCCACAGATGAGTACATTTTACAGGTTTTAGGAAATTAGTATAATTGATAAAAAGCACCAATTAGGAGGACAAGTGGTGATGCAATTCCCACCCCCCCCAGCTCAAGCCCCTTCTCTGGAGCTCCCCGCCTTAGCACTGGATGTACTTTGTCCATGAAATGTATCTCAGATATATCCCAACCTTGGTATCCAGGAAGAACCAAGATAACCCTGGGGCCTTGTAGCCTCAGGGTTGGAGCTCTGGAATTCATTTTGTCTTTCTGCCCAAGGAAAGGGCATGGAAAATTACTGGGAAGACTAGCCACTAATACAATAGGTTAGGTAGCTACAGATACATGTGTGAAGAATACAGAAGCACACAGAAAAGAAAAAACTCAGAAACCAAACAGCATCAAGATGAGTGACCACCTCTGGTCTGGAGCTGACATGAAGCCATCAAGAGTCGCTGCTGCTGCCCTGACAACACCAGTCTGGTCATTATTAATGAGAGAAGTTGGGCTCTTAATTGCAGCCTCTCCAGATGTGACATCACTGCAGTTTCCAGTGCCATTTCTTCCTCCATCAACAAACAGCACAACAGCTCCTAAGCTAAAAGATTCAGAGCAGCTACAAAAACAAAATACTGACAAGTAAAAACACTAAAATAGATGTACAACCACATAGACAGATTTTCCCATGAAAGATGAAGCAGAAAAATAAATCTGGAAAAGGGTTTGGAAGAAAACTCCTGTGACTTTTTTTTTTACTACCCCCCGTTTTTCTAATGACAATAAATTTTCCACACAATTCAACCATGTGAAAAGTCTCTAGGCAAGCTCATCAAATAGTATAGTCCCTGAAGTCCTAAGGGAAAAAAATAGGGAGAAAACAAAAACTCTTAAAACTCAATGGGTAGCCATTATTACGTTTTGCTTAGCAGCCAAAGCAGCTCCTAACAGGAAAAAAAAATTTTGCTTTTCATTCCTGGAGCCTGGAAAGAGCCATGCTCATGCATCTCTTGCTCCCTGTAGTCAGATCAGCGTGACATGTCTGTGTGTTTTGCCAGCCCTCCTGGCTCCACGGTGGATGCACAAACGATTCCTGCTCTGTCTTTTGCTGTTTTACGACCCTGCATCTCATAAACCCCCTCAGTGACCTTCCCCTCTCTAGAGGGAAACAAATCCACCAGTTCTCCTGCTTGGGTGATCCACCATCCATAGCTGGCGTGACTCTCCAAAGCCAGCAGTGGTGACCCAGCTGTGCCAGCTGCTGTCTGGGGCTTAGTGAGAACACTGATGATCTCAAATCGCTGTTTTGAGAGTTTCAGAGATGCCAAATGTTTCCCTTGCTCCCTGGCAGTTGTGGTTTATTGTTCTTGTATTAATATAATGTAACCTCAGTTTGAAATGCCCCAAAGATTCTAGATGTGAGTACTTTATTTACAGGTCCATTAGCCCACTACAACCACCTCCATGTTCCCTCTTGCACCCTATTTGTCTTAATTGCATCCCAAATGCATTCAGTATGGAGAACCATAGAAGATGACTTGACTTTACTCTTAGCTCTGGCAGTGGCTGGGGGGGAGGAAGAGCCAGCCAACATCAGCATGTAGTTGGCAGATTTAAGCTATTCTTGATGTCAGTTGGGTTTACCTCATCAGCAAAATAACACCCCACTTAAGGAAAGATTGCTGTCCTCCTCTTTACTTAATCTCTTTTTTATTATTTTAGCATGAAACTCATCTGCAGAAGAAAGCATTTAAATGTGCTGTTAAAGAAACTGCCTTCAATTTTCACTGCCACTCCTAGCCACCAAAGTGAAACAAAATGCCCAGTTCTAGTTTCATGCATATTCTTCATTTTCATGACTCAGTTGCAGCATTTTTTATTATTTAACTTTTGTGACTCAGTTGAAGCTTTTCTCTTTTTTTCAGTTTAGCTTAGAAGTGGAAATTTACATCCAAGGGCACAAAAAGTCATAAGGAAAAGCTCAAAGGATTGGAAGGACAGTACCTCTAATTGAAGGACTTATCATCACAATCCAACTCCTATTAAAGAGCAGATGAAAAACACCAAGGTCACTCACATAGAAGAGATTTAGGTACAGCCATTGCACCACCTTTCCCACAACCACCTTTATTCCATGTTCTGATAGTCCTCACTCTGATGTCTCCTGTAGGCATTTAGTTTGTAAAAGACAGAAATGTTGCTAACTATTAATCATAAGGATAGGAATTCATTGACATTTCCAACACATTTTAAATAGAAACAGAATATGGAAACAGATTTCGCTGTCAGTTACAATCTCTGAGTTCAGAGTCAGTGAAATGACTGTCATCTATTTCAGCTTCAGCCCAAGCAGGAGCAGAAACTAATCCAAAATAATGTGCAAAGTATTACTTTTGATGTTCAGTAACGTCTTACTTCATCACCAGTTTCAATCTAATTAATTCAGAATGGCACAAAACAAAAGAATGGGATAGCTACAGAGGTCATGCCACAAGACAAAAGCCATGACCCTCAACACTTATTATTTGTTGTTACTGTTACCCATAAATGGGCTTTTGTTCACTAAAGCTGTTGATGATCACACTAATATACACAGTTGTAGGAAGTGAAGGAATTAATTAATTCCTCTATATGTTGTCCTTCATTTGCTATCAACATTCTGTAGTTTGAAGCAGAAATCAGAGCCCTGTGATCCAGGATCAATCAATACAGGGGAGCTGTAGAGATCTACTTCCATCAGCATGGAAACAATTGGCTGAATGCAGTCAAATAAACAACTTTAGGTTATAATTATTACTTAAACAGAGATAAGAGCTCTGTTTTCTTAGGCACTGAAAAAGCACATAACAGTCTTCCTCCTAAAAGCTCTATTATTCCAGTCAAGGAAGGACTATTTATTGACTTAACATTTATTTCTGATTTAACATGTGCCAAAAGACAGCAAATGTAAACCAGTTTAAGAGAGTCTACAAAAGGCAGTTGAATTAAAATCAGTACCCTGTGACTGAATTAGTTGGATTGGTGCAGCTCAAACAGCCAGAGCTTTACCCTGAAAGGTGTCACAGCAGCCACTTCCTGAGCGTGTTAAAATTAACTGCAGACCCCTTTAATGTTCCCAAGTTCTGCAGTTTTTTGCAGGAACATTTAAGAAAGCTCCAAGGACTGAATTTCTTATCTTTTTGGACACGTTTGATCATATAATCACAGAACAGCCCAAGCTGGAAGGGACCTCAAAACCCAGTAAAAAAAAGGAGGGACTGGGAATGGTCACTTCCATTGATGGCTAAGGACTGGGATTTTCAGGGGGCAGACACACAGTTCCATCTTGGTGAATTAAGCATGTTTTTAATATTAATAGAGAGTTACATCTGTTCTTGAAAGAGTGAGGAAAACCAACTTAAATCACCTTGTTTCAAAGGGATTGGTGCTCTCCCCGGGGTAAACAGACACTGGGGTGTTTATGGGATTAAGTAGCATCCCATTGGCATTTTTAAGAGTGCCTGCGGTTCCTCGTGGGTAGATTTGGGTGCCTGGAAAAACAGAAAGGTGCCATTAAGGATCAGAATTTTATTTTTTAAAGGAAGAATGGGGAAGGGAAGGCGAGATTCCCAACAGAGATACAGTTGCCTTCCGAGGGTTTTTCCAAGCAACTTTGTCAGGAGTCACCAGGGTTCAGAAAGTTCCATTTAACTGCAAACCTGGACTTCCCTGGAGGCTTCTCTTGTGGGACACCCAGGAGCCTCTGCTCTGTCTCAGATTTTTACACCTGGCTTTGGTGAGCCTGGAAGGGGTTCCTAAGAGAGATCTTTGCATGCCTTCGGGCTTTGCTCTCAGGGATGCAGAAGACACCTCACCCCACTGAGATGTGTCCTAAGCCAGAGTAGGGAGAACCATCCCTTTCAACTTCCTAGGAAAAACACCTATTTTGGTGGTGTGTGAGGGCTGAGTGCTGCTGCAGTGATGATGTTGTGAGAGGAGACATCACATTGAAAAGTCCTTCTTGCCCAGATTTGGAAACTGCCAACACCACCCTCTTGAATTCCACCTCTCTGATAATGAGCTCTGGAAAAGGAGAGGGTTTTTTAATATCAACTTCCTTCCTTGTGAAGCTTTGCAGGCTGATGTCTCACTTCCCTGGCTTCTCACTGGCTCTTTTGAGCATGACCATGACATTAATCTCACACCCTGAATAAATTCTCACCAGTCATCTGGAGACTTTTCCACTCTCCTATGGGAAGCCCTTCGAATCCAAGGACATACAGTTGGTTCCTGACCAGTAGGCTTACTTGAGACTTTAAAAATTCTTGCAACATACTCAATTAGCTTTGAAACAGTTGTGTTACTCTTTTTTTTTTTTTTTTGTAACAATGACAAACTACTTCCTGAGCAAAACAATGAGATGTCATCATATTCACAATATTTCAACATTATGTGCTAATCCATTTGTATCCACAATGATGCTTCTAGAAAAAAAAAATTGGGCCAGTATAATGCCAAGGCTACTTTGACTTATTTTTTCTATTTTTCCTCTTTTTCATTTCTTCTTTATTCTTTTTATTTTATTTTATTTTCTCTTGTTCAAAATATTCCAGGCCTGCCTCAGTCTTGATAATTCAGAAATGAGACCAATTTGCTCGTCAAGATGGGCAGTCAAAATAAACAAAGATAATATCCATCAGTTCGAAAAAGCACTGCCCTTCTTCTGAGAGGAGAACAACCTCATCAGAGCTAAGGACATAAGCATTGCTTTCTTTTTTTCTCTGTTCCAGACTGTTATCACCTCCCAGTTATTGCTCTGGGGTCTAAATCCTGGAGACAGATTTATTTTCCTCAAAGTTTAGTCTGTATCCATATCCTCCAATCATCTCCTTATTGGCTAGTTACATTAAAACATAAAAGGGCATCATGAAAATATATTAAAACCTGTCTTTTTCTACTTGGTGCCTTACCTTACACAAAAGGAACAAGTCCAGCTAACCAACCCGCTAGAAAATTGGGCCCAGAAGCCAAGAAGAATTACCCTCTTTTGAGGAGCTCCATTAGGGAATACCTTTCTAGAGATCCTTTTAAAAATGTGTTTAGGAGAAGGTAATCATTAAAGGAAGAAAGAAGACTCAGCTCAGCCATAGGAGCTGGATAATTCCCACAAAAGTTATTACTGATCCTTGCTTCCAGGAAAAAAAAAATCCCTTCTGGATAAATTCAGCTTTCTGGAAAAGGGTTTAAACTTAACACTTCCATTTTACTGGTGTTTTGTTTTCCAGAAGAGATAAAAGATAATGACTGACTGAATGGCATGAAATCTTCATACTTATCCACACCTCTGGAAAATATGCTGGGCTCCACTTCCTTCCCTTCCCACATTTTCACCCTGACATAATCTTTCCCATGTGTTCAAAAAAACTGAAGGTTTCTTTGTATCTGGAGAGTAACCAAGTGCTCACATGCCCTGGTGATGTAAAACTCAATTTGTGTCCAAGGAAGTTCTACTGGCAATTAGGAGCAAATACTGTCAGCTGCTCTTTGTGCCTCTCCTGATGAAACACCCCAGAAACCAGCAGAAATCCTGTGTTTTGTCTGAGCACCAGAGCAGCAGCCCTGGCACAGGGGCAGTACCTCAGACCCTCCTCTCATCTCTGTCACCTGGGGCTGAGCCAAGCATTCAGGGAGCCGGAGCAGGTCATGGCAGCCCAAAACGTGTGAGGGAGGCTCCTGCAAGAAAAGATGATGCTGGGGGTCAGGTAAAGGCTAGAAAGAGAAATGTGGGAGTCTTGTTGCAAGACGATTGTAGAGAGCACCAAAGTCTGCTGCACTTGGCAAGTTTCTGGAAAGAGCCTGAACTTGAGGTCTTGTTTGGTGTGATCCTGAGTTGTTGAGGCCTTAGGTTTTTAGCTTTTATATTTTTCAAACCCTGTACTGGCGTTTAGGGTGTAACTCTAAACTCCATACAGAGTGTTAGTTACTGTCTTCACATTTTGATCAAACAAAAGAATCCCTCTGGGCCTGAGAACCAACATCATCATCACAGTCCCAGTCCCAGGTCCTGAAAACTATAAATTACTTCATTAGCTGAAGCTGTAATTGGAGAATTAACCCTCCATATGTAAATGGACCAAACTTATAATTGTCTGAAAAATTTGTGAGCATTGTCCATGTTGGGTGTAGCCCCTTGGAGGCTTCTGCACTGCCCAAGGTGTATGAACTGAAGGCCTTTAATAAATACCCACTTTATTCTTTTTACTCTGTCTAGCCTCTCTTCTAGGTAGCCAGTCCAAGGCACCACTGTGACACCTGTGGCAGCCCCAGGACAAGGATGCTGTTGGGGCTGTGGTCTGTGGTCTGTGCTTGCCAGGAGGAGAGAGGAAGCCAGGCAGCAGATGCACACCAGGACATCTGAGGTTCCCACACCCCTCAGCCTCTGCTCCCCAGGCACCCACAGCTCCTGAGAAAGCAGCCCCCAGCCTGGCTGGAAATGGAACTGGTGACAAATTAGATCCTGGGGCAGGAAATATAAGGGCAGTGCCTGTGCCTCTGCAAGCTCCTTTGAACTGTGAAGACATTTAATTTGTGTTTCAGGCACCATTTATTTCACTGGCATATGTGGTTTTGTCTTCATTTGCTTTTCTTCGCTGAGCATCACCCTTGTAGTTCAACTATCAGTTTCTGGGATTTAGAATCAGAGGAAATGCAAGAATCTCTAAAACAAAAGATGCTAAAACCTGTATATTTTTACACTGGGTTCAATATTCTAGCAATCCTCCTCTTTCTCTGCTCTCTGAAATGCAGGACAAAGAAAGACAGGGTAAATCTATCACAACAAAGGGTCATAGTCATCACTTTCACTTCCTGAAGAAGAATTTCATTGCCTTTTCCGTGCAAGCCAAGGTTCTTCATCTCTGTACTGATGAAAAAACTTGCCCTCAGGCTGTAGGAGCACTGTTATTCACCCTAGGGGAACATGGGATGCTGAAATGGTCTGGGTTTATCCTAATTTAGAGGATGTGAAATGCAAGAAAAAGTGTTCCCAGCACAGAAAAGATCCAGTGCTCTTTGTTTCTGTTTTCCCCAGACTCCTTGCTCAGAGCTAGACACGCGGGGCAGATTTCTAAATGTCTCTGGCTGCAGCCATCTTAGCAACCTCCATTTGTGACAAAATCCTTTAAAGGAAACAGCAAAGGCCACAGTGTGAGGGAGGGTTGGCACCATCCAGTGTTGCTCCATCCACTGGTCCAAGAACCTTCCCAAAAATCTGAATCCAATTTCCAGGATGCTGAATGGTGACAATGTACCAGCAGCTTCATAGGCTTTTTATTTTCCATCAAGAAACCGATTGCCTCGGATTTTGGATGAGAATTGAAACAACCCAGCTCCTTCTTGCTGTTTGCTCATTGTTCACGGGCTGTTCCCCATTTGCCCAGCTCAGTGAGCTATTGTTCCACAGGGGCACTGCAAACCTCTGCGAGCACAAACTCAAACCACATTGTAAACAGCACATGGCTTTGTTTAATCCAGAGCAAACCCCTGGGCTCCGGCTGGAGAGGCAGGCACAGCTGAGTGACCTGCCCCGTTTAACACTGCTTTTACGTATTGCCCACTCTGCTCCGGTGCCAGGACATTGTGTGCCTCGCTTATCGCTTATTTCCGAGGATGCTGCAGCATGAAATGCTGCTCGGCGCTGACTTCGCTGGGTCAGGATGCTCTGAGGGTTTCCACTCGCTGGGTAAGGCAGCATTGTCCTGCTGAGCGCTGCCAGCGAGCACTCCCCTCCTTGCAGCCCTCAAACGCAGGCTGTGGATGCCCTCTGCTGCTCCACCGGTGTCAGTTTAGGGGTTTTTTGCTGTTTCTGGAGATATCCTGCTGTTCCTGCAATGATTAACCTAGTAGCTACCATTTTCATTCCTAATAAACATGTGTGTCCTGTCAACAGGCTTTTGCAAGTATTTTGCAACTGAGAAATCTATTAACAGGCAGCATAACAAACTGCTCATCATCACAGCTTAAATTGTAGGTTTTCTGTTTTGAAAATGTGGTGTGCTGTGCTGGTATTTCAGCAGCTCCTACAGTATCATAGAAAAGGAGAGGAGGGCATCATAATAAAAACATCACTTGTTAAACGCTCTAATTCCACCAACTTTCACAGAGACCACCCCGGGTTTGGAGCAGTGAAGAGCCAGGTCAGTGCTCTGACAGTGAGAAGGAAATCACAGCAGCCAGGGATCCCTGAGCCGGGGGAGCAACCTGGTCTGATCCCCAAGGAAGGACAGCAGTGGAGAAAGAATGTTAAAAAATTAATTCCTGTCTTCTCTGTGGATAAGCACAGAGCATGAGGAGAGCATCCTTCTGCAGTAGCAGCAGGGGGAGATTGGCTCTGTGGGGTGATCCCACAGCACTGTCACCCTTTGCAATTTGAGCAGTTAGCCAAAATTTAGGGACATGCTGTTTCCATTAGAAGTAGTAATTGATGAAGAAATCAGATACTTTCCTGATGCACTCCTATTTTTCTGTAGTGAATGTACAAAGCCCCACTTCCCTTCCCCCATTGTGTTTGAACAGCAGGAGACAAAACTTTTCCGTTCAAAACTCCAAAACTTTTTCCAGCTAGGACCCTTCCTGAAGACTGTTTCTTTCCCTTTTCCTTATGGATGATTTACAAATGTGGCTTTGGCTGTCTGTGGCTTCTCTGTCAGTGGCTTTTCCACCCACACTGCTCTGGGTGCTCTGTCCCACACAATTTGGTGGGATAATTCCAAGGTCTGCACTTCTGCATCTCCCCTCAGTGCAGGCAGCACTGCCTGGCTTCTGACCAGCCCCACACCTGGCCTGCACCTTGTTCCCACCAGCTGCAATGGAAAAGATCTCCCTCAGGGGCTGTTTTCCCCAAACAAAGGATGTCTCTCCACCTCCTCTGTGTGAGATCTCGCTCCAACAGGAGGCTTGAAGAAGTATTTTTTGTCAGTGCTTGGTCCTTGAAATATAGGTTTCCTCTTATTAGCAGGTACTAAATTAAAAGACAATAACCACGTGAAGAAAGCAACATGGGGAGAGGATTTCTCCCTCCAGGTATAAACAAATTTTCCCCACCAGGAAAAAAAAATGAAAAAAAAACCTTACAACAAAGCAGAATAAATAAACCTTCCCTTGGTTCTGCACACTACACACAGCTGTAACTTCAGTGCTTTCTGGAGAAGGTCATGGAGTCCATCTGCTAATGGGTTTCCTGCCTGAGGGTATTTACAGGGAGAGCACGTTTGATGGACAAGGGCCATCACGGGTGAAAACAATCTGACAGCCAGAAGATGAAAGCAGAGAGTGACCAGAGCAGCTCAGAGCAGTGTCCTTTGAGGACACATCACAGAAAGAGCTTGGACACTGCACCCTTCTGGCAAACACTTTTGGACAAAGAAAGATACTTAAGAAAAACATCTGACAAGGGCTGTCATGAAAACTGCAGCTCTTAGCAAAAAACAGGGGAGGGACAGAGGGAGGAAGGAAAGAGCCAGCACACATGGAGCCATGCCTGTGTCATAAGGAAGAATTCAGCTCAGGAGATACTTTTCAGGTAAATGAAAAGCAGATATGCAAGGACCCTGGCAAATTATGCAAAGATTGTGGAAAGCAATAAAGAATTGATTGAGCTTTTATCGATAAAGACACGATAAACTCCCTTTTATTACTACCCTTCAGATTGCAAAATGTTCAGACGTGGAGAAAGGGTGGAAAAGTGCACAAAGGGGGGTTTTTGTCCTTCGGAGCACAGGAGTTGCACACTCTTGCCATGACACACTGGCTCTTAACACTCATGGTATCTACCTCTTCAGATGCCAGTCACCTGAAATGACTCTGATCACCCTTCTTCCTCCTGTGCCCCTGCACTTCCCTCTCCTGCACGAGCAGCTCTGTCCAGTGAGCATCAGGATTCCACCTGTAAGTGACAATTCCTGACCGTTCCCTAATCCTAGGCCTCTGATGAAGGTTGAGGCAATGGTTTCTATTGAGAAGAGCTTTTGAAGCCCCCATCACTCAGCCTCATCCTTGGTCACCTATATGGTGCACTGCTGGGCACAGGACCTGCTCTTCTGCAGTGTGGAGAACTTACCCAGTAAAATTCTGCTTTTAAACCCCATTAAGCTGTCAGCCAAGCCACTGCCAGGTGTGGAGCTTGCCTGCTTGAGCATGCTTCCATGTAAACTTTAATCTGGGCAAACCCGCTCTTGGCTTTGCTCCTCCAGCTCCAGCCCAGTGGGAAGCAGTGAAAACCATATTGTCCAAAGAGATGTCACTGTCACTCTCCACTTGGCACATACTTCCAGTCTTTTTCTGTCATTGTTTGCAAAATGGTTTGGTTTGGGGTTTTTTCCCTTCCAATAAACTCCTGCAGCTGGCAGTTTATTTGCCTTTCTCATGTTTCCCCCCATAGTACAGGCATTGTTTCTCCCTTCCTCTCAGGCCACTCTGTTTCTCATTAGTCTGTGTTTGTCTCTTGTTTTATACATGACAACCAAGCTCCAGTATCATTGCACTTTCAGCTTTCATCATCAATTCTTTTCTTCTCTGCTGCTGCAGAAGACACCAGAGGGGCAGTGTGAGGACCTGATCCCCAGCTCCACAGCCTGTGTGTTTGGGGTGCATCACCTCCTTGTTTGCAACAGCAAGCAGGACCAGATATCTGAACCAAGGTGGTTGATCTTTCTTCAGGAACTTTTGGCATGAGGGCACAGGTTCCCTTCCCACGGAAAGGAAGGCAGGGAGAGGGGCCAGGAGGTGTGCTCGGCTGTGGGAATGTGCAGCAGTTTGGACTGTGTGATCGTGTATCATTTTCTGATGTGCAGAATGAAAGTGGCCTCAATTTAGAGGTGTCTCAGGGGAGAAGCAGCAAGTTGGAATGCTGGAACCATGACCATGGGGAAAAAATAACTGGGATAACCTGTGTGAAAGTGAATGAGAGGGACTGGACTTGGATTAATGCCTCAAACACTCGACCCAGGGCTGGACAAGCCGGGACTCTTGGTGCCAATGGCTCAAACTATCGTGGGTGCTCTGCTCATGATGCACAGAGCAGCTCCTGGTGCAGAACCTGGGGCTGCAAACCGGGTTCCCAGATACAGGAAGAGGCTGATAAGACTCGAGGTCAGCTGATTTTATCATGTCCTTACATACTGGCTCAGCTGCAGAATCTCCCCTCTGAAGTATGGGGCCATTCACAGGTAGGATGAAGGGCTTCACCTCTGATGCATTCAGGATACCCCTGAACCTGACCTAAGAGACAGGTGAAACATCTTAGAAGGTGTCAAGGACTCATGAGATGTCCCTGATCCACCATCACATCACCCAGGTGTCCTGTGGTTCATGCCATCCAGGGAATACAACCAGGAGAGTTGTGTTCCCTGGATTCTTCCCTCCACCACTCAATGGATGCAGTCTGCAGCCACCAAGAAGACTAGAGGAAGAGAATCAATGAGGTTTCACCAGAATCTGATTTGTAGTGCTATTAGTGTGGTACTATTTTTTATATTCAGTCTCTTTCTCTGTCATTTTCTTTCTCTTCCAGCCCACCCCCTACTCCCATCACCTTTTTCTTATCTCCCTCTCAACTTCAACTTTACTGTAAAATAATAATCCATACTATTGACTTCAACACATGGTCTCGTTTGCACCTTAATGGGGGCAGAGGCATGTCTCTAAAAGTTTCAATATCCAGATCTGAACAGTGAAGGACCAGGTAAAATGCCCAGCAGAAGATTTATCAGCAGGGAAGTCCCCCTGAAAAGGGGAGGTCTTTTCCCTCTGTTACTTTTCAGGCCACCCTGAACCCAGAGGAACCAAGAACCCCTTCCCTGTGCTAATTCAGCGTGACAGGCATTTCACCCAAGCATCTTCTCCTCACCACCAAAATCACTCTGAAGAATGGGGCTCCAGGAGGTGTTGACACTTGCTCTGTCACACAAATGTCTCAGGTTAAACAATATTGATGGATTTCGAGTGTTTTCCATTAGCACAAGCTGCTACTGGGCAATGTCAACATTTTTTCACAGGAGAAAAATTTTTGCAGGACAATAAAGGTTGTGTGCAATTTATTAACATTGCACAGTCCTTTATGTACTTTAGAAACAAAAGCAGCCCACTGCAATCTCTCACCAGCTGATCTTGACATTCCAGTCACAATTCAGACTCTGCCCCCTGACACTAAATCTATTTACAGTGACTCTGCAGGTATTTTCCATGGAGAATCTCATTTGTGTAGTGAAGAATTAAACCATGATTTTGAATTTCTTCCCTATCTATTCATCTTTAAAAAGAAAGCAATTCCTGTTACACCTGCTTGATTAGGAAACTGAAATAATTTGAATTTTATAAAATTTAAATTCTTCTCATTTTCAGATGTTTTTGAGAAGTGGCAAAAAAGCTGTGCAAGGAATTAATTAGGGAAAAAAAACCATGTCAAATGGCTGCTCTCTCTGGGGTTTGGTTTTTCTTTGTAAGTATGTGCTCCCATATTTACAGAGTCACACAATGATTAAGGCTTGAAGAGACCTTCAGGATCATCCAATCCCACTGTCAGCCCATCACCATCATAACCACCCCTAAAACATGCCCCCAAGGGCCACATCTGGACACCTCTTCAGACAGTGACTCCACCACCTCCCTGGGCAACTTATTCCAATGCCTGATCACTCTTCCAGTAAAAAAACAAATTCCTAATATCTAATCTGAACCTCCCCTGGTGAACCTGAACCTCACCTGACTAAAGAGGAACATCCTCATGGAATTCTGCGGCCGAGGTCCTGTGGGATGTCAGCTCCTGAGCAAGAGACGAAAAGGCTCACAGCCTACAGATCCAAAGGGGTAAAATGGACTTCAGCTGTGGCCTCTCTGGATGTCCAGAGGATAGGAAAACCACTGGACTTCTAAATCAATATCCAGTGCTTGCTCCCTGAAATATAGATTTCCTCTTGTTAGCAGGTACTAAATTAAAAGACAATAACCACGTGAAGAAAGCAACATGGGGAGAGGATTTCTCTCTGAAGATATAAAGAAATCTTCTGCTGCAGGAAAAAAATTCAAAAAATCCTACTACAAAGCAGAATAAATAAACCTTCCCTCAGTTCTGCGCACTACACACAGCTGTAACTTCAGTGCTTTCTGGAGAAGGTCATGGAGTCCATCTGCTAATGGGTAATAGCACAACAAACTGAGAAGTGAACCTACCAAAACACCAGCAAGTGGTAGATGCATTTCAGCTCGGGTTCCTAAGCTCTTTGGTAGACCTGGATCCTGGGACCAGTCAGAAACACCATTTGGGGGTCAAAGGAGAAGAGGAGGTGGCTGTGCCACTGTTGTGAGCAATCCTTCAGCATGGTGACCCAAGCACATCCCCAGTGGGCACCATGGGCAGTGAGCAACCACCCAAACCATGCTGGGCTTCAGTGGCTGGAGAAAAATGCTTCTTGTGGTGAGTCCTAGGTGGTCATAGTTACTTCTGTTGAAGGTAGGCTCTTACTTAAAGGCTCAGTGAGGAAAAGCCACGTTTGCCACACTGTCCCATGTATAGCTTGGAAAGCATTTATGGCTTAAAACCCAAAAATAGTTTCAGCTCAATGATTCCTTTGTACCTTGTGAAGTTAATAACTGCAAGTTAATAAAGGCTAACTCAATTTTCCTTCAAACGAGAGCGTCAGGTCTGGTTTTAATCATGACTGCAGTCTAGACCGGGAATATTGTCCAATTAGAACCCGGATGCAGACAGCGCCGGGGTCGCACTCACAGGTGAACTTGGAACCACAATTTCCGCTCCTCTCCCTCCCCCAGTTTTTAACCAGCCTGAGATGAAGGTTTCATTGTAAAATTATAAATCCTTCAGCCATCCCAGGCCAAAATTAAGCCAGCAAGAATGGTTTACAGCTTTCTGATCACAACCCTTTTCATTTGCCCCTACAACCATGCACCAGTGAGTGAGCTGCATTTGCCATGTTTGTGATTGTGAGCCAGTGACCAATGCTTGTTTTCTCTGGGTTTCCTTGGATCAAACACTCAAAGACATTTGTAAGAAAGACAGAATTACACAGAATGAAGAGGAGGAAGGTATGATCTTGGAGGTCTCTTCCAACTTAGTGATTCTGTGTGTGTGATTCTGTGACCAACCTTTGTTCTCTATTGGATGTGGGAGGGAACTCAGTAACTGCAGATGAGGAGAAGGTGGAGGTGCTTAATGCCTTCTTTGCCTCAGTCTTCAGTGGGAAGATGACCTGTCCTCAGGACAACTGTCCTCCTGGGCTGGCAGATGGTGTCAGGGAGCAGAATGGTCCCCTCTTATCCAGGAGGAGGCAGTCAGAGAACTGCTGAGTTGCTTGGATATTCATAAATCTATGGGCCCAGATGGGATCCACCCCAGGGTGATGAGGGACCCGGCAGATGAAACTTGCAAAGCCTCTCTCTATTCATTTACCAACAGTCCTGGCTC
>VWYE01005111.1:25896-38163 GCA_013398995.1 Alaudala cheleensis | reverse complement strand
CAGGATACATCATAGAAGGCAACTGCAGAGCAGATGCCTTAGCCGCGCCTGTGCAACTAGCTGGCCTACCGAACATCTTCCAACAGGCCAAGCTAAGCCATCAACAATTCCATCAAAATGTCCCAGGCCTGATCAGCCAATTCCACCTA
The DNA here is from genome assembly GCA_013398995.1 of Alaudala cheleensis. NCBI lineage: Eukaryota > Metazoa > Chordata > Aves > Passeriformes > Alaudidae > Alaudala > Alaudala cheleensis. Next base: position 38,014 of record VWYE01005111.1, on the reverse strand, counting down.
AGGGGAGATCAGGCCAAGGTGATTATAGACACATGCCAAAATTGTCAAAAGTTGTCACTTCCATCATTAGGATCAGGAGTGAATCCAAGAGGGCTAGGCAGTTGTGAGGTGTGGTAGACAGATGTCACTCACACAGCCCAATTTGGGAGATTCAAAGATGTTCACATGTCAGTGGACACCTTCTCTGGTGCAGTCTATGCTTCAGCCCACACAGAGGAAAAGACCACAGATGCACAGAAACACCTCGTGCAGGCCTTCTCCACGTTTGGGATCCCCAAAGTGATTAAAATGGATAATGACCCAACTTATACCTCCAAGGCATTTGGTAATTTCCTGCAGGAATGGGGGGTTGAACATCATAAGGGTATTCCTTATTCCCCCACTGGCCAGGCAATAATAGAGAGAACCCATCACACACTGAAAAAGACCAAAGAACAGCAGAGAAGAGATGTCAAGATCAGCAGTCAACACCAACTACTTTGTAAAGCTCTTTTTACTATGAACTTTCTAAACTGTTCATTTGAAAATCTCATTCCACCTGTTATTGGGCACTTCAACCAGAATCACCAGTTGAAGCTTGAAGAGTGGCCGCCAGTCGGACTCCAAGACCTGGAAGTTTCAGGGACCCTTTGATTTAGTCACTTGGGGCTGGGGGTATGCCTGCGTGTCCACCCCGTCAGGTTTTAAATGGGTTCCACAGAAATGGGTCCCACAGAAATGGGTCAAACCCCATGTTCCCCCAAGGAAAAACAAAGACCTGAATGCAGCCCCACTTCCACCTTCCTGACCAGACGATGTTGCAATTGCATCCTCCCAGTGAAGATGCAGAGAATGTGCGTTACCCCTGTTACCCCTGATTCAGAGTTTAATATATTCTTTTAATGAGTTTTAAACATTGTTTTCTTGCTTATATGTGTATGTTGTTTTAAGGTTTCTTTTAAAGGCATCCTTCTATCCCCCAAGATGAGGACAAAACTCCTGTGGTTGCTGTTGCTTTTAACCCAGTCAGTTAAGCCTGGTCAGGAGTGTGAAGACTTCAAAAGGATGCTCTGCTTCAATGTATCCAGCAGAAGCCAGAGCATCCTTGATTCCATCCAAGAGATGAAAGGCCTAATTGAAGAAATTAAGCAAGAAGCAGGAGACTGACTGGGGAAAATCTTTAAGGACTGGGGGTTTCCGAGATGAATGTCATCAGTTGTTAGAGATGTTTTGAAAAGTGTTCTTATTATCATTTAAATTTTCCTAGTTTATAAAATTCTAAAGGGAGTCCTAACTAATAGAGCTAAAAAATCTGTTCCTCCCAAAATCACTGTGGCTGCAGTTGAGACATGGTGGGAGGGGCCACAGACAGAAGTTTAAAGAGTTAGTTTTCTCTCTCCTTTTGTGTCAAACTAAACAGAAAAGGGGGAGATGTGGTATTATGGATTTGTTAAGTTGTATAAAGTTATTTTCCCCATGGACCATCCCTGTTCCCCCCCTTCCCCTCCCCCCCCCTTTTGTTAACTTGTCTGGTTCAGCCTGAGCTTTCTCCTCCCTGCCTCGGGGTCCAGCTTCACCCCGACCCTCCTATGTTCCAGAACCCTTGGTCCCTTGTCCACCTAACTCTGACCCTGCCCTCTGCCATAGAGGAGATCCTGCCAATCCACATGGGGGGTCAGTCAGCTGTGGGCCCGGCCCCCCTTTCCCCCAGGTTTAGAAGACTGTGCTTGACTCTGAACTGCCTCTCTTTCTGTCCCCCCGAGCTTGGGGTGAATAAAGGATCTCTGAGAACAGGACCAGAAATGGGCCTTTCCTGCCTTTTACTTCGAATCCTCGACACTGCAACACCAGGGACCACAGAGAAACAGAAAGCAGTTCTCACTTTCACCACTACCCAAATTGCTGGCCAAATTGGGAGCGGCCACTCTGGGCCAGAGACTGAGCTAGGTGAGATTTCTCTGGCTGATCGTGTCAATTTCTCCTCCATGTGCTTTGACCCTCTTGGCACTTTTTCAAGACAAATAGTCAACTCCTGCTGGCTAGGAGCCTGCGTTTTTCTCTTTATCTACATTCCTAGTCCTGTTATCCTGTTGTGTTTTGGTTAGCCCTTCTTATCACCTAGATGCTTGTAGAGCCTTAAAATATGTAAAGGGTAACAGCCGCAGCTTTCAATATTCACTAAATACCTTCTAAAATGTAGTTTAAAATACGTTCTAAAGCACTATTTAAAATACATTTTAAAATACAGTGTATGCTTTCAAGTTTACTATAAAGATTAGTTAGAACTTTCAAACTTATGTTTCACAAACTCCTCCCTTTTCTATAGACTTAGTAAATTCTTTTACTACTGCTGGGGCTTTTCTCTAGCTCTAACTATTTTGATAATTCCCTTTTAACATTATCCCATGTGTTCTAGATAATGAAGCTAAAATTGCTACTCGCTTCAACATCTTCTAGTTCCATATGAGTACTACAATACACAAACTTATGCTGATTAATATTAATAAAACAGTAATGGGGTGTGTTCAAAATCCCATTCGCGGTTGGCGACCATCTAAAGAGGGTATCCCGCCAGTGATGACTCGTGTCTTGTTTTATTCTCTGTAAAACTCTGCTTATTTCTTTTGTATTATGATGGACCATAATAAGAATTTTCTCTCCCTTTTCCTGGATTTCCTTCAAAAATTTTATCAGATCTCAGTGTTTCATTAGTTGCTTTTCTAATGTAAGATTCATTTCAATGGGCATTGGCAATAACTCTTGATACAGTGTGTAACTTGATTTTATCAGCTGATGGTATACAGCTGGTATTTGATATACGAAGTCACATCTTACAATATTAACAAAATAACAAATACAGAAATTAGAATAATTCTTAACAGGCACAGCTACTTTGTCAGTATCTGTTTCCATAAAAGGACAAGCAGTTCTTAAACATACACAGCTTTGACCAGTATGTACAAGCACAGTCTTTTGAGTATTATCTGGATGTATTTCAAACTGACAGGAGCCTTGCTCAGTGTCAAGACGTCTGTCTTTAGCATCAATTGTATTACTTTCACAAATGAACCCTTGCTGTTCTTGGGCAACGCAAGATTCTAAATTTACAGTTTGCTATTTCTCATTCGCCTTCTGGGCCCATACTCTATGTTCCGAAGAGTAGAGTACTGTCCCTTCATGATTTAACTCTAGTGTTATTATGGGATGGATAACATAAACTGTGGCATTACGTACAGTAAGCACAAAGGCAGTTGCCATGCTATTAGTAGGGTCATAGGTAAAATTTACTAGGGTCACCCAGTGTAACTTTCCAGGGGGTCTCTGGAGCCTTCTTTACTTGAGTGTGATAGATCTACGCACTTTGCTCTTTGATTTCAATTGCGATGAATGTGGTAAGAAGCACCTGAAATGGTTCTTCCTATCGTGGTTCCAGAGTCTTTTCTGTAAGAGACTTAACATATACATAATCTCTAGGTTGTATGTCATGTACCGGCCCGGCTAATCTTATACTCTGAGTAGCAGCTAGATGTTTTTCAATTTTTCTGAGTTGTTCACTCAGAGCCACCATGTAGGCGGTCAGTGTCTCTTACCCAACTTGGGTTTTGCACCCCATATGGTCTACCATTTCTCTTGGTTCTGGGTTTAATAACAATGCCAGTGGAGGAGACTGGGGCCAGGGTAGATTAGCTTCTTGCCCTAGTCTCACAATTTGTTGTTTAACTAAATGATTCATTTTCTCCACTTGGCCACTTTACTGAGGGTGGGATGGAATGTGAAGTTCCCAGTCTATACCCAAGTGACAGCTAATTTGCTACACTATTTTTGAAATAAAATGTGTCTCTCTATCNTGCCTTTTACTTCGAATCCTCGACACTGCAACACCAGGGACCACAGAGAAACAGAAAGCAGTTCTCACTTTCACCACTACCCAAATTGCTGGCCAAATTGGGAGCGGCCACTCTGGGCCAGAGACTGAGCTAGGTGAGATTTCTCTGGCTGATCGTGTCAATTTCTCCTCCATGTGCTTTGACCCTCTTGGCACTTTTTCAAGACAAATAGTCAACTCCTGCTGGCTAGGAGCCTGCGTTTTTCTCTTTATCTACATTCCTAGTCCTGTTATCCTGTTGTGTTTTGGTTAGCCCTTCTTATCACCTAGATGCTTGTAGAGCCTTAAAATATGTAAAGGGTAACAGCCGCAGCTTTCAATATTCACTAAATACCTTCTAAAATGTAGTTTAAAATACGTTCTAAAGCACTATTTAAAATACATTTTAAAATACAGTGTATGCTTTCAAGTTTACTATAAAGATTAGTTAGAACTTTCAAACTTATGTTTCACAAACTCCTCCCTTTTCTATAGACTTAGTAAATTCTTTTACTACTGCTGGGGCTTTTCTCTAGCTCTAACTATTTTGATAATTCCCTTTTAACATTATCCCATGTGTTCTAGATAATGAAGCTAAAATTGCTACTCGCTTCAACATCTTCTAGTTCCATATGAGTACTACAATACACAAACTTATGCTGATTAATATTAATAAAACAGTAATGGGGTGTGTTCAAAATCCCATTCGCGGTTGGCGACCATCTAAAGAGGGTATCCCGCCAGTGATGACTCGTGTCTTGTTTTATTCTCTGTAAAACTCTGCTTATTTCTTTTGTATTATGATGGACCATAATAAGAATTTTCTCTCCCTTTTCCTGGATTTCCTTCAAAAATTTTATCAGATCTCAGTGTTTCATTAGTTGCTTTTCTAATGTAAGATTCATTTCAATGGGCATTGGCAATAACTCTTGATACAGTGTGTAACTTGATTTTATCAGCTGATGGTATACAGCTGGTATTTGATATACGAAGTCACATCTTACAATATTAACAAAATAACAAATACAGAAATTAGAATAATTCTTAACAGGCACAGCTACTTTGTCAGTATCTGTTTCCATAAAAGGACAAGCAGTTCTTAAACATACACAGCTTTGACCAGTATGTACAAGCACAGTCTTTTGAGTATTATCTGGATGTATTTCAAACTGACAGGAGCCTTGCTCAGTGTCAAGACGTCTGTCTTTAGCATCAATTGTATTACTTTCACAAATGAACCCTTGCTGTTCTTGGGCAACGCAAGATTCTAAATTTACAGTTTGCTATTTCTCATTCGCCTTCTGGGCCCATACTCTATNCTATTTCTCATTCGCCTTCTGGGCCCATACTCTATGTTCCGAAGAGTAGAGTACTGTCCCTTCATGATTTAACTCTAGTGTTATTATGGGATGGATAACATAAACTGTGGCATTACGTACAGTAAGCACAAAGGCAGTTGCCATGCTATTAGTAGGGTCATAGGTAAAATTTACTAGGGTCACCCAGTGTAACTTTCCAGGGGGTCTCTGGAGCCTTCTTTACTTGAGTGTGATAGATCTACGCACTTTGCTCTTTGATTTCAATTGCGATGAATGTGGTAAGAAGCACCTGAAATGGTTCTTCCTATCGTGGTTCCAGAGTCTTTTCTGTAAGAGACTTAACATATACATAATCTCTAGGTTGTATGTCATGTACCGGCCCGGCTAATCTTATACTCTGAGTAGCAGCTAGATGTTTTTCAATTTTTCTGAGTTGTTCACTCAGAGCCACCATGTAGGCGGTCAGTGTCTCTTACCCAACTTGGGTTTTGCACCCCATATGGTCTACCATTTCTCTTGGTTCTGGGTTTAATAACAATGCCAGTGGAGGAGACTGGGGCCAGGGTAGATTAGCTTCTTGCCCTAGTCTCACAATTTGTTGTTTAACTAAATGATTCATTTTCTCCACTTGGCCACTTTACTGAGGGTGGGATGGAATGTGAAGTTCCCAGTCTATACCCAAGTGACAGCTAATTTGCTACACTATTTTTGAAATAAAATGTGTCTCTCTATCTGAGGATAGTGTGGCTTGAACTCCAAAGCATGGTATGATCGTCTGTAATAATATTCTGGTTGCTTCCCAGGCTTTGGCAGTTCTGGTGGAAAAAGCTTCTGACCATCCTGGAAAGGTATCTGTTAACACCAATAAATCTTGATACCCCCCCTTTTTTTGGTAATCTGTAAAATCAATTTGCCATTGTCCTCCAGGCTCCTGGTCTCTTTCAATTTGACCTAGCATTGGTTTAGAAATATTCTTGGGATTGGTCTGGAGGCAAAGATCACATTGCTGAGCCACTTGAGTGACAGGAGTATAAATTCTTAGACACTATTCTTTCAATTAGGTAGTTATATAAGGCATCTACTCCCCAATGTGTCTTTCGATGTTCTTCCTGTACCAATGCCCATAACAAGTGAGAAGGGATGACTATTTTATTATCTTCAGTAACTGCCCACCCCTCTTGGTTATATGTTCCCTTTTGATTCTCAATCAACGTTTTATCCTCTTTGTCCGGCTTACTTTCAAGGGGAATTTGTCCATCTGGGACCAGAGCCCTTTCCATTGTTACCTCACTTTTTGCTGCTTCTTTTGCTTTCCTGTCTGACAGTTCATTTCTTTCTTTTAATTATGAACTCACCTTTTTCACATACCTTGATGTGCATGACTGCTACTTTCTCGGGTAATTGGACTGCTTCTAATAGCTGCAGTATCTCCGCTGCATGTTTGATGTTTCTTCCTTGTGTGTTCAGCAGTCCTCTTTCTTTCCAAATTGCTCCATGTCCGTGTATTACTCCGAAAGCATACTTTGAGTCTGTATAAATGTTTATTTTCTCCCCTTTTGCCATTTCTAGAGCATGGGTAAATGTGATTATCTCAGCTTTCTGTGCAGACATGTTCACTGGTAGGGGTCCGGATTTGATCGCCNTATATAAGGCATCTACTCCCCAATGTGTCTTTCGATGTTCTTCCTTTACCAATGCCCATAACAAGTGAGAAGGGATGACTATTTTATTATCTTCAGTAACTGCCCACCCCTCTTGGTTATATGTTCCCTTTTGATTCTCAATCAACGTTTTATCCTCTTTGTCCGGCTTACTTTCAAGGGGAATTTGTCCATCTGGGACCAGAGCCCTTTCCATTGTTACCTCACTTTTTGCTGCTTCTTTTGCTTTCCTGTCTGACAGTTCATTTCTTTCTTTTAATTATGAACTCACCTTTTTCACATACCTTGATGTGCATGACTGCTACTTTCTCGGGTAATTGGACTGCTTCTAATAGCTGCAGTATCTCCGCTGCATGTTTGATGTTTCTTCCTTGTGTGTTCAGCAGTCCTCTTTCTTTCCAAATTGCTCCATGTCCGTGTATTACTCCGAAAGCATACTTTGAGTCTGTATAAATGTTTATTTTCTCCCCTTTTGCCATTTCTAGAGCATGGGTAAATGTGATTATCTCAGCTTTCTGTGCAGACATGTTCACTGGTAGGGGTCCGGATTTGATCGCCTCTCTGCAGGTAGTGACTGCATAGCCAGCGTATCGTCTTCTACTGATGACATAGCTGCTTCCATCAGTAAACCAGACTTCTGCGTCTACAAGAGGGGTATGCTTCAGGTCTGGGCTGCTGGATTAGGTGGCTTCAATAGTCTCTATGCAATTGTGTTCCACCGGCTCCCCTTGGTTCCCATGGAGGAAAGAAGCTGGATTGACGATGTAAGTCACAACTATTTCTACATCATCTTGCTCTACCATGATAGCTTGGTATCTCAGGAACCTTTGTAGAGAAAGCCAGTGTCCGCCTTTGACTTCCAGCACTGCAGACACTGGGACACTAGCACAGTCATTTTCTGGCCTAACGTGAATTTGTGTGCTTCTTGGATGTTTAATATGACTGCTGCAATGGCCCTGAGGCACCCAGGCCATCCGTCAGTGGTTGCATTTAGTTGCTTTGAAGAATAAGCAACTACCCTTTGAAAAGGGGTTAGGTCTTGGGCTAATACTTTCAGGGCAATCTTCCGTTTTTCATGGGAAAACAGAAAGAATGGTTTACTTACACCTGGAAGTCTTAAGGCTGGAGCTAACATGAGAGTCTCCTTCAGTGGTTGGTAGGGTCAGTTGGCCTCTTTTGTGGCCCAGTTGGCCACTGAAGGTCCTTTCTTCCCATTCTCAACGAGTGCATATAGAGGTTTAACGAGCAGTCCATAGTTGTAGATCCATGATCTCTGACTGGCTTCGTGGATAGGAATGCAAAAGAAGTTATCTTTCAAATTCAGAATGGTAAACCAAATTAGCTCTGGTGTTAGGCACATTAGTAATGTATATGGGTTGGCCACTACAGGGTAAAGATCTTCAGTTATCTTATTCACAGTCTGTAAGTCTTGTACCTATTACTGGGCTAATTCCCCCCTTAACGTTTTTTATCAAGGGGTATTGCTTAATCTTGACTGGTTGTTTTCTTTCTTTAAGCTTAATTTATATAGGAGTAGCATTCTTCACCCTTCCTGGCACATCAGAGGCCCATACTCCAGGGAATACCTGATTTAATATTTCTTCATCAATGTCCACTTTGGCTTTGATTGCTGTCAGCATTAGACTTAACATCTGCACATATTGCTACCTCTAGAACAATTTCCCCCTTTATAAATTTAATGGTTACTTGTAATAGTTCCAGCAAATCTCTTCCAGAAGGGGCTTTGGGGAGTTTGGTACATACAGGAATTTATGAATACCCCATTGTCTCCCAAACTTGTATTTCAGTGGTTTGCAAAAATATGCCTTTTCAGAATGGCCAGTTCCTCCTACTACTGTAACATAATCATCTCCTTGCTCTGTACCAATCCGATTACTTCCTCCTTCTTGCCTTGTTTTGCTTCCAGGCAAACCTCTCCTCACAGATGTCACCCTGAATTTTTTAAGCCTTCTGATAAGTTGTAGTTTGGATTCAGATTTTCCCATGGGTTTTCATGTATCAACAGGTGCTGTTTTCTAACCACCTTAAATGTTTACATTCTTCTTAGTGGGATGGATTTCTTTGACAAGCATGTGTATTAGCCAGTGTGTGTATAGAGGTGTTGCTTCCCTCAGCCTATCACTAGTTTTTATTTTTTTGTATAAATGTATCTGAAACTCATTAAACTCCTTCTTTTCCTTGCTTCCCCTCGTGACTGCGTGTCGTGTGATATTGTCTGGTATCAGTGCGACACACACTCTTGCTTGTTCTGCTCTTTCTGTTTCTGAGGCTGTCCTGGTTTAGGGCAAATCTGGGGGGAAACCTCCCAAATGGGGGTCCCTCTGGGAAACAAACTGGAACAGCCCCTCCCCCCTATTGGTTTGGGGAAATATCTCCTTAGAGATGAGTGGAAAAAAACTATTTAACAAACAAAGTGCTTACAAACATAGAAATTAATAATATGAAACAATAAAACCTGGCAAAATGGAGAAAGTCCTTGCCGTGGGAGCTCGGCTTGCTCAGCCTGTTATCACTTCTCTCCAGCACTGGAAAATGCCATCCTGGGCCCGCTGGCCCACCGGTGTGGACTCCCGGTGCTCTTGCTCTTGTGGGTCTTTCAGTCCAAGAGCAGGTTTAAACAGTCCCAAGAAAAAGGAAAAAGAAAAAAAAACAAAAAAAAAAACAGTCCAGGGAACTTCTCTGCCCTAGCTAGCTAAACCTAACTAAAAGCCAAGGAGATCTCTGACCCGCTGCCTGTCTGTGCTTCAGACGAACAGTCCAGGAGCTGGAATGCGAAGGAGTTTCTGAAAACAATCTCTGCACTTCTCTTTTCTCCCCCTTTGCTCTTGGAATCAGTCTTAAAGCTACAGAACACAATATCTAACACAGACAGAACAGACGATTTTGGGATAGAAGCATCATAAAGTCACCCTAGGACAGAGGTCTACTTTCACAGCTTCTGAGTCTTCTTACTTTTACTATTTTTCACAGGTTGACAGTGAACTTTACTCTGAGTAGTGAGGGAAAGCTGGCAGGAGCAAATACATAGGATTTAAGAAAACATTTGTAAATATGAAGACAAAAAATCTGTATTTTCAGAAAAAAAAAAAAAAGGATAGGTCAGGGGACATAAATAATAACCAATTAATAGCATGTCTTCCACTTTGTAAATGCTGGAAGCCTTAGAAACAAGATGGAGGAATTGGAATGTGTGATCCAAAATAAAATACCAGATTAATATACTATGCATGTTGGAAACTTTTGGAAGTCAGACAATCAATGTAACTGTGTGAGAGCAGAGCATAAAATATTCAGGAATGATAGAGTAATTTGAGTTATAGGAACAGTAATTCTATGTCTTAAATAAAATTAACAAATCAAATTAACCAACTTGTAAATTAACACAAAATCTGCATGATATAAAATTCTACGCCTAAATTTGAAAATTAAGATTTGGATTTTATGTCATCAACGAGCCATACACTCACACACACACCCCCACAGCCACCATATGTGACATGCTTAGAGAAATCAGTGAGGCACCAAAGGAGGCAAATAATTCTTGTCAGGTAATTTCCACTGTTCTGAAAGTCTTGACAAATGTCATGTCAGAATACCATCATACAGAGATGTTATTTAGGGTTCTATCAAGAAAGAGCTAGTTAATGAATCTTGATGTGGATCTACGGGATGAGTGAGATTTAGTTTAAACAAATCTCATAGAACTTTCACATCTCTTTCAAAAGTGTCAGTTTTTTAAACAATGATCACAAAATCATATATATAGCAGATTCTGGGAACAAAGAAAGACTGAGCACATTAAATTTCAAAGAGGCAAATAATGGAAAATAAGGAAGATTATAAAAATTAGAAGAAGGTAGACTAAAATCCTTAGAAGCAGTGTGGAGGTTACCATAGGACAGTAAAAGAAAAGAGGAAAAGGCTACACTAATAGAATTAGTACAGAACACCCGAAAGCTATTAGTTTGTTGCAGTTATAGCTTTTGACACAAGAGGGCACTGCCAGCACTCGGCAGCGCTGACGGGGACAGGCCCTTAGCGAGAAGCGTGGCGGCCCTCCACTCTCGGCTCTGCTGGAGCGGGGAGCAGGGTGCAGGGCAAGCGGAGCGGAGATCACTCCTCCCCATCCTGCTGCTCAGAGGGGAAGGGCGCTGGCAAGCGGAGCGAGCTCCTGAGCTCCTCTAGCGCCACGCCAGCTCCTCACGATTCTTCGGCCCTGCTGGTACAGGGGAAAGATCGATCTATTTGGCTGTGGCCATAGCAGTGTCTCCCGTTCAGTTCACTCACACTCCTCTCCCGGAAGCGAGATGCTTCCTCTCAGTTCCCTTCAGCAAGACAGAAAACTAATTTGGTCCCTGTGGGAAAATGTTAGGTTGTGGGACGCTGCTGCAAAAATGCAATGGCAGTGGCCCGGCGCGGAGCCTCCACTCGCCCAGGAACAGGGCAAAGTGGAGAACGAAAGCACAGCAGCAGCCCGACGCGGAGCGGCTTGACCTTCACCGGGGACGTAGAAGCACACAGAAATGAAGCAGTTCGGCTCGTGTCCCCAAAACACGACACACACCCACAACCAGAACGAACACGCCCAAAAATTAACCGCAAAATTTACGCTTAGAACACATAGGGAGCGAGGACCCTCCTTCTTTTTCCCAGTACTACACCTCTCAGCATGCCTTGTCCACACCATCCGCTGCCTCTTCTCGTCTGTGCCAAACACACACTTGACACAAAATCCGGATTTCACAATCCCACAGTTACAGTTCAAATTGCAGCACCAAAACAGGGATTCCCTAGGCCTACCCCCAAGGCCTCTAGCGGGTTGCCCCTCGACCAGGGAATCCCCTTTACCGGCTTCCTCCAGCTCCCAGCCAGTATCCTTCAGCTAGCCGGTACCCTGTCAGCGGCTGCTTGCAAGCCAACCTCAGGGCACGAAACCGCGCACATAGACGTCTCTTATGCGTCTTACCAGAGCCCTATCCTAGCTTATGCTTTCCGTTTAGTTAATACATACCTTTTGTCCGCAATGGCCGCAGCAGATCCTTCTGTCCCTGCGGGTGAGCACGCGAGTAAGAAGTCCCCTCCAGGAATACCCTGGGGGCGCCCGGGGAGTCTTACTCCTCCCGCTCCCCACAGCCAGACAGAGGGTTTTTCTCCTGGCTGGCTCCTCAACTGAAAAGGGCGCAGAAAAGGACTCCACAACTACTGGTAGTTGTTAGAGCGGTATGTATTACAATCGACATCGAGATGCGTGGGGAATAGTTTCACAAAAGACA
>VWYE01005111.1:0-14717 GCA_013398995.1 Alaudala cheleensis | reverse complement strand
GGGGTTGTTCTGCTTTGTTTTGTCTTGTTTCTGGGGTGGCTGCTGCCACCCCTCCCCCACCCCAGGCTCCCTGTCTTCAGAAGTATCATGATGAGTGGGAGTGAGGCCGGGGTTTCCAGAGAGAGTTGGGGACAGGCCGTTTTGCTGCTGCAACTGGGAGCCAGGATGCTGCTGCCCAGTCCCTGCCATGCCTCTGCTACTGCTCCAGGGTTTTTTGCTACGCTGTAGCCTTTCACTGCCTGCCTGTCGGGGCGTCCCGCGGTTCCAGCTAAGACTGTGAAGTTTCTGCTGCCTCTTGCTTGCCACCCGGGCTTACCCTGCCCTGCCGCTCCAGGTCACTGCACCTGAGGTTCCTGTTACAACTCCTTTTGCTCTCCAGAGGTGCCACCAGGATTGGCTGCCCCTGGGGGGTTTGTAAAGGAAGGCCCTTCTCTACCCCTTTCTGACGTCTGCATCCGCCATTGTTCACGTGAGAGGAACGGTCAAACTCCTGCCTCAGCGCCCCCTGCAGCCGCGGGACAATCATCGCACCTGCCCTGCCCAGCTGGGGAGCCACCAGCGCCCCTACCAACTGCGACTATAACTACACCAAAGGGGAAAGTGCTTGCAACCAAGGGATGGCTGTTTCCAAGCTTGGGGTGTGTGTGTGTGTGTGTGTGCGCAAGGTTCCACAATTTTAATATCTAGCATTTAATATTATTGCAGGTACCTTTTTTTTTTCTTTTTTTTTTTTTTGTTAAAATGCAGGGGTTTTTTTACTTTCACACACTGATATTCATTTCTCTCAGCAAAAGGGATTACTGGAGCCCTTCTCTTCAGAGGAAGCACTCATTTCAGAGTGTTGTCTCCTAAATTTGTCTCCAAACTGAGACAGATGCCAGTCAAGATCCACCTCAGATGTTTTAAATCTTGGCAGCCCAATCCACCTGTCTACTGTTGGGACGTTCTTTGGTAGCCCGACTCTTGGATACATATGCATCAGCATTATGCACTTTTATAGCAAACTCTCTACCTGGGTAGCAATGTCTTCTCACAGTTCCACAGCCCAGATGCCAATTGGCCTTTTTCTATTGTTCTAGACACCCCACAGAGCATTTGCCACCATCCAGAAAAGACAGAGTGAAACACGGAGAGACAGCATGAGACTGCAGTCAGTGAAGAGAGAGAATAGAGTAAAAGGCCTAAGTGGGAAAAAGAATGGAGTAGTTGCTGTCATGGGTTAACACAGCTTGGTTTTTAGTTAAAGAGCAAAAAGTTCCCTGTAAGGACTCTGGAATTTCCTTTGGAAAGGACAGGGACCTATCAGAGACAAATTTTTGGATGCTGACACACTGTATAACCACTGAGGAAGCTGGATGTGCCTTTATGAATACACATATAAAATTGAGATGAGCTGGAGAATTCCTTTTTCTTCTTCTGGCCTCAGAGCAGGTAACAGGGGCTGGCCGGGCCGGGGCCCCCTCCGCCGCGAGGCTCCTGGGCCTGGCATGGCTGGCCGGCTCCTGCTGCTGCAGCAGTCCCAGCCAGATCAGGCCTGGTGGCTCCCGGGCAGGGGGAGGGGAGGAAAGTATGCCCCATCCTGACCGGATTGGACACAAGTGGTTGTTAACATCTGCCGCTACACCGCCCCCCACATGGAGATGCCTAGCAAGGATGGCGGGCCCATTCCAGGAGCCAGGCCCTTTCCCCCCTCCACTGGCATGACTTTCTGAAGAATCTTCCATTGTATACAGCCCTGGATGCCGCTACTAAGTCATCCCACTGGAGGAGCGGGCCCATCCGTATGGAGTGGACAGTTTGGGTGCGGCTGGGGCTCCCAGGATCCTAGCACAGCCCCGGCATGGCTTAAATGTACCACCTTTGGCCACTGCCCAAAAGAATCATCATGCCCTCTGCAGGCTGTTAACTCTTTCCTTGCACAAATGAAGCTTGCAAAACATTGAATCCTCTCTAAATGAGAGAAAAAGCCAGACTGGGGACATGTAAAGAGACAATATGAAGATATCAGAGTCAGAGAAGTAAGAGTTACCTCTTAGGTAGAAGAGATGTGTCGGAGTTATCAGTTCTGAGATTAACCCCAGTAGCGTAAAAGGCTGTTTTCTCACCGCCTGTGCTTGGAAGAAGGAATCTGAGAAAGTTCGGGTTGCAGTCTGAAGATGTTTATTTTAGAAATCTTATCTCTAAGTTCAGTCTGTCCAGCGTGAAGTTCACAAGCAGCTGGAAAAATGGATTCTCCCCCGCCCACAGCACATGGGTTTTTATACTCTAAACTATGTTAACATTGTTTTTCTCTAAACTCCAATAACTAAAATCCATGTCATGCAGTAAAATTGCACCTTCACCCAATCCCAAAAAACCATCACCCTTTGCAAAGAGGAAGGGGAAAAGGAAGACAGGAAAATGTGCTTTTATCACGTTGATGTGCCTCCATCTTGGCCCCATTTTACCTATACAGCAAAATCTAAAAACCCTACTTTCTCACCCAGTGATTTGGCAAAAATCGCACTGNTAAAAGACACACCAATCAAACCCTCGTGACCTTCAAATCCTCAGACAGCCCTGGCAGCCATTTCCACGGGGTCAGATCAAAGCCACCACTGTCTCTGACACAGGCCAAGGAGGACCAGCCCCCCCATCCCAGCTGCTGCCCATCCAGGAGACCCAGAGGGATACTCTGGTCTCCCACAATCCACCCTGCCTGGCCTCTCCAAAGATCTCTTCATTGTGAAATTGCTGCAGGCTGAAGACCAGCAAATACCAATTGCTACCACGACAGTGCATTGGCGGCAATATCGCCCCAACTGGGACTGTAACTCCCATCCACAAACTAATTCATCGACTGGAGAGCCAAGGAGTGATCAGCAGGACCTGCTCACCCTTTAACAGCCCTATATAGCCAGTGTGAAAGTCTAATGGGAAATGGAGGCTGATAGTAGACTATTGTGGCCTGAATGAAATCCCACCACCTCTGAGTGCTGCTGTACAAGACATATTGGAACTTCAATATGAGCTGGAATCAAAAGCAGCCAAATGGTGCCACAGCTGATATCACCAATGCCTTTTTCTCAATCCCTTTGGAGGCAGAGTGCAGGCCACAGTTTGCTTTCAATTGAAGGGGCATCCAATGCACATGGAACCAACTGCACCAGGGGTGGAAACACAGCCCCACAGTCTGCTGTGGATTGATCTAGACTGCACTGGAACAGAGGGTCACCTAGACCAAGTTACACAGAAATGTGTCCAGGTGAGTTTTGAATGTCTCCTGAGAGGGAGAATCCACAATTTCCCTGGGCAACCTGTTCCAGTGCTCTGCCACCCACTACATAAAGAAGTTTTGCCTTATGATGAGATGGAACTTCTTGTGGTTTTGTTTATGGCCATTGCTCCTGGTTCTGTCACTGGGCACCACTGAAAAGAGTCTGGCACCATTCTCTTGGCACTCACCTTTGAGATATTTATATGTAGCGATGATATCCTCTCTGAGTCTTCTCTTCTCTAGAGGCCCAGCTCCCACAGTGTCTCCTCATAAGAGAGATGTTCCAGACCCTGCCATCATCTTAGTGTCCTTCCACTGGACCCTCTCCAGTAACTCCTCATCTTTCTTGTACTTGGGGGTCCAGAACTGGACACAGCACTCCAGATGTGGCCTCAGTCGGGCCAGATAGAGGGGGAGGATCACCTCCCTCAAACTGCTGACCACACTCTTTCCAATGCACCCCAGCATACCATTGGCCCTCCTGGCCATAAGGGCACACTGCTGGCTCATGGTCAACTTGTCATCCATCAAAACTTCCAGGTCCTTCTCCACAAAGCTGCTCTCTAGTAGGTCAGCCCCAGCCTGTACTGGTCCTTGGGGTTATTCCTCCCCAGGTGCAGGACTCTACACTTACCCTTGTTGAACCTCATTAGGTTTCTGTCTACCCAACACTCCTGCCTATCAAGGTCCTGATGAACAGCAACACAGCCTTCAGGTGTATCAGGCACTCCCCCCAGTCTTGTATTATCAACAAACCTACTGAGGGTACATTCTATCCCTTTGTCCAGGTTGTTGATAAGCAAGTTTACTGTGTTTTTTACACACCCCACTCTCATACGGTTTCATTACCGGCTCAACCCCAGGTTTCCGGCAGCAGAGTCTCAGACATCTGATTCCTTAAAACAATTTATTCATGGCACAGCAACACAGAAACAGCTCAAGCTTGTGCCTCTGAATCCCTGGGCTTTTATATCCTTCCAGTCTATCTGCACAATAGTCTGGGGTCTTCCTGCTGAGTCCTCAGCTCCTGCTGTGTCTCTGAGTGTCCGGTCACCTGGCTGGTGCTACAGGTTCCTGTGCCCTTTGTTGTGGAAAAGGTCAGTGCCAGTTCACAGCCTCTTCCTGGGGCTCCCACTATTTCCCACCACCCAGAGCTTTATCTGCAGCCTGCACTGCAGCTGCACACTGAGCTACCTGCACAGAATGTATTACTCAACACTCACAAGAGCAAAGTAGAGGGGGAGTTATTCCATACTACCACCATTCTTCCAAGTACTACTAGTTGGAGACGGGTGTTGTGAAATGTCTCTCCCTCAAAGCTTCTGTCTGTCTCAGAATTCAAAACATTCTAGCACCGCTAGACCTGATGTTGGTCTTAGGCAAATATTGGAGTGATTTCTAGTGAACTTTATTTAAATCAACAGGAAGTTGGCTCCAGTTATTATCCTGGGGAATTTTTCCTTTGAGACAAGAATGTTAGTTCCGTGTATGATTTAGACTCACGTAATCAGTATCAAACTTTTCAAACGATTTTTCCTTAAATTTTACTGTATTAGTGTTCCTTAAGAGTGAATAAAAACGGGCACACAAAAATCTTTTTATAGATAAATGTAACTTAGACGTAGGAATGGTGTCAGACACAGCTGTAGTTCTTCAACTTCAAATATGAAAAGCAGAAACTGAAAATTAGATTTAATGAATAAACAGTTTCTAGTTGGAACACAATTACTAGGGCGCTTACTTGGCTGCTCACAGATATGTATGCAGGAAAAGAAAATACATGGGATGTACTCAGTGTAGACCAAGTGGGAGCACTGTCAGAACAATATATTAATTTCCAATGTCCCCATTTGGAAAAAAGTGATGACAAATGTGAGGATGTTCAAAATGAGGTGCTTGTTAACCAGTGAACAGCTGATCCATGATTGTGGGGGTTCTTTCCATGATTTTGAAGCCATTTTATATTTTTGTTTACACAAAATTTTATTAAACTTAAGAACATGCTGAAAAAATTAGTTATGAACTTTTGTCCTGTGCAGCAGCAGGAGATCAAGCTAGATTATACTGTCAGAGTATAAATCCAAATAGTGATACTAGGTATATCTTAATATATGCTTTTGTAATTTATCTAACTACTGTTGTTTTCTTGGCCTTCCTAAATATTAAAATCAGTGGGAATTGCAAAAGCTGGTATGCATAAGGGTAACTTTTGTGTTATATCTTAAAATGCCCTGACAATTAGTTTTTAACTTCCCTGTTGTCTTTGTTGGTTCTTCCTGTCTGCTTTTCCTGCCTTATGAAGAGGTGATAGGAAAGAGCCATCTTTGACAGATAGGTAGTATGTTTATGTTGAATGAAGCTTTTACTTGCTCAACTTTTACTTTATTTTAACGTGTGACTTGGTACGTTCTGTTCTACTTGAGATCAGACTCCATAACAGCAACTTCATAAAATTTCATACATCTGTATAAAACAGCTGTTTTGTAAAATACTAAGAGCTCTTCAGTGTGTTATAGAATAATGAATAGGTTTGCTGAACATGGACTGCTAGGAAAACAATACATATTAACATTTTCATTTTTATTTTGACAACAGCTTCAGATTAATTTTGCACTGCTGGCTAATAAACCAATATGAATGCTAGCTTATGTATTCAGGAATTAAATTTCAGTCATGCTGAACTGGAATTCCAGTGATCTTAAGCTTGCAATGTTAATTTTTGAAGTCTGTATTGCTCAAGTTTATGCCTTTTGTCTTAATGTGTCTTTTCATTCAATTGTATTATTTTCCTGACTGAAGAAACTTAGTACAGGATTGGTGAATTCAGTGTTTCCATTGTTATCACATATAAGTACAAGCATGTGAGGATAAGTATAAAACTAAAATCTGAAAGGAAGGGCACAACTTTTTTTTTCCTACTTCTCACTTCCATTCTCTCCTTTCCCATCAAACTGAAACACATGAATTTTTTTGTTTTGTTTGTATGATTCATATATTATTGGTCATGGATAATGTTAAATTCAGGGATATTTACTTAGTTGTGTCAGATCATTTTAAGAGCTTTCTGGTTTTATCCAGTTGCTGAGTTTATTATTTTTCTTCTTTGGTGATCTTGAATTTCTTGGTCCTCCAGAGAAAGGCGTAAAAGGAAGAGTAGAAGTCTCTCCAAGTCTCCTAAAACAACCAAAAAAAAGTATTCACAAGCTCCCTCTCCGAGAAGGTCAGTTTGCCATAAACGTAAAAGTTAATGAACAGTAAAGGAGGAAAAAGTTGTAGTATTTTTGTTAAATTGAAATGTGATATCGAGTTCAGAGTTATGAAAGGAGCTAACTCAATTTGTGTTTCTTCTGGTTTTTGGTTTTTTTGTTTGGAAGGAGCTCTTTAGTAATTTTCATTTCTAAGGAAAAGGTCTATTTTTCAATAAACAGAACACTCAAAAGTGGATGCAGATACATATATTGAAAACAATTTGGGAAGTATTTTCATTTATTTACTGCCTTTTAATTCGTTATCTTAGATAATTTCAATAGGTCAGTATGATTCAGCTCGAAGTTAAAACAGACCAAAAAGCCCTTTATGGATTCAATCTTTGATATGCTTTCAACTGGAGAGTTTTAAATCTGTTAGCTCTTTGCAAATAGCACGTATACTGAATGCATGCATTATTAAGCTATCTTCCCTTGTCTTTGTGAAGGGATTTTTGTTATGTTTGAAAGTGACTGAACCTTTCTGAAAGAAAGCAAACCAGGATACCAACAATTTACTGTACAGTACAGTCAGAGTATACATTGGTAGTACATTTGTTGCTGTGGGATCAAATTCTTATTTGAGAAAAAATTTTCTTGAACAGAAACAAGGAAGAGAAAAGAGAAAAACATATTAATAATGAAAGAAGAGAAAGGGAATACTTCAAGAAGAAAAATAGTAAAGAAAAACAGGGAAAGAAGAAATCTGACAAAAGCACGACTACTCTGAAGGTAAGTGATGGTGATTAACAAAGAAACGTGGACTCCATAGATTGCTCATGTGTAGCCATTTATTGATTTGCCTAGCTGGTTTATGTATTCTTCCATTATATAACAAGTAACATTGCCAAATAATATTGCTTAATATATGCCTTATACTAACTAACACAGGTATGCCTACAATCTGCTAACAAAGCATGTTCTGTACCAGGTACACAGTTATCTTCTGCATTCCTTTCTCAAAATCCCGCTTCCCTTTGCCAAGGCTTAAGGCCTAGTGAATCCACTCCTGTCATGAGCTGAACAGTACTACCAGCTCGGCTCTCAAGCTGTATACCAACATCGCCCTCTTTCCGTTCTACTAGGAGGATTTTCCTAGTGGATTTATCAATCAGTCTCTGTACACACTGCATGACACATGGCAAACAAATCACTATAAGCAAAATTATCACCAAGATATAAATTCCTCTTTTAGCTAAGTGCTTAAGCCAGCCAGTAAACCCCCATCCACTAAGCAAGTGCCCAAGCCAATCACTATCATCTACTACCTTTAATTTGGTCACGCTGTCCCGAGGAGCTTGTATGTTAGCATGANTTTAAAGCTGCATTACTACAGAAAGATTCATGCAGCACAAGTCTTCAAAATCCTCACAACCATGTCCATGAGCTAAAAGCAAAAAGTCAATCACGGCCCTGTTTTGAAGCATGGCATGTATCACACTATCAACATCTGTTAGCAATCCTGTTAAAGCAGAACTAGTAGCATTAGGTTTTTTTTGCAAGCCAGCAGCCAAGGTTATTCAAGGTT
The DNA here is from genome assembly GCA_013398995.1 of Alaudala cheleensis. Lineage (NCBI taxonomy): Eukaryota > Metazoa > Chordata > Aves > Passeriformes > Alaudidae > Alaudala > Alaudala cheleensis. Next base: position 6,688 of record VWYE01005111.1, on the reverse strand, counting down.
TTCAATGCATGTGCTGTGCCTATAGCTGGAATAATTGAGGCAAATACTCAGGCTCCAAGGTTCCAGGGTTCCACACGATCATCACAGTCAGGGCTGTAAGTATGTGCGCTACGTTTTGCTCTTACTAAACTGCGCAGAGACGGCAAGTTGTCTCGGAAAGAGTGAAACATGGTTAGTCGCCCAAAAGTGCAGGGACCTCCCACAGCCCTTCCTGGTATTCCTTTCCAGGATCTGTTGCCACATATCATAAATATATTGTCCATTAAACCAATAGAAACTATCCCAGGTGTGATGGGCTGAGGCAGGGTATGATTACACCAGGTAGAGGCATTGGCGTAAATCCCTGTGCCTGAAACATCAAGGCCAAATTTCCTGTCAGCAAAAGGTCCAGTGGTAAAGTTCAAATAGAAACATGCAAAGGATTGTGTGGATCCAAAAATATCTAGTCCTTGGGGTGGTAGGATGTTGGGATTCGGGTTGGAAAGGGGGAAAAAAGTCAAAACCTTTGTTCACCCCTAACCATCTGTCATTANCCATAAATTCCTAGGACCAAAAAGATGCTGCTGAAGCACATCAGGTCCCAATTAATCCTTAATAAATGCAAGCAAAATATATGATGTAATAAAAACAGGCCAAGCACTCTGCAAGTCCTCTAAATGTGTCTTCCTGCTTGCAAGGGGTTAAGGAGTCTTCTCAGGCCAGTCTTATCAGGCAGAAACTGGCTCAGGTGATGGCAGGCTCTCGGTAGTTCTAAATTCAGCTGTCTGAGAGAAAGACAGAGGTCAGGGGGAAGCAGGCAAAACTGCGGCGGGGGGGGGGGGNAACCTCTTCCCCATGTGACAAGAGGGTAGGATCCCATAATTTTACCTGTTTCTGGATCCTTAACAAGGACAGGGGCTTTCTGTTTAACTTCCAACCTGGAGTTGTTGCCAAAATGCCTTACAATTGGAGGGTTAGGATCCATAAGTGAGCAGTTTAAAAAGTTAAACACATACAATGCTTTCTGCAATTGCTCTGCCGGGGTAGCATTCCCCATTCCCCCTTTCTGTTGTAACAGAAGGCACTTCAGTGAGGCATGAGCCCTTTCAATAATGGCTTGTCCTGTGGGGGAGTGAGGAATCCCCGTTTTGTGTGTTACCCCCCAGAAGGCAAGAAAGTTTGCAACTCTCTGGGAAATGTATGCAGGGTCATTATCAGTTTTGATCTGCAAGGGGATTCCCAGGACTGCAAAGGTACTCAAAAAGTGATAACAAACATCCTTAGCTGATTCTCCTGTGTGACAGAAGGCAAACAAAGCACCTCAAAAGGTGTCCGTAGAGGAGTGAATGTATTTAAGTCTGCCAAATTCAGGGAAATGAGTAACATCTGTCTGCCAAATTTGGAGGCTTTTGAGTCCTCTAAGGTTAACACCTCCCACAAGGGAGGGGAAAGAGTGCCTCTGGCAGTCTGGGCACACAGCCACAATACTAGCAGCTTGGCATGTGGTCAAGTCAAAGGTGCGAGTAAGTACAGCAGCATTCTGCTGAAAAAAGGAATGACTGAGTTTAGCCTGGGAAAAGCGATCTGGGAGTTGAACAGGTTAAGTAAGTAAACTGCTTGATGGTTCCCCTCTTCAATAAAACCAGGTAAAGTCATGTGAGACCTAACACGCATAACAAAATAGGGGTGCTGTCTGGTATCTAAAAGGAAAACAAGTTGTTGTAGCCACTGAAACAGTTATTTGTTGGCACATCTTTCAGAACGGCAGCTTCAGCCCTCTCCACAAGTCCTGCAACATAAGCAGAATCTGTTATCAAGTTTAGGGGAGCAGCAAATCACTGATAGGCTCAGACAACAGCTGTAAATTCAGCAATCTGGGGAGAACCTGAAAATGTAGTGACATCCGAATCCCATCGGCCGAGATCGGTGTCCCACCACAGCAGCACTGACTTCTGAGTGGGGCCAGACCCATCTGTAAAAACAGTTAGAGCATGTAGAGGGACTTCACTCCTCTTGGGTTGTGTTAGGATATTAAAGCTGGTGGCCACAAGTCTGTGCCTCAGGGGATGTGTAGAAAGCTGTCCAGAAAAGTCAGCAAGGGCCATCTGAAAAAACTTCTGATTGTTGCAACAGCCACTGTAAATAAAAAGCAGTAACAGGAAAACAGATAAAACAGAAATCCACACCTGCAAGTGTGGTGAGTCTCTATCTTGCTTTAACAATGAGCAAAGCAAATATTTCATGCTGTGTGCTTACAGTTTTAGACATCTGATGTGGCAAAAAAAATCCACTCAATGATCAGCAAGGGGTCAGGCACTTTAGGATCCCACTGGAATATCAAAGCATGACGTTTCTTAGCTGGATTCAAAATTATCAAGGAGAAGGGCAACTCAGGGGCCCATCAGGCTGCCTGCCGATTTGAGATAGCATCAGCTACCAGTTGCAATGCCTGGCAGGCTTCTGGTGTGAGTTGGCGAGGTGAAAGGAGATCTGGCTCTCCCTTCAGCAGCTCAATCAAAGGGCTTAAATCAGTGTTTGAGATTCCTAATAAGGAACAAACCCAACTGATTTTTCCCAAAAGCTTCCGAGCATCATGCAAAGTACGAATGTCAGCCTGAATCTGCAAAGGCTGAGGAGAAATACTCTGGGTCCTAATGTGCCAGCCCAGATATTTCCAAGGGGGTTGACATTGAATTTTTTCAGGTGAAACACAAAGCCCTGCTTGGGTTACAGCAGCAGTGACAAGGGCTAGGGCTTCCTCCATGATTTCCTGGTTTTCTGCTGCAACAAGGATGTCATCCATGTAGTGATATAACAAAGCAGCAGGCATTTGCTGGCAAATGGGGTCAAGGACCCTTACAATGAACCACTGACAAATAGTGGATGTGCATTTCATGCCTTGCGGAAGTGATACCCAGTGATAGCTCTGCAAAGGGGACATCATTTTAAGGCTTAGAACAGAAAAGGCAAATTTAGGAGCATCGTCAGGATGCAAAGGAATGTCAAAGAAGCAGTCTTTCAGATCAATGACTGTCAAGTGCCAATCTTGGGGAATCATGGTTGGGGAAGGGAGACCAGGCTGGAGGCTCCCCGTGTCCTCTATGACATCATTAATTTTATGGAGATCTTGGAGCAAGCACCACTTGCCAGTTTGTTTTTTAACAACAAACACAGGTGAGTTCCAGGGACTGGTAGAGGGGACTATGCGTCCCTTCTGCATCTGTTTCTGAGAAAGGTCAGTGAGTGCACGTAGTTTAGGCAATGGAAGGGGCCGCTGATCCACCCAGACAGGTGTCTCAGTTTTCCAGGTTAACTTAAGGGTGTCACGTGCCACAGTGGCCCCTATTAAAAATCTGACTGAATTTTAAGTCCCCATTGAGAGAGCACATCTCGTCCCCACAACACCATGGGCACAGGCAGTAGAAACAGTTTTACAGAGGCTATGAGCCCATCAGGTCCTGCCACCTGAATTAGGTAACGACTCTGGTGACTACAACTGTTCTCCCAGTACCAGTGAGGGTTTGTGGTACCTCTGTGAGGGGCCAAGTGGGAGGCCACTTGGCCTGAGAGATAATGCTCACATTCTCCCCTGTATCTAAAATTCCTGGTATTGTCACCTGCTGTCCCTGCAGTGACAGGGTACATTTGTAGGTAGGATGTTTATCAGGTATTTCGTGCACCCATAATATTTCTGGGGTTCCTGTGGAGCCAAATCCTCCCACCCTTGTGTTGCGTTCTGTTGCAGGGGGTGACAGACTGTGTGAAAAGGGAATCAATTGTGCAATACATGTACCTTGTGGAACAGTACAGGGTGGAAATGGAGTCCAAGCCACGATTCTTATTTCCCCTACAGAATCCTAGTCTATGACCCCTGGCAGGACAAAAAGCCCTAGGAGGGTAGTCGAGGACCTTCCCACTAGCAAAGCACTTGTCTGGGGTCCTGGTGGGTCAAAGATTCCTGTAGGGAGTAAATGAACAGAGGAGTCAAGTAACGTTACAGTGACTGAGGTTGTCAGGTCCAGTCTGGGGCTGCCTGCAGTTGCTGGGCGAAGACTTGAGACGGTCCTCTGTTGGGCATTCTAAGTGGCTGCACTTGTGGAGCTTGTGGAGCTGGCATCTGCGGCAGTACCATCTGTTTCGGCAGCTGAGGCATTTGTGTCATTGCGCAGCACCGTCCCACGCTCCTGTTCCAGTTTTCCAGGACAGGGCGACCTTTGCAATCATACTTAGAACAACATTGGTTAGCAAAATGACGACCTTTACGTGATCGTGGGCATATATCAGGAATCTTAGGCTTGGCTCCTTNGTCCCCATGAGCTGCCTGATAGTAAGAGCAGCTATGGCTGGATTTGCATGACCCACGTAAGTTAAAAGAAGGCTTTGCAAGCCTTTTTCCCACTCCGTCTCCCATAGACTGTATTGCATAGGAGACAGTAGCAAGCGGGAGAGAGTCTTTAAATCATATGGAGTCATACTGTGGGCAGCAAACACCGAATCTAGCAGGCTTGTAAAATGCAGTGAGCCGATACCATGCTCTGTAGCCGCCCGCCGTAACTCTTTGATTTTCGAGAAAGACAGCTGTTCCCTGTCGGGTACCTGTTTTCTGGTCCCCAAATATATCACTGGAGCCACAATTCTCTAAGCAACTTCAAGATCACCCTCTCTTAATGCTTGTTGTTTTAAGCAGACCCAGTTGTCATGAGGGTCTAGGGGATATAAATTAGGCTCTTTGTCAGGGTCAATTGGTCCAGGATCAAAGGTATCCTCCTGAGGACCATCCTGGTCGCTGTCTTCACTATAGCTAGCAGCAAAAGCCTTTATGGAGCACAGGGGGCCCCCCTTCCTTTTCCCCATATGAGAGAGCTGGAGCAGCAGGTTGCATTTGCTGTGGCGGGGAGGCCAGTGGGAGAGGCGGGCACTGGGAAGCAGTTTCATCAGCATTTAGAGAATTCTGAGACTCCTCCAAACTGGAGGAGCTAGTAGCAATTTTAGCAGCAGTCTCTTCAGTTGTTGAGGTGGTCTGAGAATCTGCTGTTGCAAAGCAAGGTTTTTCTGCTTTTTCGGAGTTTTCATGAGCCTTCAAGGCTTCAAAGGTCACTCTCCAAGAGGGTAGCATTTGTGCAGCAGCCTTATTTCCTCTTGTGGCTGAGTCCCATAGCTTAACTCCTGCTTTGTCCCACAGATCTGATGTAAAGACGGTAGATTCGGTTACTCCCGGGACTTCTGCTGTGACCCAACGTAATAAAAATTTTAAATCATGCAAGGGCAAAGTTTTATCATGCCGTCGCAACAGCTTAAGCATAAGTTCAAAAACGTCCCTTTCTTGGCCAGAAATTTTCTGACCCATAGTTCCCTGCAATAGGCTAAACCAGCTGGCTTCCCGCTTCTTTCAGCAGCACTTCAGTTCTGCAGGGCTCACCATCCAGTCTCTCAGCTAGGTGAATTATTGCTCCTCACACGAGGGCACCATTTGACGGTGATTGGCAAAGAGACCTGGACTCCATAGATTGCTCATGTGTAGCCATTTATTGATTTGCCTAGCTGGTTTATGTATTCTTCCATTATATAACAAGTAACATTGCCAAATAATATTGCTTAATATATGCCTTATACTAACTAACACAGGTATGCCTACAATCTGCTAACAAAGCATGTTCTGTACCAGGTACACAGTTATCTTCTGCATTCCTTTCTCAAAATCCCGCTTCCCTTTGCCAAGGCTTAAGGCCTAGTGAATCCACTCCTGTCATGAGCTGAACAGTACTACCAGCTCAGCTCTCTAGCTGTATACCAACAGGTAAGCTGTGTGACCAGTTGATCAAAAGAGTGCAGTGCTGCAAGTGGAACAATTATTGGAATATCCTCCCTTTATCTTTCTTTTCCTCACCCTTCTTTTCCCTGTTTTCTTTATCAAAGTATTGCCACTTGGTGGAGCTTTTGTGAATAGGTTACTGAAGCACTTTGTTTTGGTTTCTCTCTCTTTTCTGTTCTGTGCTCTATGTTAGGAGTTGACTGGCTGCCTATCTGTATGGGCAGGCAGAAAGGAGATTGTATAACTAAGCAGCAGGGTTCAGGGTTAGTTTGCCTGTGTTGTGGTTTAACCCTGGCCAACAAGTGAGCACCACACAGCTGCTCTCTCACCCACTCCTCCCTGATGGGATGAGGGAGAAAATCAGAAGACTAAGAGGGAGAAAACTTGTGGGTTGCGATGAAGACAGTTTAATAGGGAAAGTAAATGCTGCACACACAAGCAAAGCAAAACAAGGAATTCATTCACCCCTTCCAATGGGCAGGCAGGTATTCAGCCATCTCCAGAAGAGCAGGGCCCAATCGTGTAGCAGTTACTTGGGAAGACAAACACCATTGCTCAGAATGCCCCTGCTCCTCCTCCTTCCCCCATCTTTTAACTCCTATGAAGAAAATTAGCTCTATCCCAGCCAAAACCAACACAGGCTTTTGATCTGAAAAGATTTTTAATAAACTTTCATTCTGCAGTTCAGCCTCTCCCTGGTTGCTTTGGTCCTGTACTGCATATTTGACTCTGCAGGAATAAAGCTGAAGATTTGAGGAAAGAGTAGTATGGGATTTTTCCTTGCAAAATAGAAGGTGGTGTGATTAAGAAAAAAAACATCTTCAAATGTTTAATCTTATAATTTAAAACCCAGCATGCTTCTAAAGAGTAGTTTGTGGTTGTCTTGGTTTGAAAGAC
>VWYE01005109.1:14143-24275 GCA_013398995.1 Alaudala cheleensis | reverse complement strand
TTGGCTTTCTTTGCCTGTGAGACGATGCTTTGCAGCCTTGATTGCTACAACTGCATTTTTGTCTCCTTGTTCAGAATTATGTTATACTTTATTTCAATTAATTCCATGTGCAAATCCATAGTTTTGTTATTTTTAAATGGGAGATAATACCCACTGTTTGGCTAAATGTTGTCTTTTTCCTCTGCTGCTTTTTTCCTCCCTCTCTCATGGGTTAAGAAAAGTGGGAAGACCTGAAAACAACTCAACTCCAATTTCCTGTTCTAAATGGGCAAAGTCCTAAGCATATGTTTGTGTGCTGCTCTCCCAATTCTCTCAGCAAGAACACACCAACTACCAGACCTCTGCAGGACTGCACTGCGCTGGCAAAGTCTCCAGTGCTGCCCATGGAGAAAGGTAGCAACTTCCTGCTGGTTTGATATCCATTTTTAATGACAGCTGAACAGCAGCCCAATCAGAGGAGAGGGATAGTGAGGAGACCCTCCTAAGGATGTTATTCAGGAAATGCCAGACCTGCACCACTCGCATTTTACGCAAGTATGCTATTTCCAAAGCAAGTACCATACAACCTGGAGAACAGAGGGGCCACTTTGTTATAAAGGCTGCATTTTTTAATACATGCCACAGGAAAACTGACCTGAAATGGAGACAAAAGTTCATTCACATTGTAACCACCCTCAGGAAGAGGGGCTTTGCTTTTCTCTGAGAAGGTGATATGTCCCCAGTGAGCAAGAATCAACGCTCAGTTACATGTAAACTCCTCAAACCCCATTGCAGGCTTTGGACTGTATCTAATTTATTGGTCACTCTCTCTTTAGCAGCTGAGTGGAGGAAGATGTCAGACATTGCCCAGTTTCACAGTTAGTGGGTTGAACTTGTTTCCAGAGTAAATACTGGACAGTTTCTAGCTCCGGTATTTTTCCATCTCTCTTTCTATCTCTCCGTTGATCTCTACAATAGTAAATCATCTGTGGGGGGAGCTGTGAACTCCTTCACTTCAACTGTGTGCTCTGGACTGTTCACCTGGAGTCCTGGGGCTTGCATGAGATCGGGTGCTTTGTGTGGATGAAGTCACCTCTAGTCCTGGATGCTTGCAGCATAGATCCACACTGACCGTGCTGTATGAAACACTCATCGAGTTGCTCAGGATACATGATGCTAGGAAGTGACTTAATGGAATCTGGGGATTGTTTTCCAAGCTCTGCTGCATTGTGAGTTTGAAGAGTCACTTTTTTCCTTCCACCTATTTCCTCTTTGAGTATTTCAGTGACATCACTTACACATCTGTGCTAGCTGCTATAGTTGTAATAATTCTAGTTCTAGTGTTTGCAGAGTGGTCCTATTGATTTCCTCACTGCCTTATCTCAACACCTTTGAGGGAGTATTGATGAAACATTTTTCCAGAATTTGGACATAAAAGGTCCAGCTGAAACTAGGTCTGCAGATAGCCACGACTTTTGGTCCTGAAGTAGTGGTCCATGTTTTCTGTGTTGGTCTCTGGAGACTTGGCTCCCTTTTAAAACATTATCAGCTTCAGTGGAGGTAAAGCAGAACAATGTAATGGAGGATTTCACACTGGGTATTTTGTGTGTTTCTTTCTTCATGACCCAAATTGTACTAGTGGCAAAGTGTGCACCAAACACCTCAGATAATGTGTAGTTGTTGGGGTTAAGAAAGAAATTTATGTGAGCAGCAGCAGCACACAGCCCTTGCCTTCAGTTGTCCTGCTGGGACAAGAAAAGCAAGGCACTCCATTAAATGAAATAAGATGACAATTCTTGCCAACAAAGCCTTACTTCTCAGCAGTCAAGGAAAGGCACACTAGCAACAGTTGCTCTGAATGAATAATGTGATCTGAATTCTGTGATTTTATTAAATGGTTAAGTGACTTTGTGCTTTGTTCTGCTTTACTGAAATGAAACAATACATTTTCATTCCAGTCTTTTGTCTTCTGATGGTATATTTTTTAATACTCTGAGTTGAGATAAATTTCCTTTGTTTCCACAGAACAGATGATAAGAGAGAGAACAAAAAAATTCTAAGCCTTGTGATAAAAATACTCAGGTGAATTAAACAAGAAATCAGGCTTAAATCAGCCTAAATCAATTACCACTTGGTTCTGAAATTGCCTCTTAGTAAAGATCTGGCTCCTGTTCCTCATGAGTACTTATTTTTGTTTTCCAGCCTTAATAAGTTACTTTTTACTTGCTGGTGCCGCAGTTTCATCAGAGTTTTGCAGGTGAGCTCATCTCCTTGTGAGGCAGGTACATCCTGTCTTCAGTTCACTGATGATAAAGCCAAGGCACAGCGTTGCTGAAGGACACACACAGAAGGTGAGTCAGGGCAAAGCCAGTAAGCAAACTCAGGACTGCACCTTGCCTAACCTGTGACAGCCTGATAAGCAAGTGAGGTCATTTCCATGGGGTCCTGAGTATGGCTTGTACAGCAGGTCAGTAGGTTTGTGTAATTTTAAAATGATTTAGCAGTAGATTTGTGTCTAGTATGAGCACATTGTTGGATTTTAACCCATTTCTTGATTCCAGCTAGGTTTGAGCTTCAAAAGCAGCATCCAGAGGGACAGGATGTATTTTTATTTGCCTTAAAAAGAGCAGCCAGCATGACATCATCCCCTTCAATTAGGCAGGCAATGATCTCTGCAGTGGAGGGGGAGGGAACACACTGCCCCCAAATCTGTTGCTCTAGAGCTGGCTGAGTGGATGTGAGTAACAGAAGTGATCAAAAGGGAAAGATCTTCAGTAGGGAACAGAGAGTGGGGTTGCAGAGGGGAAGAGTCTTGCTTTGGCTTTGCAGGGAAGAAAGAAGGGAAAGCTGCAGGAGTCATGAGAAACCAAAGCGTGAAATGCTCACAGGGAACAAATGGTGGGTAGCTGTAACAACCATTTTAGCAGGGTCAGAGAAGAATAAAAGGACTTATTGAGTCCATTTGCTGAGACAGAATTCACACAGTGCTCATTTGGCTGGCAGAATGGAAAATGGCAGCAATCCTGGGAGTTAAAGAACAACCCTTGGGCTGCAGACACATGGTTACGTCCCAGTACAGTGAACATAGAATACAAGAATACAGTGGGGACAGCAGAACAGAAACAGCTCTACTTTGGTGTCATGTTTTGTCTTGTCCTTTATTCTGTCTGTTCTAATTGCTTTCGGAAACATCTAAAACTTGCAGTAAGAATGTGGTTGTTCCCTCCTCATTTCCAAGGCAGCCTTTTGAGGGACCTGCCATTCCTCTGCTGCATGAAATCATCTTGAAGGGGAGTAACAAGATACAGAGAGAGGTTGAGGCCTAGTCATATAAGACTAGTTATTTCCAAAGCTACTGAAATCCCTCCCAAGCAAGAAGCTGTTTCAGTTCAAAGCAAATTATCCAACATTTGCTCATTCTTGCTTGCCGCTGAACATTCATGAAGCAACTGCCCTCGTGATTTTTATTTAGGGTAGAAAATACCCTGGTATCACAGAGCCTGTGCAAGAATAGAGCCCTGCTTTAATGTCTGATGTGTGTTTACACTCTTGACTGTAAATGTTGCAGGAGACATAGATTTGAGACATGTTTTGTGAAGTGAGCACCAGATTATCATGGCCTCCATTTGGGAGCTCAGAGAACATCACCAGAAATCAGTATAACTTTCCACTTAGCTACTCATTGTAGATGGTTGTGGCACAACCATGAACTGACCCTACTTCCAGGCTTGTAGAAAGTACATCAGCAGGGGCAGATGTTTGAACCTTGCTGAACTTTAGCTCCTGTGTCTTTAAAAAGGGAAACTACCCCAGAAATAAATACTTGAAGCGTCTCTTCTGGACCTTTTGGAACTCCATTCAGAATGAAGTTGTGGGATACTGGGGAAACTGCCCAAAGTCTTCCAGGCAGGAAGAGAAGAGAATAGGGTTGAGGGGTAATATGCATTTAAAGGCCCATTTGGATCCATGTTACAGTACAGGCTAAAAATCCTCAGTTGCTTTAGCCAGGTTAAATATCTCAAGTTATCAAGTCAGTTTTTTGCTGCCATACCTGAAACAGGGAATAGAGGCACTGAGAAAGTTGCTGTGGACAAATAATCATTGTCCAGGGCTCAGAGAAGATGCAGCTTGACAGTCATCAGTCTCACCTGCTGGCACATCTGTGTGACACTGAATTATTGCATGAGGTGAGTGTGAGCTGTGCTCAGGCCAATTTTCACCAACCTCCCAAATGCAGGTGCAATGGATAAGTGTATCCAGGATTTCCAGTCAGGCCCTAGGACTTTGTTGTTAGGCACCTCTCACTTCACTTGCCCTCTAAAAGGGGACTTGTTTCACTGAGTCAGATGGCTTGGCTGTTTTTTTTATAATAGGCAACCATAACAAAAGGTTGTTGTATCATTCTCAACTCAGATTATAGACTCCTTGTAGTGTTGTGGGGCATTATAGCACAGTCAGTGGGGGCTTTTGTTGCTAACAATCATAAGAACCAAAGTTTTTATCTGGCTTTAATTAAAGAACATGCTAAGGTCAGTATTGGGGGCACAATCAAAGGCTCCATGGGATCTGGCATATCGTACAGAAATCTTTTAGCATCTGCTAACCTTAATTGATTTGCACATGGGACAACAGATTGTCTGGGATGTTCTGAGGTACCATATTGTCAAACCCCACCAGTTTTCTCGACATTGCACTAGGATTGTTTCTTCTTGTTTGCACATCTTTCATTGTAAAAGACCAAGCTGTGTAGAAACAAACCAGCCAAGTTCAAGCTGTGATCTCTTCTGCCAGGCTAGTGCCCAGCAGTCCTATTAATTATGTCGATTCTGGCTAGGGATAAAAGGGCTAGACAAATGAATTTAAAAAAAGGCATGAGGAGGATTTAATTGTACAGGAGGGAGTAATTATACAACCTTGTCTTTAGTTCAGAGCCATTCAGCTCCTTGCCATTAGTTCTGTGTTAGTAGATGTGGTTTTGTTTCCATGTAAAACATCTGGTAACTGAACTGAGGCAAGACATTTTAAAAAGTGTTTTAACAGCTTTTCCCCTCAAGAAGCAGGGCTCCATGGCAAACATGATTTACCCAGGCCNAAGAAGTAGAGGCATTAAGAAACTTGCTGAGGGTAACAAAACTGGGAAGAGCTGGAAACAGGGTCTGCAACCCAGGAGCTGGGTGTTACTCAATCTCCTGGGGCTGCCTCACCTCCCAGCAGCTCAGAGGTGAAATTGCAACTTCTTTGAGGCTGTGAAAGTTTGACAGTTGGCTTCAGTGAAGGAAAAATACAGCCCCATTCTGCCTTTATTCAAATTATCCAGACTATTTGAGGCAGGCTGTGTGTACTCTTTAAATGTCCCAGAGGCTTTCCTCTGTCCTGGGACATATTTTCTTCAGAATAAAGCCCAAGCTGGGCAGAGTAGTGCAGTCCATCTCTGCTGTGGTGTGGCCTGCAGGCTGTACCTGCTCCAAAAACTAGATGGGAGCTCATTAACTCCCCTACATACATTGCATAAAAGCCCTTTGCTAAATAATCTTACATAAATGTGTATACTTTTAAATACATTAATTGCTTTATTTTTCTTTTCGTAATTTTTCTAAAGATGAAACAAAAAGAAGTGGGAGTGATATTAAGGAAAGGTTTCATTGCCTTATTGTGTTGATCAATGAGTATTACAGCAGTTATGAATGCCAAGAAAATAAATGCACAACCATAACTGGGGATGCAAATAAGCTTCTATTAACTAGAGCTCTAAAGATCTGAGCAGCCTGTATTTCTTGGACCATGTTCTGCTCACTTTATTCCTTTAGGATTATAAAGAATTGAAGATCTGGAAGCAACTATCTACTCATTTGTTTATTCAGTGCAGGAATATGTTTGCATTAGGCACCCATCCAAAAGCAACTTGCTCTATTGAAAGGGAATGGGTCACAGCAGGACACTTAGAAATGAATTTCTTCAGTAGCAGACTGCAAACACCCATTATTTCCAGTTCTTTTGTAAATTAATGAGATTTTTACTCTCTGTGTATTACTTAAAAGAAATAAAGACAGGCAAAAGGAGTCTTAAATGTGTGAAAAGATCATGTATATGAACAAGTTAATTTTCATTAAGTTTAAGTGTTAAGTTCCTTAAGTGTCTAAGTAGGAAGTACTGTTAGGTAAAGTGATATTGCCAAGTAAGCACAAAAACTAAACAAGCTATCTCCCATATTTAAAGAGCATCAAGAAAGCAAATTGGTCAAATAAGACAAAAGTAATGCTTTGGACTTCCATGGCACAAAGGGAGGAATGATTTTCCCAAGACTGTATGGAGTTGGAAGCCATCAGCCTCGTTCATCCTGAATTGCAAGTTGGTCTTAAATCAGTTCTTTTGAGCTCAGTGGAACTGTTTGTGGAGTTACATGTCTAGAACTTCATGTGGGAGTGGGAGAAGGTTCTCAGCATGCCTCTCCCTGAAGGACATTTGAAATCTGGTTTTTGTGACTGGTTCAGTTGAACACAGCCACGACCCTGTGGAAAGGAAACAGGAACTGGGATTAAGCTTAAATTCTTCAATGTGCAAACTTGCCAGGGTTTTGCTCATGTTACTTTTTATTTCTTCCAAGTTAAAGCCAGCACATGAATGGTTTGCATGAGCTGACTGGTGGCCAGTACTGTGTAAAGTCATGATAAATTGATTGCAGGTCAGAGTTTGAACGTTTGGGGATTGGGAATGGCAACAGAGCAGGATCGGGATTTTGCTGTCTCTCCTTGAGACAGTTTTCCCTTTAAAGGTTATTTTGCCAAATGTATAGAATGTACTGCAGAACTGAAAATAAGAGTGCTAATCTGGAAGGCAACTGACAGACTTTCAAGATGTTTAAATCAAGCAGTTGTTTTTTAAGCAGGGGGTCTACTCTGTGGCATTGCCCACATTGGTAAAAAAATTCTCAGAGAGGGTGTCTGTCTCTATTAAATTCTCTGCATTAAGGGAGTGATCGAAGCAGAAACAATAAGAGAAGGCCATTAGGAAAATTTAACATTTAAATCCTATTATAACTGCTGCTAGAAGGTTGTGTCAGATCTGATTTCCATATTCAACACTGGCTTGCTTAAACAGAGTGAAGTCTTCAGTTCCTCAAGTATAATACATGTTCATTTGCTCTCAAATTCTTATTGGCTGTTTGCAAAAGATGTGGAATTCTTACATGAATAACAGATAAGTGAGGCCATATGTGGTATAATAGATTATATTCCTATTATGTTGCTCTTGGCACCTCTCATATCCTCTGAGTAAGTATAAAACTGTGTCTCTTTCTTCCCCCTCCTCATAAGAGCAGTTCTGCATTTGCCATTGAGCCAACAAAAGAAATCCAGTTATGATCCTATCCTCAGGAGTGTGTATGTACCTCTTAAAAAGAGATTAATTTTAACATGGCTCACTAGGGTGTTCAGGGAGAGAGAGATGTCATGGCCCTTTTGCCTGTTGGAAAGTCTAGGCATAAAATGCATTTGGGGAAGAAATGAATGCATAAAGCCAAATCTGTTTATATTTTAACAACCCACAGTTTGGAGGAGTGTTAAACTAGGAGGGTGGTTTTGGAGATCTTCAGCTGAAATGATGTTGAGGGTTCCAGTGTAACTGGTGAAAAATCAGTACATAACATACATGTTTAAGAACATACTAACAATAATACAAATAATAAAGACAAATGCACATGGGATCAGAGGCATGAAACTGATGCACTGCATTGCAAGCAAAACTTTAAAGAAACTTGTGTGTAACCAGAACAGGGAGTGGACTTGGACAGCAACGACTGAGAAATAATGTGGGATGTTTTTCANGGTTCCAGTGTAACTGGTGAAAAATCAGTACATAACATACATGTTTAAGAACATACTAACAATAATACAAATAATAAAGACAAATGCACATGGGATCAGAGGCATGAAACTGATGCACTGCATTGCAAGCAAAACTTTAAAGAAACTTGTGTGTAACCAGAACAGGGAGTGGACTTGGACAGCAACGACTGAGAAATAATGTGGGATGTTTTTCATCTTTCTCAATGAATCAAACACAGTGTCTTCTAATGGAACAGGAAACAACCGAAACAACCAAGCTCTAGGATGTAGGGCACTATTTTAAGGATTAATCCACAAGCACTGAAGAATTTGGTGGTCCTCAGAAGGCCTTACTAAAGAGTAATGTTTGTTCTCCACTGATATTTTTTATTTGGAAAGAGGACGATGCAGGATAGGAAGAAGTGGGTGGTGGTGGGGAGTCTGGTTTCCACTGGAAAGATTTTAAAATGGAAATTTCCAACCACTTCTATAGTAAATGAGGAAATAGAACATTTTGTTGAAAAGATTTAATTGGGGAACAATTTCCGTTTTTCTTCCAAAAGCTTTCCAGCCCAGCTTTTCCAAGCAGCTCTAGTTGTCTCACATAGAGGCTGCTTGGAAGCTGATGGCACACATGGGAAGGAGCACAACTCTGCTGGCCTTGAGAGCGTCCTGGAACAGGGGAGTTTGGCTGAAGGAGGGGCAGGAGGGAATTAGGTGATTCTGGGAGCAGTTCGGAGTGCACTCATCAGAGGGCAGTGGTGCCTGCACACAGTGACCCTCTCTGTGCTCTGTCAAAGGGCTGCACAACTTACTACACATGGCAGGGGGATCGTTTCATGCACCGGTGAAATGCAGTCTGTAGTGGGTTGGAAAATAGCAATGGCTGGACCTCAAAAAAGGCTTAGATTCAGTTTGGGATACCATAGAAAAGTCAACATTTGCTAACAGTTACCAACCTATTGGTATCTGAGACACCACATTTTCCATTTATACTCAGAGCAGGAAGTAACTGTGGTCTTTTCCACAGCATGGTACTTCTTCTGGCAAATGTTCACTTTTTAATGATGACTGCTATGTTTTCCATTGTTTGTGCTGAAGTTCTGTTTACAGAGCTTAATGCAGTTGCAATGTTCTGTGTTAATAATTTATCCATATGGAAAAATGTGTAACATACACTTCTTCAAGCACTTAGGAAAATACTCACATTGATCATATACAGCGGGACTAAAGAAAAATCACCCTTTGTAGCCTTCCTGCATACTTGACTACATATATTCCATCTTCTAGTCTTGCTGATACATATTTCTTTCTAAATTATCCACATGGTTCTGATGAGATCAGACCAGGTCAAGATAAAACCAGCTGATAGCTGTTCCCTTCCTTGCAGGTCAGCTCACCCCTTGTGGAGAGAAGAGCCTGTCTGTGCTGTGAAGTGTTTTGAGGTCTGCTGCATCCACAGCTGAAGCCCTGACTACAGCCAGCAGAGCTGAGATTCAGGCAGAGCAGCAGAGCAGTGCTGCAGGCCACTGCTGCCAGCTGAGTCACTGCACCAGCACTGCAGAAGTGCCCTCACAGGGCACAGCTCTGTCCATTTGACCTCTTACATGGGGTTTATGTCAAAGCCTTGTGTACAGCAACAAGCCAGGGCCGGTCCTTTGACCTCGGGCATCTGTTTTTTGGCATAATTTGTAAGCACTTTCAGAAGCACAGCAAACAGGATCAGGGAGGATTTAGTTATAGCTATTTTCATTTTTGCTTGCTGCAAATGCTGTGATCCATCAGCTCAGCTGGGGCAAAGGACATCCCTGACAACTCAGAGGTGTCTCTGTTGCTCTGTTGTTCCAGTATTTAAAGGGTGGCTACAAAGGCTATGGAGACTCTCTTTTTACAGGGGGTCACATGGAAAAGATGAGGGCTAATGGGTACAAGGTCTGGGGAGATTCCATTTAGACACAAGAGGAAAAATTTTCACAATGAGAACAATCAGCCTTTAGAACAATCTCTCCAGGGAAGTGGTGGATTCCCCAAAGTCAGACACTTGTAAGACTCAGCTGGACAGAGTGCTGGGCCATCTTGTCTAGACCGTGCTTTTGCCAGGAAAGGTTGTACCAGATGATCACTGAGGTCCCCTTCCAGCCTGGTACTCTGGGATTCTGTGATGTGATTCAACAGAATATAACTGTGCTGCCTTTCCTGTAAATGAATCAAGGGCAGATTTTACCAGTCCTCTGGCAAGGAGGGAAGGAAGGAAGGAAGGAGAGCTTTTTCTCCACCTAGGGATGGAGGGTCTCCAAGCTGGGGCTATGCTCTGTCCATGGGACTGCTAC
>VWYE01005101.1:0-11136 GCA_013398995.1 Alaudala cheleensis | reverse complement strand
GCCTAATTGTGAAATATTTAGACTTCAGAACTATGATTTCCTTAACAATTCTTTTTCTTGTTAGGGAAGATTGGATGTTCTTGTGCTTTACTTAGATTTTCTTTTTTTCTCCTCCACTCACATGTTACCACAGAGTCTAAAGCAAGCAATCATGGGACAAAAGATTCAGATAATGTAACTTCAAAATAATGGCCTACATTTATACAATGCTTCTTATCCCAGGGCATCCCTAGGCACCATTGTTACAGCATACGTGAGAATTTCACACTGATAAGCAAAATATACTTATGACATAGGTAATCCATTTGCCACTGACACTTCAGATTGATTGAGAAACCCATAATGCGTGCACCACTGTTCGATTCCTGGCCCTCAGGCAGAAGTGTGGTTTGAGCATTGAGGGCAGCAAAGTGCACTCTGGGACTTCACCAATGAACTCTACATTATTACACAAGTTAACATTCCAGAGCTTAGAGCTTGTAATCAACAACAAAAGGCACATGTGGAAACAAGATTTCCTTGCTGTATGTACAGAGGCTATTCAGTAATTGAAACTACACAGGTAAATTCCTAAACCTGTGTGTAGTCCACGTGTAATCCAGAGTAATTCATCACAGGGATGTCAACCAGCAACAGACATTTGCTTTCATGGCAGCACCTCACAAAATCTGCTCTATAATGAAAACTCTCATTCTTGGAACTCACTAAGCCTTTGAACATTCCATTGTCTGCATTCATAAATACAGTGATCACATATCTAACACTTTTTAATAGATTCATTCTTGTTCATTTCCTTTTGTTCAGGAAAAACATTTGGTCTGTTTAAGTTATACTCTGTCCTAAGAAATGCAAGCAGTTTTAAATGTGCAACAACAAAAAAGAAATTTTACTGTTCCAAATGCCTTCTAAAGCCTCCACAGGGATAAGAACACTAAAATAAATAGGATAAATAGCACTCTACAGGTGCTATTATTTCCAAAAACACTTTTTATTTTCAGAAAACACATTATAGTGTTTAAACATTTTTTAATAGTTCTAAGTGAGAGCACCTAAAAATTCCACCAACAAATTAGAAACAATCTTTCAGAAAAAAATTTAGATGATCTTATGATTCCCCAAAAGAGAAATGTGCTTAAATAACTTCAGGTATTGCAGTGATAAGGAATTTTTATTAATATTTGTAGAATGGAATGCAATTCCTTGGCATTCTATACTTTGAAATTCAAAAAGTGTCATATAGTGGTAACTGCTGCATGAATCTTCCCCGCTGAAAAGGTTAAATCTGTAAGCAAGCAAATGTTGTTGCTCATCAGGAGAAAACTGGACTGAGGTGGTGAACATCTAAAAGTCAGCTGATCTCAAAGCACAACCACCTTTTCTTTAGTGAGTTAGATCACCAGCTGTTTTACAAGGAAACAACAGCTATTGTCAGCAGAAACCACATTCTGAAAGACAAAGCTCTTGTATCATGAATATTACTGGGAGCATTTTTGAGAGCGCAAATGACCAATAAATGTATATTTACTGGGCATCTCTTAGCACCACTGATTCACCTCTTGCCATTTTGTTCTCCTAAATCCTATCCAACTATAAAAGTCATGAAAAACTCAGTATACTGAAAGCTGTGATTTCTCAGTACCTNTTTTTTTTTTTCCTTTTTCTTGGGACTGTTTAAACCTGCTCTTGGACTGAAAGATCTACGAGAGCGAGAGCACCGAGAGTCCACACCGGTGGGCCACCGGGCCAGGCCCAGGCCGGCATCTTCCAGCGCCAGAAAGAACTGATAAGGGCTGAGCAATCAGGGCTCCCACGGCAAGGACTCTCTCTCAGTTTTGCCAGGTTTTATTGTTTCATATTATTAATTTCTAGGTTTGTAAGCACTTTCTTTTTATCAAATAAATATTTTTTTCCACTCATCTCTAAGGAGGTTTTTTCCCGAACCAGTAGGGGGGAGGGGCAGTTCCACCTTGCTTCCCAGAGAGACCCCCATTTGGGAGGTTTCCTCCCAGATTTGCCCTAAACCGGGACAGGGTTCTAATACACTTTCCCATTCAATGGACACGTTGAGTGTTATCTTCTGTATCTTCAAAACTCCATCCCACAACTCCACTGCTCCTTCCATCACGCTGGGAGTGACTTGTTCTTCTGGCATTACTCTGGCATTATGCCCAACACAGTAAGTTTCTGATCTGCAGTAAGAATAAAGTCACATTCCCAGCCATCAAGAAACACAACAATAGAATGAGAAGTTCCATGCAGAGCAGGCTTTCCATGCTACCACGGTACAGCACCAGATGTTCCGATAGATATTTCAGTATGGCATTTCATTTTTATTCATTTAGTCATCAAAAGGAATTATTATGATAGATAATTTTCAAATTATTAGAGCAGATCAACTGATGTTTTTCTTTGTTTTTTGATGCTAAATGGTATTAACATTAGACATCTGCTGTATCTCAAAATGCAACCAAGGAATTAAAAATTAATAAGTAATGGAGTTGTCTTGCCTTGACAAAGAAATATACTGGAGCTCTCCTTTTTCTTTGCTTTAATTTCAAAGAGAATAAATGCTGCAAGGCAGAGGTATCATAAGGAAACAGCTGGATGAAAACCAGAAAGACCACTCAGCCTGAATCTTCTGTAAGGAGTTTTAAAGAAGGCCTTTCACATTTTCCATCCCTACAGTTACTATGCCATTTGGGAGGATGACGGGTGGGAATTAAAATATTTCAAGCATGTTTTCCTAGGGGAATAAATTGAGAAAAGAAGAAATATTCCTTTATAATGTCAGTCTTTACACACAATCCATAGCCTTTTGTTTTCTTGTTTTAAACCCTGGCAATAATGGTTTTAGATTTAGTCTTTACTTCAAGAGCTTGAAATGTTTGTATTTGGATAAGCAAGGAACAGAGGTTTTTCTACTTACAATCAAGTAAGGCCATAGCTACACTTTTTTTCCTGAATCTTTCCAAAAGAACAATAATGGACCTCTGATACAGTCTTGCATGCGGCCAGAGTGGAGCGAGCCACACAAAGATGTATCAAGTCTCTCTGAGGGTGCCTGCACCTCACAGAAATGGCTTAAAAATAATTTGCGAGACAGCTCCTTGGGTATGTTTTGTAAAGCAAAAGGTTTAATAAACTTATAAAATAATAAACAATAAAGAACAAAATAGAACCTGAGCACAGGTACATACATACAAGCATTGTACCTGGCAACGCCATCCGAAGAAGCACTGAGAAGCTCTGTGCTCTCCCTTATGTATTGCATGATTTAGGTGGGTTTTTTGGCAAACTGCCCAATAGAGAATGGCTGCATTTCTGAAGAACAGGTAAATGGACCCATCTGTGTTTTTGTCTTGGCATTAAGCCAATGGCTGCCAGGAGAGCAGAGAAATTTCTAGGGCTTTTTCCTTTTAAGTCTAAAGGTAAAACTGAAATCCTTTTTCCTTATGTGGAAAATATCTGTTTGGTTTAAAGCTGCATTACTACAGACATCTATACATAACAAATATTGTCAATCACTATGAAGGATAATCTAGTGAATGACATGATTTTAAGCATTTTATTTGCCTTTATTAACAAAATATTAACAAATATTTAATTATGACAAGTGGATAACCTTTTCACACTATTTGGTCTTAAGAATGTGTTCTGTTTTAGAATTTTCATTTTTTGAAAAATAGTTTTTAGCTACCTGTTCTTTATCAGTAGCTCTCCTGTTATCTTCTCTTTAATCTCATGTGTGCTGTTCTTTTTTCTCCCTTTATTTTCACTTCACCCATTCCTGCTTTTCCTTCTCCACAGAAGCTTGTTCTCTAATCTGTCCTATAGAAACTCTCCGTAGTATTTACAAGCCCTCATTTTCAGACAGATGTTCTAAGCATATGCTGAGGTGCCTTATGATTTGCAGCTTTACAGATGTTACAGAATTAAAATTCTCTTAACACTCCTTTGGCACAGCTTATTATAGAGACACAGAGGCTGAGAAGTTCTGACCTCCAAAATAGGAAGGATCTCTACAAAGGCAGAGCTGGAGTTTAACTAAGCCTTTGTTATTTTTCCTTCACAGTTTAAGTAGCTAATAAATACAGAAAAGAAAAAAAGTTTTCTGATACAACACAACTAATGAGAGAATCTGGGTTAAAAGTGTATGAAATGCAGAGTGAAAATGCACTTGAGTATGCCCAAGAAATCACTAGATCACAGAATTGTTATGGTTGGAAGGGGCCTCAGGAGACTATCCAGTCCAACCCCCTGCCAAGGCAGGGTCACCTGGAGCAGGTGACACAGGAGTGTGTTCAGGTGGGGTCTGAATGTCACCAGGGAGGGAGACTCCAAAACCTCCCTGAGCAGCTGTGCCAGTGCTCTGCCACCCTCGATGTAAGTGTCTTCCTCATGCTGAAGTTTTAAAGGTTTAAAAACTTCTCTTTGTTTATGGCCTTGTCCTGCCTTGGCAGGGCCTGAAAAGACCCTGGCACCTGCCTTTGAGATATTTATATCCAATAATGAGATCCCCTCTATCATGTCTTCTCCAGACTAAGAAAATTCAATTCCTGGGCTGCTCAGAACTCAATTTTCACCAGTTAGAAAAACATTGACAAAAAAATTCCACTTTAATTGCTTACAGTCCACTATGCAATGAAGTTAAAAAAAAAAACCAAAACAACCAAAACCAAAAAACACACTTCAGGCTTACTGGAGAGAAAAACATTTATTTTTAAGCTAAGTAGAGCCTCAAGTACAATCAAAGTTGAATTTTAGAAAGAATAAGGTTTAGAAAAATATTTCTGAACAAAGTGAAATTGTGACCCTATTTCTCAATTAAAAAAATATATTTTCATAGCCAGTTACAGATGCCAATTTAGCAGAGTCATGCAAGTTGTTTCATTAAGTCAATAAAAAAAGGAAGGCAATGATGTAAGAATGTTTAAGATACAGGATGGCTGATTCTCTCTGCAATTAATGAATGAATTAATTAAACTTGACAAAAACCAAAATGCACTAGACAGCTCATTCAAGAAGCTGTCCCAATTTGGCAGATGACCATAACCCAAAGAGCAGCTGAGGTCGCTTGAAATCTAACTGGTCAAAAGAAAACGTTTATGCCACTGGGGTTAGGACTTGCACACTTCTGATTTGGTTACAGTCACAAACAAGCTCATTTGAGTGAGTTAAGCACAACTTCAAGTGGAAGAGTTAGGGAACCAAAGTGCCTCAAACTTGCAGTGGCCATTACTTTTTCCTATGCAGATTTTTCTCGCACACAAATAAAGTACCGTGGAAGATACTCACCATGGAATTATTGAGTTCTTGCTGCCAGATGTTGCACATGTAAGATTAGAACATTTGTGCATCACTTCGGTCTGACCTTTAAATTTTCTCCAACATTTCTGGCTCTAGGCTTGACAGTTTAGATTAACTGTCTTTAAACCCTCATGTGAAAAAAAATAAAAAAGAATTTAAGTGCTAATTTCTCAGCCCAGTCAGCAGCTGATTAACAACCTGAAGGGAAATAAGAAAATACTGTACTACACAGTAAAAGACAATGCCTCAAGAGTTTCCAAATATAATCGTGTTTGCAGGTTTGTCTTAGTTTTTGGTATTGTTTTTCTGTGGCAAAGTTGTTTCAGAACAAACTTCATTAATTTTACACTGAGAAATACCTCAAAGACATGTTTAATTACAGTAATTTCTTACTCAGAGAGATGATTTCTCTAAATGGTAAATTCTTACTTTGAGTGACAAGTGATTTTGAATAATTTGTGTGTTTGCAATAGTCTTCTCACATTCCCTACACAGCTTTGTTTTCCCATTTATCTTATCTCATACCTATCTACTGAAGGAAACAAAGTAGATTTAGAATTTCAACTTTTTTCATTTTCATAAAAATTATTGCTTATGAATTTTGTGAATCTGAGGAGTTACACTTCAGAACTTCACACAAATGCTTTTAGGAAAGACACCACCTCCTGTGAGATTCCAGACTATTACATCTATGATAGCAAGGTGAGTAAATAACATTCCTTCTTATACTTGATAAAGGTCACAAAAAACAGGTGTGCACAGGGTTGAACAGTCAACTGGTGCACAACACTGACACTTTATTTAAGCCAATTTCAATCAGAGTCAAAATGGCAGTATCATCCAAAAACCAGCAGGTTTGATGACAGGTATTGATGACTGACAGATATCATCTCACAGAGAGAGAAGATGGTCACGGTTGTGTGATATATGCCCTGGAATAATACATGTTTTCTCTGCTGTATTAAATGTTATAATGTTTGATCATAAAGACCTAAAGTCTTGCCACAATAAAAGTCGGGTCGGGGACCGCGGAATGTACATCTTGAGATTGTATCACTGCTGCCAGTAAGGCCCGAGACCAGAATTTGCAACAGAAAGACGGGTGGACTCACGAATCAGATCGGTATCGGACCGGTGATGAGAGCAGTTACTGAGACCATCAGCACCGATACTGAGGATAACATCTGAATGGGACTCCTCAGAAATCCATTCAAACACCCATCTCCGTCCGGAAAACTATTCAGCAGTCCAGCAACGCTGAAAAGATTTTGGATGAATATGCAACGAGGACTGGACACCAAATAGACTGTTGCAATATGGCCTCCAGGCAGAAAAACAGTATAAGAACTGGCTGCTCCAAGCAGACTTTGTGAACTGGGGGGGTGTACAGGGCGGTAGAGACTGTACACGTGGTTCACCCAGCGCCAATCCTGGGCTTGGGTCTGCCTTTTGTTGTGGCTTCCTGGCATTTTGCAATTTGATTTCAGAATAAATTTATCTGATTCATTAATTGGATGCTCAAATACGTTTAATTTATAACAGTTGTCAACATTATGTGATTCCCTGCTGTGTGGAACAGGATGCCCAGGAAGGATGCCCCACAGGGGACACCCATCACAATCTTTCCTACTGGCCACTAGAGACTTTCCCTTTCTCTATCTGCCTGCTTTTCCCTAAGGCAATACGGACAGAGTTGTAGGTCACCAGCTATGCGTCCCTAGAATAAAAAAGGGTTTGTGCATGTCCAGCTGCCTCAACTTTGTGTTTTCTAGTTTGTTATACCAAGCCCTAAAATACCTTCTTTATTCTTTATCTGCTACTTACAAGCCATTGTCTGATTCATGTTTTCTGCAGAATGGTCTGAAAAAAAACCAACTTGGTACTAGTTTGTACTAAGAGGTCATACTCAGGTGGGTAAATGCACATTTCCTCTAGTTCCAAACCCAAGCAGAAATGGCACATGGCGGCAATGAAGTCAGAAGACACAGGAGCAACAAAAGCTGCCCAAGTACTATTAGACAACACAAAACCAAGCCACATTATTTTAGTAGTTGTATGATCAGGATGATGATTTGACATGGAAGCAAATCTATTGATTTTTATAGAATTTACCCTCTGTGGAATCTTTTAAACTATGGAATTTCACTCCTTTTTGTGACAATGACCTTTTGGGGTGAGTAGTGACTTGGTTGCTGTTTCCTGTGAACCCCAGAAGGTCATCATTACATTGGTGTGGTTTTTTTAGTTTTTTTTTTCCTTCTCCTTTTCCCCTAGGTCACTCTCAAAATTATCCTCTCCAACTTTAACATTTAGGCCCAAAAGATAATGGTAAAGAGACAACAAAGTCTGAGGGGTTTTCTCAGCTGTTTATTTCATTGTTCCTTTTTCTAAACTAAGTGGAAGAAGGGAAAACCAAAGGGAAGAAAAACCAGTTATTCTTTCTCTCTTGTGAATGCAGCCATGGTAAACTGTGCTCCACGGGTCATGAGACTTAAATTACAAAGGCTAAAGGCTGGTTTTAGTCATCTCACATCAGAGCACATATCTGCACTTTTAAATTTATATTCTCCCCACAGTTTACAGAAGGCTGCCTGAGATCAACAGCATCCTTTGACCTCCCTGAAAGTCACCTGTCTCTAGGTAGAGACACCACATATATAGAGTCATCTCTGTTCTTCTCCCAGCATCCTGCTGTTTTAGTCTTTCAGTTGTTTCCAATCCATCTTTTAGAGGTACATACAAACATGCTCTTTCTAGCCAGTTCAGCAAGCTGTCCTGCCTGGAAAGCACAGAATGTGTTTCTGAAATGGCTTTTTAACAAGTTTCACAAGGATTCAAAGTTACCTAAAATGATGCTGTAGATGGTCAGATGGAGCTGCCCACAACAGGCACCTGGAGCTAACATTCAACTGACTCAAGCTAGGGAAAGCTTATTTGAGAATAAAGCATCTGCTGGAGAGCAGCTCCCCGTGTGTGTTCCCACTGTGAGAGATTCACATTTGTGAAAAGCAAAAGCTTGGCAGGCAACCCCTTGATGTGCAGAAATTTGCAAATCATTTCAGTCTAAGCAATTTTCCCATCCTTACCAGAGAGCACTAAGGCTGCAATTGTACCCTGATAATCATAGCTACTGAATTCTAAGCAAAATGAAATTTCAGCACAGAGTCAACACTGCTAAATTCTAAAATGCTTAAGAGAAGTGGCATTTAATTAAGACTTCCAGAACTTTTGCAGCTAATGCATCAAAATTTGTATACCAGAAACTTAAACTCAGGATTAATGGAAGTTTTTAACAGTGATAAAACAACATGAAGGTCTGGCATTATTCTGGTAAGACTGCAAAACATAGCAGCGCACCTCCACCCTGCCCCTCACCAAAATGTGCAATTAGAATAAGTGCTACTACATACCCTTCACTTTCATATCTCTCTGGTTAAGAAACAAAAGCCTGCCCAGGAATAAAGGTAAAAATAGGGTTTAAATGTCAATATTTACTAAAGGTAAGTTCAGTCATTCAGCACATTTCTAGCACACACCAGAAACATCTGGTCTCTCAAATAGTGAAAAGTGAACAAGTTAGATCATGGGTTTGTCCTAGCATGGTAAGACCTTTGATCTAATCATGACACTAAGATCAAAATGAGAGAAAAAAAACAAACAACAGAATAACATAGAATAGAGCATGTTGTGAGAGAGTCTGAAATGGCTTAGTGAGCTAAGAGAATTGCTAATTTATTAGGTAAAACTTCCTTGCCTCAGAAAGCACAAGATAACTCTTAGCCTCTTTCTAGGATTTAGAAACAAGGAGGGAAAGAGCAGGGTATGAGTTACGCAAACTCTTACACACACATGATAACACACCTTGTTGCAGTCTCAAACACCAGATGAAATCCTAGACACTGATATGAATTTGAGCAATCAAGTCACCTGAAAATTCTGTCTGTTTGAACAAACTGCTGCATGTGAAATATAAACCCATCCCTGCACTTGCATGGCCAACTGAGGTCAGAATTTTACCTATTTTCAAACTAATCCTAAAACATCAATAGAAAGCACTGCTTCCTTGAGTTGTTCACTTTCTCCAGAATGGCAATTAGAGTAGTTTTGGATTAATTTTGTAGTATTAAGCTTGTCAGGTGAGCAACACAACCACAGATTTCAATTATGAAAGAGTTCAATGGAATGGAAACGACTTACCCAAAATCTGAACGGAGCTGCAGCTTTTGGCATGAGGTGATCAGGTTTACAGAGGGTCCACAGACCTCAATATGTCTCCAAAAGGGGGGAGGGGAGGTGTGGAATCAATCCAGTATGTTAACCCAGTTAAATGGTTCTCTTTTCATCTTAGATTTCTGGTGTCTTGAAACCTTTTATAATAAATGCTTCTCCTACCCACTCTCTATTTCTAATGGTTTTCCCCACAAAGTGCTACCCACTGTCACTTTATTCTTTTTTTCTTTCTTTATAATTTAAGTATTTTCCAAATTTTTAGTCAACAGTAACATTATGGAAGATAAGTAACTAATGATCAATTTTTAGAAGATTACAGGGCTTAAGCCTTAGAGACAGTACACAATAGCATGCAGTACGTAATTTTATCTGTGTGACACCCATTTTCTACCATTAAACTACATTATATAAAAGGAAAAAGTACAGTGCTGTAAGTACAGTTATTTTGGCCAACAAAACATTCAAGGATTTTTAAGGTGCAAAAAAAATTGCAAACTCATAATGCCATAAGGGTCTAACCATGCCATAAAAATAAAACCAAAGTCTTGTAGAATATTGTTTTAGTTAAGGAGTGGTTGTTGTAGGATGTCTGAATGCATACAGTCATCAGCTTCCTAATGATTACCACAGTTTCACTGACAGGCTCAGCTGCAGAATCACAAAGCAAACATAAATTGCAGCAAATTAGCAGAAGATTTTTTTTTCCTTTCAAGAAAAAAGTTTAATGGATGTTTTGCCTGAGGAGCTGTTTCAATGGCTTCTCAGCAGATGAGGCTGTGCTGCCAGGAACCACAGGAGTGTACAGTAAATTTAATAATGGCCCTATGCCACCGCATGGTTTATACAGCTACACAGCAGATCCCTGGTCAGGCACAGACTCTGCACATTCAGCTCAGGAAACTGAGCATTTCAGAGCCATGAGGGCCTGGGTCTCATTAGGCAGAGATAGAACTTGTGGCTGTCTACAAAGATAGCTGTCTCTTAGGAAATCCACTTTGCTTCCAATGAATTTAACACAGCTTGATCAAAAAATTCTATTATGGCAGAACTTGCGCCTAAACAAAGTTACTGAAAGATGCCAAAAGGAAAAGAAGATTTGGAAATATTTGAGAAAAGATAAAAACTAAGAGAATGTAGTATCAGGAGGACTTTTTACTACATCTGATCAATCATCAAATTAATCTCTCCCAATTTAAACACACAAAATAGAACATCCACTTCATGTTGGAAAGATGTGAAGAAAAAAATCCATGCCAGGAATACTGATATCAGAGCACACCATTTGAGTTACAAATGGCAATAATTGCCAATCTCCATTCTGGAACACTTTAATTTACTCATGACAAACTGACACTCAGGTAGAAAAAATTATTTCCTACTTGTAAAAATCAGGAAAGAAATTGCTTCCAATCTGATCTTCACAATTGATTAACCCCAGCATAAACACAGGGAAAATATCAGAACTGAAAGAGTTTTCAGAGGTGATGCTTAATCACAATAGCCACAATATCACTGCTTGCTTATTTTGCTGTCTGCAAAATGATACATGTTCTCATAAATAAATGAATTGATCTCGCTCTCAAACATTAATATGAACAG
>VWYE01005100.1:0-98485 GCA_013398995.1 Alaudala cheleensis | reverse complement strand
GTATGGTTACATTATGGGAAACAGAGATCAGTCTTAAAACTGGCTCTTCCAGTGCTGCTATTTGCTCACTAGAGCTCATTTCCCCCAGCCTGGCAAGCTCACCTCCAACCTACAGAAGTGCATCCCCTCTGCCAGCAGCTGTTTCTAGAGTTAATCATCAGAGAATGGTTTGGGTTGGAGGAGACTTTAGGCCCATCTGGTTCCAAGCCCTGCCATGGCCAGGGATCCCTTCCACTGTCCCAGGTTGATCCAAGCCCCATCCAACCTGGCCTTGAACACTTCCAGGGGTGGAGAATCCACAGTCCATGTTTCACACCTCTTTTCCCCTTTGTGCACCTGTAGCACAAGGCACTTCAGACATGATATGGGCACAGCTCCTGCCCATCACTTAGAGGTGTCCCACTCACTTGGCTGCTGCCAACTTCCCCCAACCACTTCTGCAGAAAGGGGTTTTTAGTTACATTATTTCCCTTGTTAACTTTTTGAAGTAGGCTGAAATAAAACACAAGGATATCTCTCCATCTGGACACCACGAAGACTTGCGTATTTCTTTTATACACAAGATGGTGTGATGGTGTGTGGTGTTGAAGACCAGACAAATTCCCAGCCAAGCACTGTAAGACTGCTCCTCTCTGCTAGTGGAGAGAAAACACTCCAGAAATGTCACTCTTTTTAAACTTTTTTTTAACAAGAGGACTGGGGGGTTGTTTGGCTGATTTATTAACACTTGCTTCTGAAAGAATAAAACAGCAAGGCTATAAAGATTTTTTTAAATAAGCCTGAAAACAGACAATGACAGGCAGGCAGGAATCTTACATCTGCTCACATCTGCTAGAAATCAGGACACCCAAAAATTGCAGAGATGCTGACCTGGGGGTCATGCATGAGTGATGGGGGCTGAGCTGAGCCTGAGCCTGGGCAGCTCCATCTGATGAAGGAGCTGCAAATACAGACCTGTCATTTTTTTTTTTTTATCCCATGTAATGTGAGCTGACTGTGCAGCCCAGCTTAATGCACTGGCCAGAATACCCTCAATCCTGGCTGCCCAGTACAGTGTGGTGACATTTACAGCCTGTACCAGCAGAGCAGGATGGTTTGGGTGGGACCAGTGCAACTTGTTAAGGTCTTGGCCCAATCTACTCTGCAGCAGCTGAATAATGCCCATTACTCAGTTGTGTGGCAGCAAAAGGTCACCTCCATGCAGCCCAGAGGGAAGATGTAGCAGTGCCTTCACATTGCTGTTAATGACCCTGAGCACCTTGGCACAGGATGCTCGGGTGACTTTCAGTCCTCACAGACGTGACTGGCAGCTAAAGAAGTTCTCTACCTTTGGGGTTTTTTTCCCTTGTGATTTGCTTTGTCCCTTATTCCAGAAAATCATGAAAAAGGGTGAAAACTCAGTGGCACTCTTGTCTTGAGTTTAGGAAATAAAAGGATTGTGGGACATATTTTCCAAATGCCTGTAGCTGGGGAAAAAAAAAGCATGAAAAAAGAAAAAAAAATCCAGTTCATAATAATAACTTTAGAAGAAAACAAGAATAAAGAAAAATAAAGAGTCCTGGTGTGGTGCTCCTATCAAGCAAATTGCCACATCCCAGAGGCTTGTTTAATTAAGCACTTCAGCACTAACCCTTGGCAGTCTGTGGTGTCTTTGACACTTGTCCAAAGCCATCAGGTGAAGGCAGTGAGCACAGCGAGAGCAGAGAGCCAGCTGTGCTCACAAGCAAGACAAGTACTAAATCAAACGAGCAGCATCCCAGTTTCCAAAGGTCAGACCACTGGTATTTCCAAAAGCACAGCTCCAGTTCCCAGGTTAGCACAGGTTTCTCCCTCTGTTGCACAGGGATAATGGCAGGCATGGCCTGATGGCCACATCACTCCTGTGCCATCAGATACCCAGCCCAGGAGCCATGTGCTCTTCAGCTACTCTTCAATTAAAGGAGAGCTTTAATTACTGGCACTACAACCACCTGTAGTCACAGCAGAGCAGGATGTGGAGTTACCCTGAGAGAAGTTCACTGCAAGTATTGCAGAGGGACAGTTTTTAATGTTTTATTTAAGGCTACAGTGCACTCAGTGTTAATGGGCTTTCAGAAGCTGGAGTTTCTGTGGAGGAAAGGTCATCATTTCTTCAGAGGATTTGCTTTGAGGACTGGCAAAGCCTGAGCTGCATTGCATCAGGCAGGAGAACCAGGCTGGCATCTCCCTTTTCCTTTTCTTTAAATAGGAATTTGGGGTGGTAGGGGTTTTTGAACAACTACTATTTCCTACTTTTAATCCTCATCCTATTTGGCACAGCTGCTCCTGCAGGCCAGTACCTCCTGTAGCTGTCAAAGCTGTTCTGAGCATTGACCATTAATTTTCCTCAGCTGCACATCAGCCCTGTTTTGCAGACAGTTCCAGATGAGCTGCTGTATTATATTCCTCTGTATTTGGAATGTTGCGCTGGGTTTCACTCTTAGTTTCACACCGAGTCAAATATAATTACTTTAAAATACAGTGTCAAAAATGTTGACATGTCAAGAGTTGATGAATCACAAAGAGAGGCTAACTTCTGGCTTATTATCATAGAATCATAGTATTATTTGGGTGGGAAGAGACCTTAAAGCTCATCTCATTCCAACCCCCTGACATGGGCAGGAACACCTTCCTGCTCCACATCCTGTCCAGCCTGGTCTTGATGGGGCACACAAAACTTCTCTGGGCAGCCCTCTCCCCACCCCTTTCTGATGTTTAATGTTCCATCTCGTGCCAGACAGCTCAGCTGCAGCTCGATCTCTTTCTGCAGAGCATCAGCACATCATGCCCAGGGCAGACAGCATCGCGTGCTGCCCAGCACAGCTGCACTCCTGCAGGAAGATGCCCCACTCTGACCCAGACAGCCAGAGCCAGCCAGTCCTGCTCCCTCGGCACTTCTGTTCCCAAGCTTGCTCAGCACAAAGTCAGCTCTGTATAAAACACAACTTCAGCTTTGAAGCTGGCTGGTTCTGGCGTCCATTGGATGCCAGCTTTGTCCCACAGCCAAAATTACTCAGTATTTTCTCCCTGTAAAATTATTTCAATCCACTAGATACATTGACTTCTTTGTGATTTGTTAAGTATATTTTATTCTCTCAGGGAAAGGCATTTTCTCATGCCTAAAAACTCTTCATGTGATCTTTAAAAATTTATTTTTCATATCTTCATTTTTCCATAATTTCTATTTTTTAATGGAAGGATGCATTTACATAGTATTGCCCTGTCCTCCCTCACATGTGGAACACACTGGCAAAAACCCCTATGGGCAGCAATTTCTAACACCAATAGGGCAGACAGAACACCAAGCCAAACCATTCCCCAACTCTGCCACCACTAAACCTTGTCCCTAAGTGTCACATGTACAGGTCTGTTCAATCCCCCCAGGGATGGTGTCTCCACCACTGCCCTGGGCAGCCTGTTCCAGGACTTGACAACCCTTTCCCTAACATCCAAACTAAACTTCCCCTGGTGCCAACCAGCTGTCACCACACCAGGCAGCAGTCCCTCCACAGCTCATTCTGGTGTCAGAGCTTCTTCTAAAAGCAATAAGGTTGGACTAGGTGAGCTCCCAGTGTTCTCAAGCACATTGTACTACCTCTCTGTGGGTTTATGTTTAAGATTAGCTGGCCATGTCTGTGTATTTAATTTATAATTATAATTTTGGCTTGGGAAAAATTACTCCATCTTCACATGGAGCTATTGTAATGCTGAGACACAGATTGCTAATTATCAGTATGTCTAATAGCATCTTTGTAATAGTCCTAGGCCAAAAATATCCCTCTTTTGACAAGCACTATTTGCTGAAACAAATGCCATTTAATTAAGACATGAAATCTGGATTGAAAGACAGCCTAGCTCGTCTTATTAACTGCAGCAGAAACTGCTAGAGGTTAAGTTTTACATTAAGTCTAAATAATAAAGGCCAGGAGCTTTTGGAAGAATTTCTTAAACTTCCCTGTATAACAAGGTTAAGCTGGCTCATTTTCTTGAACGTTATTTTACTTTAGAAGCTCAAATCAAAGTTGATGAAAACACTCAATTTGACAGCTTTGGAGGCTAAAATCTCTGTACCCTAAAACCTCCTTTCACCAACACACTCAGTTCTGTGTGCCCTGCCCCAAGGTCTGGAGAGCCCTGAACCCCCACAGAGCTGCATATGGGAGCACAGGGGCTGTGTCAGCAGGACCATTGCCACTCCTGAGTGCTTCTCATAACAGGTTGGAGGTTACAAAACCATCCCTCCCTGAACCACATCAGCAGAAATCATGGGCTTCATCCCAGGGATGAGGAGGTTGCTGTTCACTGCCCGTCAAGTGAGGCTCGTTAATGCGCGGAGGGGTTGTGTGCAAAGCCAGCAGCTCAAGGTCTGCAGCATCCCATATGGCACTAAAATTATTCAAGGAGAAATTATGCAGAGAGTCAACAAGTTCAGGCTGCAATGAATTATGCTGAAAACATCAGCACAAGTAGCAGTGAATTTGTGTTAACGGTCAATGAGCACAGTTCCCTTCTTTTCTCCTGTTTGAGGCCCTCAGGGATATTGGGATGCTCTAACACACACCCTATAGCTACAGCTCTTGCACTGATCTGTGACAGCACTGGTAAATTAGCAGGGAAAAAATGTCTGGGAGTAACAGCCATCATGCAAAGGGCAACACTTAATCCACTGGCAGCTCATCCTCTAGTTTTCCAGACATAGCAGAGGGAGGAAAAAGGGCAGCAGGGAAGGTACTGGCTTTACTGCTACAGGCTGACTTCTAACGTGCTGCAGGGGGGAATTGCTTCCAACAAACAGGGGGCAGGGTTAAATTAGTTATTAGATAAAAGTAACCACCTGTGAGGGTGGCAAGGAACTGTCATAGGTTGCCAAACAGAGCTGGGAATGCTCCATTCCTTGGAGGACTGAAAAAGCATGTAGATGTGGCACCTAGGGACAAGGTTTAGTGGTTGTCTTGGCACTTGGGTTAATGGTTGGACCAGATGATCTTAGAGGTCTTTTTCAACCTAAGTGATTCTGTGATTCTATGACTATGAATAAAGCACAGGTTTTAGAAACTATAACCAGGTTTGTGTCAAACAAACATCACTGAAGCAGGAGGGTGGCTGACACAGTCATCACACAACATCAGGCAATGATACAAAATTTGTGTTTATTTAAATCCATGCAGCAATAAAATCAAACCCACAGACTGGTTTCCAAGTGTTTCCTTGAGTCAGCCAAGCAAATCCCTGAATTATCATCTGCAGCAAACAGAAAACAGACACACTGTTAAGCCAGGCTGTAAATATTACTGAAAAGCACACCTTGACCAATAAATCAAGGGCTGTGGTGGCAATGGTGTTAATGCAAACTGGCCCATGAGAAAATGCACAGAATTGCTCACTAGGGGCAAATAATGTATTTGTGGTGTTGCAGGAGAGAGGCAGTTAATGGATGCTGGTTGTGTAGCACAATTTGCTCATTAAACCCTTCAGACCATTGCCAAGAACCTCCCAACTGATGGGTGGAATTGACAGATGGAAAGATTAACACTCCTTTTCACACCTCCTTGGGAAGGCTGGGATGGTCCAGAGCATGCTGTGAGTCTGCTGAAAACTCAATGTCAGAAAAAGCTGTGGGTCAGCCAGCCCTAGGTCCAGGCTGCCAGTTCCCAGATCATCAATAAAGTGAATATGGCATCTCCAGGAGTTTGCAGTCCTTCCACCTCAGAGCAAAAAAATTTGCTCAATGAACCTTATGGCTGGCTGGAGCTGTGTCTGCAGCTGGAAGCTGAAGGAACAAATGAGCTCCAGCACCAAGGGGGAAACCTGGGGTCCTGCACTGCATGAGGCATGTGGGGGTCCCAAAGACACATCAGCCACCAGGTAGGGTGTGTGTATGTGTGTGACTGAAACCCAAAGATGGTCCATAGGTACAGGAAAACTGGTTCCACTTCAGTAGAGTGAGTCTCACAAAAGGGATGTGATGCATAAATACATGAAAAGGAATAGAAAAAAGTAAGGAAAGTTTAGTATAGAATTTACTGAATTTAATAGAATATACATTGCTGTCAACTCTAGTAATATTGGCATTTCAATTCATTAAAAGTCCAGACAAATTAGATGTTTGTATTCATTTAAAACAATTTCTCCTCTTTGACCTAGCCTAATTTATCATATTATGTTTTTCTGCAGTGTTTAGGAGAGCTGCTGTTTAAATGAACCCAAAAGAATATACGAGTAAAATATTAAGTAGTTGTCATTAACAACAAGGTGCATTAAAATCCAGGACCACAGTTTCTATGCAGCTGTTTTTGCCAAGCCAAACACAAACTATTCTCCTACATGTGTAGGATTTGTGTTTCTTGCTGTATTAAAGCCAAAATACCTTGTGATAGTGTTTTTACAAATAACACATGAATTTGAACCATAGTCACTGCAAAGAAAAAGAAGCAGAAAAGGGAAGAATTTGTGTCTCAACATACAATCCTTATTCCAATAATATTTACACTCTTTCTCCTAATAAAAACCTCCCATGTTTCTGCCATTTTATATATACATTTTCGGTGGTTTTTATGAGTAGCTACATTTTGCTTGTGAAAAGAAGCTGGATAACCAGCAAGCATCTACCTGAACATTCAAATATTCAATTTTGGAAATTTGTTATTGACACTGGCATACAGACATGGTTTATGTCAGCCCTGGGTCCAACACAGAGTAGCATTTATGCATTCACTCAGAGTTACAGGTAACCCATGAGTAAGCTTCTCTCATAACTGCATTATTCATTTCTCCATCATCAGAAATAGTGTCAGTGAAAGCTACATAAATTATATTTATCTAGCAAGCTTAACCAAAGATATAAGAATCTTGCTAAGGATGTATTAATGTGGTTGTCAGATGGGGAGAGGAAGGAGAAAATACAGGACTTCCCCAACATCTGGAGCAAATCAGATGGAGAATGGAATAAACTGGTAAAGACAATGAAAATATTAACTACAGCTAACATTAACCTCAAAGAGCCATTCCAGGAGGCTCCTTTGGTAGACTCCAGCAAAAGCCATTACTGTAGTTCAGTAGATAGATAGATAGATAGATAGATAGATAGATAGATAGATAGATAGATAGATAGATAATCAAATGGGTCTCCAAAGATGATATGGATTATCGTGACATTCAGCAGGCAGGACATGGCATGCAGCAAACAATGTTCCTTATTTCTCCTACAGCACCAAAGTCTGTGGCAAGTCATTTCTGCTGTTTCAGCTCTTCCTTATTAAAAGGATTTTATAAAAGACTTAATTTAAATGTACCCTTCTGCTGCTCCTGGCCATGGTTTCCCAGGTGCACAGGTTGAGTAGTAATGTCACAACTACCATCTGTTGACTGTCTGGGGTGTTCAGGGAGATCTTTCCATGTGGTCTGATTTGATTTCTGCCTGAAATCCACGCTCCTTCCTTTGGATGCCATCCAGAAAACACCTGCAATTTTTCATTTTGAAATACTGTTTGCAGCTTGCTACATGCTGGCTGGAGAGCTGAGGGATCCTTGGGGAAATGAGTGACATCATCATGAGCCATTTGTCATAATGACTCAGTAAATTGCAGGATAGGATGTACATATTTGCATGACAATAGGAAGAGGGCTCACTTGTTCTCCCCATCAAGCAAGTGGGGCTTTCTGCCCCAAACCAAGCCCCCTCTCACCCCACAATGATCATGGTTTGTGGAGCAACCCCAATGAAGGACCCAGCCTCCTCCACCCCAATTCAAGAGCCAGGAGCTGAGACCAGGAGAGAGGTGGTACCTTTTTAGCTTGAAAGCAGAATGGTCTATTATGTGTGAAGAATTATTAAATATTGGTAAACAAACACAATTTTAGCCACCAGCTAAGCCTACAAAGGCTGGACTCATCTAGGAGCATTCCTTTTCCTCTGTGCTGCAAGGGACCCAGCAGGAGATGGACCTTGTGATAAGGGGCACATCAGAGATGTCACAGCAAAGGGCTCTCCAGGGCCAGCTGGTGACAGGTGAGCAGGCAGAGGGACAGGGATGCACAGCAAAATATCCATAAATAAAAGCCACAGCCCTGTGAGCTCTCCCTGGTAAGGCTGTTGCAGCCCATCTCTAGATATGTCTGTGCATAAGTACAAGTCTCTGCTCTTATTCAGTAGCAGCTCAGAGCTCAGAAAGGGACCTCTGCCATACTGCCTTGTAATATAATAATATATGTGTAATATCTGAAGATCAAGACCATTTCTCTATTAAATTAGATAACAAATAATTAGATAATTTTAATTTACTCTATGAATCTTCTAGAGAGTAAACTGCTTACAGGCAGCTAATGCAATAAACTTACTTTATAAGCAGAGAGCAACATCTGTTACCATGAAGAGTCTGCAGCAGGCATTAGGATTCTGTGCACACCCAGCTGTAGTTAGAGTAAATGTATCATTAAGTTGGTATCCTTTCCTATTCAAAGCACACTTTTCAAGATTTATGTACTGCAGACAATGAGATAGCAGGAGAATCAACTTGTGCTCGACTCGTCTTGCATTCAGCCCCTGTCCCATGGCAAGATAACCATAATAAAGAAGGGAAGACAGAACCTGGAAGTTAGGTCACTTCTACATGTGGCAAGGGAAATACAACTCCAGCCCCATACCCATTCAAAGGGATGACAAAACAGAAGCTTTGCTGAAAGTGTGTCCTTAAGGACACAAAATCAAGCACTAAAATATCAAGCCTCTTCATCAGTCTTCCTCCCATACTCATGCTGTCAGGGATGCAATTACAGGGAGCATCCCAGGCCTGTAGGCAAAAACATGAGTTAATATGTCTTTTTAAAATTCTTCAATATTTAACTATGTGAGAACTGTGGTTTTTCCAAAGATTTGTAAACTTAATGAGCAAGGCAAATAGGAGTGACAGAAAACTATGTTCTTTGTAAAAAGGTTTTCTCTGCCACGGGACTGACATTACTATTCCAGATCCAAAGGGTGATATGAAAGATACAATTAATACATTTTCAGTTGGACAAAAGAATATATTAAAGGGCACATGCCAATCCATGCACGTCACCTTTTTCAAAGTTACCATGACACTGCATTGTGTCCAGAAGTGACCAGTGATTTCTTAGGTGCCCTCATGGTTTGACTGGAGAAGAAACCTGTTTTTTGTCAGATGAATGCCTTATTGCCACTGACAGAGCTTGCCTAGATTTCTAACTGAACTGGCAGCACAATATAAAAATAAAACCAAATCAGCCGAGCAACGCTATTATACATTTTTGCAGTAATAGAAAACCACATTGTCCCTTCAGGCAGATGAGCACAGCACTGAAGATACAGCCTTATATGAAAGTTGCATTTTTATTATAAATTAATCTACCATGTCAGTCACACATGCAAACCCTGTCAATGGTCATCACACACACCAAGAAAATGAGCCTTACTTGCTTCTTGATTTTGCAGTTGCTGACTTCTCCTGTTTAAGAGGAACTCAACAAGATAGGATTAATGGGCAGGAGTTTGGAAATAATAGTGGGAAAGAGGGACAGCACCCAGCAAGAGCATGGAGCTGCATCATCCATGTGTTTGCTGTGTGTGAAACTGCTGGAAGATCCATGGCAGGTTAATTGGGAGGAAAGAATCTTGTACCTGAGCTTTCACTGCCATCATGGGCTCTCACAATCCCCCTTTTCTTCTTTGTAGACTCTGGGACAAGCCCCAGTGAGTGTATGGATGGTTTGTGTGAAAACCTTCCACTTTGTGCCAATGTCTTCCCTGGAAGAATATTAAAGGCTTTGGGAAGAATGAACTTGAACATTTGAAGGAAAAATAAATAAGTCAACACAGAAGCCACAACACAGCCAGCTACTCAACAAAGCTCCCTCCTAAGATGTATGTGGTGGAAAATCCAGCAGACACTTGATTTACCCTTCAGTACAGAACATCTAGAGAGTTACTCTTCATATGAAGTGCTCAATAAGATACAATCCTGGCTGCTGGAAGGTGTCACCTGTGCTGTGTAAGGACACCCAGATCCTGACATGATGGATGGCCGAGAAATGACCATGACAATGCTAGTGCAAGGTCACTATGATTGCTATACACCAACATGGGAGCCAGCTGCATCTTAAATGCACAGCACAAGGGCCTCCAATGGCCAAGGGACCAGGGAATAATGCACTGAAACATTGAAAGTTGTAGCCCTAATATTAGACCAGAGGCCTTGGTCGTATTTCAGTGTTATACCCAGAAATGAGCTATAAAAACACTCTTTTTTTACCTCCAGAAGATTATTCCATGCTAGACTAGATTTAGTAAAAATTCCTAGAGTTTTTAACACCTGAGTCATTTTGGGAGAAAGTGTGCATCCACAGCCCTAAACACAGGCCAGTCTGTACTGACATTGCACTTGATCTTGTCCAGCTTTAGATAGTCCAGATACTACATGGGAGCCAGCAATGCTCTGGCTGTGAAAACTGGTTTGAACATGGGGCTTCACACTCCAGATTTGGCTCCATTATCTGTGGTTGGGTCAAGTGCTGTAGAAATACATGTAATAGAACTGTCTCAAAACAGCTTTCAGCCTCATGGGCCATTCAGAGCAGTGCATATGATTCCAGCATGTGCAGAAAACCCTGTCTGAGCTGTGACACAAACTGCTGTGGGGTGGAGGAGGGAGCAGTTTAAGATGCACTGAAAATTTGATAACTGGATTAGGCACAAGAAAGGATTTCCTGAGGGGGAAAGAATCCACATCTTCTCTACTGAGAAAGATTTCTAGACCAATCTCATTTATCATGCATTCATTTGTTGAGTAAATATTCATAATATATAAGTGCTAGTGTCACTTTAATATTCTGATTAGCATGGTACATCGTTTCATCTGTCTAGATAATGGTGAAAGTCATACTAATCGAAGTAATGTTGTGTGTCAAATGATACAGAGCTGATTTACTTAAGACTTGAATGTCTACTCCAATTAGCTTCCAAAGTACATTGCACTGAACTTCCTTTTTCTGGTTTGCTTTTTTTTTTTAATGAAATGGAATACAAAAAAATTATGGGTTGCAAAGCAAGTCCACCAAAATTCTCTATTACCTCTCAACATCTCCACTGGCCTTCAGCCAGCCATTTCCAAAGCAGAAAGAAGCCTGCAAAACTCCTCAGAGTCATCCCCTGCTTCTGTAATAAATTCATCTCTGCTTGCAAACACAAGCTCAGAGAGCTGCCCAGTTCAGATCTCAGGCTTCTCTGTACACTGCTCAGTTGTTACAGCAAGCAGCCCTTCAAGAGAGAACGAAACTGTACGTGGAATAAAAGATGTGTGAGATATAAATTTTGTATGGTTGAGTGAAATCAGATCATTGTATCTAAATGGCTCTTTTAATGCTGCTGTGTGTGTTTATAATCCATCTTTACAAGGCACACAAAAAGCACCACTCAGGTGGGTTCCCATTGAAAGTCTGACCTTATAAATACCCACTCTATCTTGTCATTTGCACTAACACTACTAGAAGATATTGTACCAGCCACCCCAATATTATTGCACTTCAGAAATGAATTTGAAAAGTAGTTTACATGACAATCAAACATCAATTTCGGGCCAAGTGAATGCAATGAACAATGAAATACAAGGAAATGTTTGCTGGCACTAACAGGAAAAACAGAATTGCTTTGGCCACATCAGTTTTGAATGAATTGAAATAGAACAAAATATTCAATTGTTGCATAGATATTACTTGAAAATAAATGGGGGGAAGCATGAAAGTCTGTAATTCCAGTTAATTTTATTTTTAAATAGCAAAATTTCTAGTTTGGGTGCCTCCACACTGCTTTTATCTCAAGCCTATAAAAATTAACTATAGCAACTGTAGGAAACCAGTCTCTGATTCAAAGCACTTCAGCCCAAGGTATAACCCCACGCTCAAACCTAAACCTATTCACACTCACACCACATGAGCTGAGCACTTGTTCATACTGCAGTGATTTTTAAGGGGAATTTAGACACATGCTTCAGCACTTTGCTGAATCAGCTCTTAGCAGATCTTCTGGACTTCCAGTCTATAGTGTCAAATCCCAGGAAAGGGTTTATGCAGTACCTACAATGTCTAAGTGCAAAGGAGGGATGAGGGGATTTGGTATCTGGGTCCTGTGGGGCTCCTCTGGGAGCCACCACCACCCCCGAGCCCACAGCCCCAGCCCTGGGTGCTCTGTTGCTGCCAG
This sequence comes from Alaudala cheleensis, assembly GCA_013398995.1. Classification (NCBI taxonomy): domain Eukaryota; kingdom Metazoa; phylum Chordata; class Aves; order Passeriformes; family Alaudidae; genus Alaudala; species Alaudala cheleensis. Next base: position 86,256 of record VWYE01005100.1, on the reverse strand, counting down.
CCAGCAGCTCCTCAGCATTTAGTACCTCTTTAAATTCTTCTGTTGAGCCAGAAAATCCTGAGAAAGAAGAAGTAAATATTTAATCTACTGTCTGAGTTTTAACAGGTAGTTCTGGGGAGAGCTACTGAATTTTTATTTCGGAAGGAGATCTGTGCTCTGAATATCAGAATGTGGTGCTCACACAGGGATGTTCAGAGAAGCAAACTCTCCCCAGAAATACTCAAATTACCAACATTTCAACTGGGTTTTTAATGACTCTTTTCTGAACTGAGGGAACTTTGTCAGTATTCGTGCAATGGACAGATTGGAGAAGCTGCAACACTATCACTGCCTTTTCAAAGCCAGGAATGAAGCTGATTTGCACCAGTCACCAATAGCAATATCAAATACAGGATAATCAATAGCAGCTGACAGCACTGGAGTAGTTTTGGTAATGCAGACGTGCACCCAAACACAGGCTCTGTCAGAGCATCAGATATGGGCACAGCCTCCACTGGGCTGGACCCCCACCCCCTCAGCCTCAGCCACATGAACCTTCCAAAGGACAGAGGAGAAGAGGCTCAAGCCTGAACTTCCTGATTTTTAATTAACTTAATACCTTGGGTTACTTTAATTGAGTAATTTGTATTTAATTTCCTGTTCAAGAGGGAGAAAGGATCAGGAGAAACAGATGTTGCCCCCTGAAGTCTGCAGAACAAAGAGAGCCATGAAAATTCATCTGTCCATCTGATTGCTTTTTTATTAAGTAACACAGATGCTGGGAAGGTGGAGAGAACTGAGGCAAAACGTTAACTTCTGCTTTGGGTTTTTTTCCCCATTTTGCTTTATATTAGATAAAATAAGATGGGAGATTAGGTAGCTAACCTTCTTTCTCTTTCAGCCTTGGAATACACAGCAAACATCTAGTTTGTCTTTTTTTTCTGACATGACAAGGAAGTGCAACTAGGGACTTTTTGCAACAACACACTGATTTTTCTAAAGAAAGTTTAAGCANTCTTTCTCTTTCAGCCTTGGAATACATAGCAAACATCTGGTTTGTCTTTTTTTCTGACATGAGAAGGAAGTGCAACTAGGGGCTTTTTCTTAAAAAAACACTGATTTTTTTAAGAATGTTTAAGCCAAAATTTATTTATGTGTATCATCTGTAAAGGATTCGTGTTTCTGTTTCTTGTAGAAGCTCAAAGTCATAACAGCTAAAAAAGGTGCAGAAAATATTTAATACAGACTGACATAAATGTAAGTTTTGGCCACACTATTTGAAAATCTGTCAAGTGGAGTAGTATTGTGCTGTATTCTCTGTGTATCTCTGTAGGGGCTGCAAATACAAGAATTGCCTTGGGTTGCAAAGCAGAAGGAACAGGAATTCTTCTGCATGAGGTGGGGCAGGGAGGGAGGCACGAGAGGGGAAATTCTTCAGATCAGTTTGGTTTTAGCCATTTTGTCAGATTTGTCAAACACAATAATACATTCAAAAGATGTAGAATTCTGCAGAAACATATATAGAGGTTACACAGGGAATGGCCTCTTCTGAACATGAAAATCTATTAATCTATTTCTACAGCTCTCTGGCTGTGATCAAATGAGTTTAAGATGATACAAATGGGATTGCAATAACTGTCCTTTGGTTTCCAGTCCAGTCATTGTGTAATGAGGGCAGCTGAGAGCCTGAAGGATAAGCTTAGAGGGACCATTGAGGGCTGGTCCTGAAGCAGAGAAGCCTTGGCCATCATTTTGGGTCAGCACTGCATCACTCTCCCAGCTTTGCTCGGAGCTTCCCCGCTGCAATTTCTTCACCAACTCAGCCATGTCTGATTTAGAGATGGCTGTCAGCAAATTTGGTTGAGACCCTCAAGATCACAAAATCATGAAATCACTTGGTTGGAAAAGAATTTTAGGATCATCAAGCCCAACCATTAATATCTCTTTACTGAGCCATTTTCACTGAGAAATATTCCGACTGCACTTTTCCAGCTGGAGGACTTGTCAATCCTACACCTTGTCTGTGTAAAGATCTTTTTATCTACTTGGATTTCACCAGTCGGAGAGCAGAGTAAGCTATACTTACCCCCAGCTCCAGGGGATCAGGGATGCTCAGACCCAGAGGTTTGCAGCTGATTTTCAGTGAGAAAGAGGAGAATACACCTGGAGGAGCAGTCTGCAGGCATTAATGGGAAGGAGAAAAGTCATAACCTTGCTCTGGAAAAGTGTGCAAGCATCACATTTTTAGGGAAGAGATTGTTCTGCTGCAAGAAAATGACACCGTTTTCCTCAATAAAAAATGTATTTCAAATTACTAAAATATGTGAACCATTCTCTTATATTCCACTAGCTCCAAACCATAAAAATTTATAGCTGAAGCCAACTCCACATCAAGCTGATGCTGGTAAAGGAGACTAGACCATGACTTGTTATGTAAATAAGCCTATAAAAGTCTTGAGATTTTACATGGAAATCAGAACTGCAACAACCATTCTGCCTTAGCTCTCTGGATTGTTTAATTTGTATGTACATGATTATGCAGCGTTATTATACAGAGAAGGCAGTTTACAAACCTTTAAGTGATCAATCAGTTAAATAAATAAAGCATCTCTGGTGATGCTGTGCTAACTCTTTAGGCAGTGCCTCATCCTTCTGTCATTAACATAATCAGCTTGAATAATGTTTTCACAGCAATTACCACCAGTGGGTCAATGTCTGCTATTAGCAAACTTTCCTCCATGGATCATGAACATAATAAAGCATGACAGCCCCAGAAGACACCGGGTGTCAGAAGACTTTCCCTTTGCCAGGCTGCTTTAATATGACACATAGAGGCACAGTAGATTGTCAAGGACCACTCAGTGCAACGACACTTCACAGTCTCAGTGGAAGTTTTCTTGTTTTAAGAAGTACAGCAAGTGTTATAAATCTGTAAATTATATCAGACATAAGAGGAAACCACATATACAAAAGTGCTTGGCACAAATAAAAGTTGTCCCTGCTCAGAAATGGCTTTTTCAATCTGGATTTTCTTTCCCAGACTTGTTACATCTTGGCCATTAGGTCACATGGGGTAGAGCTGGCACCAACATTCAGGCTTTAAAGCAATTTGTTGCAGAAGTAATGCCAGTAAAATGTTTTAGAAAAGCAGTACTTGGTCACTAAATTATTTAAAAGCAATGTTCTTTAAACTTTACACCCCAAGGTTACCTGGGGATTCTGGAGGTTAATTGCAATTGTTACTGCATTACATTCCAAACTCAGATTTTTCATGCCTCTACTATAAATCCTGCACAGTCATGTTAGAGAACTCCACATGTAACACATGCATCTTCCTAATTCAAATCTAGGAAAGTGATCTACAGACACTCAGCAGCTTTCAACAGCTGGAAAAGGCTCGTAATAAATTGGTGGAACTGATATTACAGACTTCATGCCAGACCTCAGGGGGCATGAGGGCAAGGGTGGGAGCAGAATCCATTTGTCAGTCCCAATGAGCACTCCAGAGTTTTCACTGGTCCAGCAGAAAGGTGTCCAAGCAATAGGGTGACTGGAAAATGTACTGCTGCAAAATTTTCCATTGTGATTAAAACAGGCAATTTTCTCACAAATACATTATGGGTTGTTTATTTTCTTCTGCAAAATACATGTACAGATAAATCCATCCACAGAAGTAAAAAACAAAAAATAAGAACAGTTCCACAGCTGTAGGTTACCCTTCCATCCAGCCTAGTGGTTGGGATTTGTGACTGTGTGCTTTCCCATCATTTCCTCACTTCTTTCCAGCATCAGCCCTTGCAGAGTGAAGCCATGAGCTTTTCCAGCTTGGGAAAGGGGTCTGGGGCTTCCAACAGGTGAAAGGACTGCAAGAGCCAGCTCAGCCTGCATGGGGGGCTATAGCTCCTTAGAAATGTCAGATTTCCTGAAACACGTGATTTTTCTGAATAAGCTGAGGAAACAAACAAACAAAAAAGACAAGCTCCTACAAGCACATGGGTAATATCTGAAGTCTTGATTGGAAAATAGATTTTGCCTTATTTTTAAAATACTTTTCTACTACCATTTTGAAGTAACAACCATGCAAGTCTCATGTTTTGTATTATAATATACAGTAAATTCTTGTATTCAGTCTGCAGAATTTAACATGATTGGTGTGATTAGGAATTTGAAAAAGCAAACCCCACCTCTGTCTCCTCTTTTTGGAAACATTTCAGCTATTCCCAGTTCCAATTATTTTCAATTCCACCAGTGTGATCAGTATGTTTAAAATTCAATCAGCCTTCTCATTTAAAATATTTCACCTGTGTGTCACACTAACAATCAAGAGTCCCGAATTTAACATCTGTTCCTAATAGCAAAGAGGTTTAATTTGAGAAATGAAAAAAATATATAACGTAATTATTAGGCATTCAATCACAATGAATAATGTGTTTGCTCCCAGCATTCTGTTCTGTCAGCAAAAACCCTGGAGAGGCAGAGCAGCAGAAAAGTGGAACTGCTGGAAACTGGGGGGAAATATCAAAATACTGAAATGGGAGAGAGATGCTGTTGTGCCTTCCCTGTGGATCCCCCCAGGGAGCACAGGGGCCACTGCTGGGAGAGCACACGAGGCAGCTTGTGAGTATCAGTGATGCTCTGCTGTCTTCATCTCTTCACACCATCCCCCTGCCCTGACTGACTCCTGCCAGCAGGATGGATTTGTCACCTCAGGTGGGTACAGTGGGTGATGCCATGCCCAGCCTGGTTTGTGTGTGTCCCCCCCACCCACAACCATGTCTGAAAACCACTAATAGATATCCATTTTACAAACTTAAAATCATATTTGTTTCATCTGGTTTGTTACTCAGGTTGAATACTAGGAAATATTTAATCACAGAAAGAGAGGTTAAGCACTGGAACAGACTCCACAGGGAAGTGGTGGAGTGGAGTCACCATCCCTGAAAATGTTCAAAAAATGAGTAGATGTAGCACATGCTCTCTCCTGCAGACATTAGTGATACCATTTTCACTGAAAACAAAAAAAAATTCAGTGCTTCCAGCTCATTGGATAATGCCCAGGGGGAAAAAAAGGCATGTTTTATAAAAGCATCTTCAGAGAATTCACTATGTATTGAAGAGGAAGAGAAAGCTATAGAAGAAAATTTCATGGAATTAAAGAATATTCTGAGTTGGAAAGATTATCAAGTCCAACTCTTATGTGAGTGGCCTATATGGAGATTGAACCCACAGCCTTGGTGATTTTATTACAAGGCTTTATTTGAGACACTTTCCAAATTATTGCCATTCTACTGGTGTCAGATTAAAGCAGTGAGCTGTCAGATTGATTTGGAGTATTAGAAGGAACTTCTTTTTCCAAAATGTTGTTTTAATGAATTTAGCACAGGCATCTTTTTTTCACTCCTTAGAAATACAGAGATGAGATCACATATTACTTTAATCCTAAGAATTAGGGCTTAAGAGGTGACATGAGAGTGACTGGATTCTCTCTGGGACTGACTGCATCTGGTAATTCTCACTCAATAAGCATCCATCTTTGATATTAATATACATTTTTATATATTGGCATTAATAAACTAAATCCCCTGCAATGCTGCCATCAGTCAAGGCTGTCCCTGGCCCAGCTATTTTCTGGAATATACCTGGAAATAGAGGTAGCCACCAATGTAGAGATACTGACATCCCTCCAATACTGGATGGACCTATATTTTAGCATATTTTCAGGTACAGGAAAAGAAATGGAAGTAAAACAACAACTCTTTTGAAAAATTTTTATGTAGAAATTATATATTTAGGTTTTTTTTGCCTCAGAAGTAGAAACATACTTCACTACTCATACTTATGGGCAATGCTCCATTCAGTTCATAATTTAGATGTATGATTTTGTACTTTGGATCTGCTCAGTTAGATGCACAACACAATTTTAATTATTTCAAAATTATTTAAATTGAATAATAAATCTAGTGTCTGATGTAACATGGCTGCATGACCCAAAGAAATATGTGGGTAATTATCATGCTTCCCAAGTGGTTTTTTTTGTTCCTCAAATCAGTCACTAATTAGTGGCCACACTCTCAATGATCACTCAGAGTAACTCTGATGTTTTGTTGCATTGTTTCAGACAAGAACAAAATAATCCTCTTAATGAAAATAAATGTACAGATTTTTTTCTCCTAGGCCAAAATGCAAATGCAGTTGGTCTGATTGTTATCAGCTTAATAAACAGAAGTGACTTTAAAAAATACAAGGTTAGGAACTTGCAGTGCTTTATTTTCTAAACAGGAAAATTTGGTATCAAGCCTGGGCACAGGCAGTGTGAGCAGACTCAGGAGACACCACCACATTCTGTTCCCAGAGGAAAACCAGGGTAGGCAGCCTGGGCTGCTGCACACTGCAGAGAGCTATGCTGGGCTCATTTGTCAATAATTAATCAGTTATCTTTGAAAGTATCTCCAATTCCATTCTCATTGCAGAGCACTTAGCAAGGTCACAGCAAAGGGAGGTAAATGTAGACCAGTCTAGAAAGGAAAGGGTCCAGCCATGAATGAGGACTTCTGCTTAGAAGAGGAAAGATCAGTGTACCTTAGGGATGCTTTTAAAACTTTCCTGTATAATAATTCCTGTGATACACCACCATTCCAAATCCCATTTTCACATTGCAGCTCAACCTTCTAACATCCAATGTTAGGCAACAAAGTCCTCTTTAAAGGCCAACGACCCAAATTAATAATAACCAGCAGCAATAATGTTGATTTATCATCTCTGGAGCTACATTTTTCACATGTGTCTAGTAAAACTTTGAGCAATCTCCTCAATCTGGACACTTTTACTCTTGATGCCATTACCCAAGTGCAGATTTCAGCTGCTCTCAGGGCTCTAATCCATGTTTTGTCTTTGACTGCTCTGGGAAAATTAAATAAAAAATAGGTTGCTGAGGCATGAAAAAGGGTAAAGAGAGCCAAGAAGGAGACATGAAACAAAAGCTCTTCCCCAAATCCTGCTTCATTTCATAAATCCTTGATTATATGTGGAGAGGGTGACATAACCTCAAAAAATTTCCTCAGAGTTTTATGGTATTTCAGATAAAAACAAACATTCCTTTTCACTTTCCATTTAGTCTGAATATTGCTTTTTTTATTTACTGCATGTGCTTTTAAAAAAACAATACTGCTTTACCTGCATACTAAGGCATTTTTTCATTCTTTATTTGCATTATATAAATTTGTGTGTAAACACAAAAAAGAAAGAGAAAGAGCTGCTCTGCACACAGCCCTGCCTTTTCTCCTGGGTTTCCTGTATGGTAAAGTTGAAAATGTTAAAAAGTGTATCATGAAAATAAATATATATTAGGCATTACCTTCAAATGACTGCCATATATACATGGGTGTATGTGTATGTATGTAAATGTGTAGGTATCTACACACACACATACACACATACATATATATGTGTGTGTAAATGACAAGTTTACTTGTCTATATAGAAAGAAAAATTTATAATAACTACAGTTTCTTTAGTGGAAAATTTTGCCAAATTATAACAAGCAAATCACTGACATAAAACCTGGAGATATTATCTTCTGTGACAGCCTGGAGCTGTTTGCAATGACACATGGGAGATTCCCTCTGGAGAACTGCACCACCAAAACCAGCCCAGACATTCCCAGTTTGGCTGCTTAACCCAGGGAAGAACTAACCAAGGGACATGAAAAAAAAAAAAAAACATTATGACTAAGGTTGTTCTGCTGGAACTTCATAGGATGCCTCATCCCCGGAAGTGCCCAGCTTCAATGGGTCTTGGAGCAGCCTGATCTAGTGAAATGTGTCCCTATCCATGGCAGGGGGACTGGAATAAGATAAGCTTGAAGTGTCTTCCGACCCAAACCCCTCTGTGATTCTATTAATGATTCTAAATATCTCCCAAAACAAATTCCCCCTAGTTCTTTTAGGCTTACTGCTTGTCTTCAAGGGTGTAGAGCATGACCTCATTGCAGCAGCAATTACCAGCTGTTTTAATGACAGTTTTAAAGACTTCGTGGGTGGAAATAAAAAGGTTGATTTTTTAAACTACTGACCATAAGTTGTTTTTCTGAAGATTCCTCTGTGAAGCTGTCCCTGGCTGGCAGAGAAGGCTGTGAGCTCCTGCACCCTGTCCCCACTCAGCCTGGACCTTAAAACCAAACCACTGCCCCTGGCCCAGGGCTGCCACTGCTGCAGAGGATGTCATTGCCCCAGCACATGTTCCACATCTCTTTGATATTCCACCTCTTTTTTGAGTGCTTTCAGATAGCAGCGAGTTGTGCTGATCTTCCTCTTATCAGCAGTCACCAGGACTTGGGATGGTAACTTTGAATTAGCACAATGAGTAATCCCACCAGTCCTCTAGAAGCGTTTTCAGCAATAGCTGCTGTATGAAATTATTCATTTCCCATTGCTGTCAGCAGTTCCTTTATTTACCATGATTTTTCTATCCTTTATTCCCAGCCTTGATATTGACCTTTAACTCACTGGCTCCATTCTATCCTTTCCACAGTGCCCAGAATCCCCATTCCTCTGCAGTGTGGGTGCTGTGTCACAGCAGGCACCTCTGCTCTCACTCCCCAGCTCCTGGGCTTTAGGTCAGTTCTGATTTTTGCCTGTCTGCACACACCAGGAGTGCTGATCCATGGGAGCAGCTGATCATCCCTGCAGGACTGCAGGAAAATGCCCCCAGGGTGTAAAGGAGAGATTGGAAATATGGACATGCACAGAATCATAGAATCATGGAATCTCCTGAGTTGGAAGGGATCCACAAGGATGGTTGATTCCAGCTCCTGGCCCAGCACAGAACCCCAGGAAGCCCAGCCTGTGCCTGAGAGCATTGTCCAAATGCTCCCTGCACTCTGTCAGCCTTGGTGCTGTGAGCACTGCCCTGGGGAGCCTGTTCCAGTTCCCCAGCTTCCCTCTGGGAGAAGAATGTTTTCCTAATGTCCAGGAGCACTGCCCTCTGACACAGCTTCATGTCATTGCCTCAGGAATATGAATTTCATACAGACAAAATTAAAATCTTTACAATGGCAAATGCGAGCTGGGGAACTCAGCTTGGTCCAGCCCTGCCCCTCAGGGCATCCTGTCTCAGATCAAGGGGCTCTGGTCAGACAGACAATTCCAGCAGCACTGATTCCTGCAAGCAAACCCACAGGTCCACAGCATCATTTAAATGAGTTTATCAAACTCATTCACATTCAGTTCCCACCTCTCTGTGCTCCATGACTGAGCCAGTGCTTTCTGGTTACAAGATGTCACACCAGGGGGTTTGGGGATGACAAGCACCAGCACTCACCCCTGCCTGCTCACTTCACAGGAGGAAACATGGAAATAGAGGGCAGAGACCACAACAGCTTTGGCTCCTCTTTCAAAGCGACACATTTTTATGGGAGTGTCTGGTTTTTAATTATTTCCTCATTCTATGTGATACAGCACCACTTGTGTGTGAGCTGTTTCAATCAATGGGATTTTGCTATGGAGAATGCAAGAGAAGGTGCTTCATTAATGTGCTTGCCTTGAACAGCAATCAACACGATGAACACACCCCACATGACCAGGAAAAAACAAACTGTATCATTCCAGCAGCTTTTATTTATTCACTTTCCATCCAGGTGCACAGAAAACACATTTCATATTAAATCCCAACTACATAGTGGACATAAATTTATACAAAGGTATTAAATTGTTTCTATTTATAAAATCTTTTTTTATGAGATCATAGATTCCTGGCTTGGATTGACTGCAAATTCACCATTCTGTGACTTGATTAAAATGCATTATGAAGGGAAGATGGCAGGAAGGCAGCCTGCATTTCCCAGGCAGAAAAAAAAGCATCCAGCTTGCCCTGCTGAATGTCCTCTGAGCAGAGCAGTTGCTTTAGCAGACAACTGCATCTTTGCTGCATGCTCAGATAAGCCCAGCTCCAGAATGCCACATTTTCCATTCCACATTTCCATTCAAAATACCTGTTCCATATGTTTTTCTGAGACCAGTTACTTGCAATCTGGATCTTAATGCAAATCTTTAAAGCTTAAGACAGAACCAGGAACAGCTAGCTTGAGAATTAAAAAAGCATTAGAAAGCCTTTTATCTTCCCAAGTCACCATTTCACATTTGATTCAGCAGTATTGTAATACAGTAAGTATTGGCTCCAGGGCCCGTCTGTGTCCTCATTAATGAAAGTAGGGACAACAAAAGCAAGCAGCTGAAAAAAAAGTCACACAAAAAATGCAATTTTTGGTGAATGAGAACTTTCCCCAGTGCTCAGCCACAGAGGATGTGAGCAGCAGGGAGGGCTGGGCTGAAGGTGACAGCTGCAGTGACCCCCCAGCCTGCCCAGGGACCAGTGGGACAGGGGGAAGTGGGACTGAGCAGAAAAGCACAGGAGTAGCACCACCTCCAAATATATTCGAATTTTTGAGTGTGTATATACTTTATATAGGTATCTATATAAACTATCTGTATATACAGATCAGATAAAATCCAGGATTTCCTTTGTTATACAGTATCAGAGTGTCCAGACCTCAGTGACCCACAGGAGGACACAGACCCAGTATTGCCCTATACTCTCTCCATCTGATCTTCTGATATTTAACTTAAAACCAAAGCACATGCATGAGTCCTTTCCCAAGTTTTGTATCCTGTGATGGTGGGCATTCCTTGTTGCCATATAGATAGCTAATCTTCCTGGAATCTGTAAATATAATATTTCAGATTTATAAGAATTTCAAGAGGATATTCTTGTGCTGTATTTTCTATTTCACCCTTCCTTGCAGGGTTAATGGCATAATGCCCTTAATGTCCCTTTATAAGGATGACCAGAGATATGTACCATAGCAAATCTACCTCTAATGAAATGAAATGTTTGAATTGAATTAAATGAGATTCTGTTGATAACTTTTGCTGGAAAATCAACCTCTTTATTCCTAAATTGAGCTATCCTTTAGTCTCTGAACACCTAATTGTTAATTCCCTCGTGTCTGCTAATTGGTTTGAAACCAAAGGAACATGAATGGTAATTGGAATAGTTTAAATTCCTCCACATTGATTTTTTTTTTTTATGTCCTTACTGGCTTCTTGACCCTAGCTGTGCTAATGCACTGTGTGTGTGTGTGCTCTGCAGATATCTGTGTGCATACACACGTGTGCTGTGGGATTTGTACCCATAAATACACGAGACTCAGCTTGGAAACAGCAAAATCACAAAGATGTTCATTCAGCCAGTGTTACATTTCTGTGTGGTGAATTCTCCAGGTCTGTTAAAATAATGTCTAAATATTGCCTTTTCTTGGGATTCAACATCTAAAAACCCAGCAGACTCTAATTTTTACTGGCCTGTATGTGATTGTAGCATGACAGGGGCTATGTTATAGGAGATGGGAAGCTGAGCCACTTACTCTGAGGGTGTGATTTGGGGTTGGTAGCATCTGTAAAAGGTACCCAGTGCTGTACTTTAACTTCTTATATTTAAAGCCCTCATGCCAAAAGGTCACTTGCTTCCAAGCTGCCACTAGCTCCAACAAGGAGCAATATCTTTGCCAGTGTCTCTATCCCTCCCCTTTGCCCCAATCAGATCTTGTTAAATAAATAATTTCAAAATTACTTTAAAATTCCAGTCATCCCCATCTCCTCATCTGGTCTCACTAATGCCATCCAGGTGGAATTTATGCTCAGTGTAATAAATCCTGAGAGTTTCCTTCCTTGATTAATTCTCTGCCTGATATTTGGATTTGGTGTTAATTCTGTGTCTTAGGTTGCAATGCAAGATGTAATCAGAACTGTGCATTCTATCACCATCTATTGAAACCAGGTGGAGCAGTGTTCTTTATCTCTTCCATGACCCATCCCCCATAACTCCAGGGGAGATATTCTCTGTTGATGGGCCAGCTGTTAAAACCAGGTGGGGCAGTGTTCTTTATCTTTTCCACAGCCCATCCTCTGTTCAGGGGGGTCTCTGCTGTAAATGGGCTATTGAGTCTCATTGCATGACTGATAAAGTTACATCATCCCATTGGGAGATGCTCCACCCAGGGGGAGGAGCCAAGCATTCCTACCTGGATATAATCTGAGATTTGGAACATCACAAGCAGCCTATTTCTACTGGATTCCCAGAGGAACATCTACACCACAACTGGACCTTCAGAAGAAAACTACACCCTTACCACAAGATCATTGCTTCAACAGAACCACATCTGTCACTCCAGGAAGATTGCAGCCTCCATTCAGTTGGACTGCTATCAACACCCTGACCAACAGGGTGTTAGGTTGCATTTGAACTGTGTCAGTGTTTTGGGGTGGTTTTTTTGGCTATTTTTCACTACTGCATTTTTATTTTAATTTTTTTTCAGTAAAGAACTGTTATTCCTATTCCCATATCTCTGAGAGCTCCTTAATTTCAGAATTCAGAGGGAGGGGATTGACAGTTTCCATTTCAAGGGAGGCTCCTGCCTTCCTTAGCAGACAGCTGTCTTTTCAAACCAAGACATTTTGCTTCCTCTTTTAATCCTGCTGTTTTGTCACTGGTGAGTGACTACAGTGTAAACAGGTATTAAACAAGCCTGTGCATTGGAGCTGCCTGTGGGGATGGCTGCCCATTCCTGTGCCCCACTCACTGTGCCAGCCCTGGCATCACTGCCCTTCCCCAAACAACACTGGTGGGGTCAGGGATCCCACCACTACAGGTGCAATTCCTTCTCCTTTTCCAATACTTGAAGTGTTGCCTCCAAGACAGAGCTTCCAGTCTATTCTCTCCTCTGTTCATTCTCTGCACATCATATTTTAATTCAGATTTTAAATAAGCAGCTCTTCACAGAAAGACAGAAATCATATATTACAAAGGCTCCCAGCAACACTGGTACCTCTCAGACCCACACACACACAAGAAACAGTGGGTTTATCTCTGCACAGTGGTGCATGAGAAATATTTCTCTGCTCAGATGAAGAGATACAGCTGAAAACCAAAAGATATAAAAAAGGCAGTGCTTCTAACACCCAGTGAGATAATGACAATGTCATTCATGCTCACAGATATATTGCAAGGATTTGAAAAAATCCCACAATTTATCTCTTCTGACAAACAGGATGCTCATCATCAGTTGCAGCTGTGGGTAGTGCTATGACTGTGGATCCAGACCTCAACACCATGTGCAGAGGGCCATTTACCCCACTGTGTTTTGCACCTTCAGAGTGAAAACAGCTTCTCTATTTCTAGCTGTAGAGCCCAATCAGCTGCAAAAACCTTAATTGTTCCTTATTGGTCATCTTGGTAATAATTTCCAGAAGGCCTTGGCAATCATGGTTCTCTGGTGGTGCTGAGATGCTGGTGCAGTCTCATTTCTCCCCTCCTGGTGCCAGCACACAGCTCTGAGCTGGCCCAGTGTGTTCATGTATCATCCAGAGAATTCTGACACCAAACCCAAGGTGAGTTCAGTCCCACACCAGAGTCACACATAATATATGGTGCATCACACTTTGCAGGATAAAATCCTGGTCCCCATTGGTTTTAACTAAAAATACTGTGAGTGGGTCTCCTGCATCATATTGAGTTGGTTCTTGCAGGTCTGCTGCCAAAGCCTTTCTGTAATCAAACAAGATTTAAAGTAACCAAATTAGTGTCTCCGTCACTGGAAGGATTTACTGAAAATAGAAACATTTTTATGCACTCAATTTTGTCTCACTCAAGGCATGCTGGATAATTTTTATCAGATGATCAGCAGGCAGTAATATTTTGATGCTCTGGTGCTACTGAAATAAAGACATCACAAAAAGCACACAGTACGATTTTTATCTTGAGAAACTCTAATGCAGTATGCCACTTCAAATTTTAGTTAAGTGGTCTTACATCATAAAGAACAGTAGGTATTTTGCACTGCATAAGCAGAAGCAGTCTTCCAGCTACAACCTGCCCCAGTTGCACTTCACTCTTCCCTTTTTAAATACAGCGTTACAAGACAAATATTATGAGCACAAGGAGCTTTAAAATCTGGAAAGTTTAGACTCTTGAGGAATACAGCAGCCCCTAAAGACACTGAGCATCACCAGGATGAAAAGCAGAACAGACCTTCCCTGCCGTGTCAACAAATAATTTAAGTCCTTGTTGAAAATCTGCACGATTGCATTATAAAGGAAAGTATCTGAGGAAGTAAATACTCTCTGATTTCCCCTGGTACAAGGGCACGCTGCCTGTGAGTTGCTGAGACATTTCAAAATCATTTTGCAATTCAGGCAGGAGCTGATGAACAGCCCATGACATGTAATGAGGAAAAAAAAATCACCAATTTGAGAGCTGGAAAACCTTCCAGTGGGAAAATGGGCTTTTCCTGTTATCTTACAAATGATCCCTCACAATGAGAGAGTTAAAGAAGATGGCCCAGGACACACATGCAGCTCGTGGCAGTGCCCTTCTGTTGCTGAGAGATTATCTATATCAAACAAAAAATATTAAAGTAACGATTCCCTGCACTCCTGGGAGGAACACTTCATCTCACTTTACTTGGAAAGAGAAATCTTCTCTTATTTCATAGCTCAATTATAGAGAGTGGTCAGAGACACGTTGGTGAGGACAGAGGGAAAGGAAGGGAAAGGGAAAGGTCACAGTGTTCATGGGATGGGTCCATGCCTTGGTACTGAAGAGTTTTTCCAGCTGGGTATTTTGTCACAGACCTTCCTTCCTGCTCATAATGAGAGAAAATCAAATTGTGGCTGACCAGTTAACACTCCTGGGGCAGGGATACTGTTACAGAAATAAAATCTGGTCGATCAAAAAAACCCAAAAAAATCTAACCTGATGACAAACTGAAACTAATACCTACTGGTATTGTTGTCAAAAACAGCTATTAGAGGTAAAAAGGAATGGAGATTTATGTTGTTAATCACTTTGCTAATTACCCTTCACACCTCTACAGTGGGGCAGCAATAATGCTCCTTGCAGAAGTCACGTGGAAGCAGCTAACCTTACCTGAATCATCATTTTTAGTGTGTTAGCTGCCCTTAATGTAAGAAAATTAAATTATATTAAATTAAATACAAACATCTAACACAGCAGGATAAGAATCAATTTTGCTTTAAAATGATTACACAAACCTGGTGCTGAGCTTATATAAGCAAAACTATTACCAAGTTTTGCAATTTTCCTTCTCAGCCCCACCCCCTGTGAGGACTCCTGGCTCCCTTCCCACTCAGAGTCCCACAGCTGGGCCAGGGTGCCTGGGGTGCCCAGAGGACAAGGGACAGCCACACACCTGCCCAGGAAATTTGGAAGCATTCATGCAAAGAATAATCTGAAGCCAAACACATGCAACAAATTTTGCTTCCAAGGGTTATGGTCAATCAAAGAATGAGGGGTTACCAGGAGCCCAGCACATCCCTTCTGCACTCAAAGAAACATCTCAATATAAAACAGTCACAGGAAACTCTGTACAGATTTAACATATTATTTAAAGCTAATCAATGTTTTTAAATGCGACTTTTGTTGGTGGATAATTCACACACAATAAGTAAGATGGGATTTTTCAAACAAATTGTGCACTCAACAGAAGCTGCTGAAGAGCTTCCATAGGTTACCAAGCTGTTTTTAGGCTCAGGATGCCTTATGAATATTTCTCTAAGCTGCCAGCTTTCCAAGCAGCTGTTCTAGAGCATTGTCCCATGCTCTAGAGGAGAGGTGAGATGAAATTACAAAGCGTGTTGAGATAATAAGAGTTGGGATCATTTATATGAAACAAACAAGACAATATTTAAACAAATAAACAGTCTATGGCTTTATGAAAAGATGATGACTGCATAATGAATTCTTACCAGGCACTGCAAATTCCTGCATGGTTTAAGCCCGTGTTTTCAGAGTGTGACATTTTTAAAAAGAGGAGAAAAAGTACTTGGGCCAAGGCTGAGAAGATTGTCTCTCATGATGTCAGTGCCTTGGCCCTGCAAGCAGCCCAGATGACCTGATGGGTGGTTGGGCAGGCTCCTGCCCCGTTCCTCAGCATTGTCCAGGCACCTGCAGCCCACACTGCTCACCAGAAGGGAAAGGCTTCCCACATCCTGAGGAGCTCAGCCAAATGCTGAAACACACCCAGCACACAGCTAAAACATCTCCTCTCCCATCTTTCACTTTCTCATCCTCTTGAAATACTGAGATTAATGACTTTGCAAAGTCTGTCCAAGCACTCTCCTCTAAAAATTCCACTTGAAGACTCCCGTTTTCCTCAGCCACTTCCACATGACCCAGTCCCTGGGACAGTAAGCCCCATTTTGATCTGAAATTCTTCATATTAATAATACCATATGTTACATTTGACTTCTATGGGGCAGAAACTTCTGGCTGTGTTATCGGCTTTTCCTTTTTGATTAACTGCTCTGACACCATATGTTACATTCAGCAGAAGTGGATGCTCCTGGGGGAATTTTTCAAAGGTTAGATCCTCTCCTGCTGATGCAACGTTTTTGTCATTATTCCAGAAGACAGATTAATCACTTAGGCCTATATCCTCATCACAGTAGGGGAAAAAAATGTCAGTCAGGTGCTTGAGAAAGGTTTAGGCATTTAAATACACTTCACAAATTTAGTCCCTGGTAATCAAGGACTGGAAGAGGGAGAACAGTGAAGGAGGGGGATGAGACAAAGGAACAGACATTTGTTACAGGACCAAAGAGAATGAAGCAATATGGAATCACTAATGGAAAACCTCACTGGTGAGAGGTAGGAGACAATTTTTTTTCTTAAGAAGGAGGTGGGGACTAGGACAGAGTACTGACCCTTGAAGTGCAGTTAAAAAGTCATAATTCACAGCTTTTGAGGACACTGGAGCTACAGCCTAAGTCACTCACAGATGGATTCTATATGTTATACTTCCAAACAGGTCCATAACTTCTCTGAAACACATAATACTGTAGTGTATTCCTATTGCCAAGGGCAAACACATGGGCCAAGAAAAAATATTCAAACTGTGCAGTAACCTTGAATTTTCTCCATATCTTCACTTTACGCTTGAGGCTGAAATCTGTCACCTGTAGTGTCCCCTCATTGATTCAAACCTTAAGTAACATCCCTCAGATGGACAGGGAGGGAACAGATATCTTGGAACAGATTCTATTTGCCAAACATCTCTCTCCACCTTAGGTTATAGTGTCCAAAAGGTGTTTGCCCTTCTTACCTCCTGCTGCCAAAGGGCAACCTGTCTTTTCCTTCACTCCCTACTCCACAAGGCCAGATGAGGAGTCCATCTCCTTTCTCCTGTTACCTCCCAACCCAACTCTGGGTCATGCTCAAGGTCTGCTGTGCAGAGCAGCCCCAGCCTCTTTGGCTCTTGTAGGGCAGCCTGCTCCCCTAAAGAGTTTATCTTTCATCATACTGAAGGATGTCAGCTCAGAAACTGTGCAAAAGTGTATTTTGGCAGATAAAGTATATTTCCTTGTTGCTGAATCACGGTGGAGCTCATCTGTTCAAATCAGCTCCCAGATTGTTCACATCCCTGTGACAGAGTGAGTCCTACTCACCATAAAGTCAATGTGAGGTCTGATTATTATGGTCAAATGACTCAGCTCTTTAGGCAAGTCAGCTGCTGATTGTTGGAAAACCCTGATGTTACTTCAGGCCCCCATTTGAATTCCAGATGAATGAGCAGAGCTGCTCTCATGGGCCTTGCAGGCTGTACTGGTCCAAGGCCATGTATAATTCCCTGAATACCATTGCTTTATCCACCCCTATCCTAAGTTTTGTTGCATTACTTTTAGTTCAAATAACAATTGGCTGAAAAAAACATATTCCAGTTCATGCACAAAAATGCTCAAGGCAGCATCCTGTAATAAACTAAATTGCAGAATTGTTAAGGTTGGAGAAGACCTCTGTGATCATCAAGTCCAACCTTTAACCTGACACTCCCATGTCCACTAAACTGTACTGCAAAGTGTCCCATCTACTTGTTTTTTTGAAAACAAGAAAGAAAGAGAGAGAAAAAGCAAGAAAGAGAAAGAAAACAAGAAAGCAAGCAAGAAAGAAAAAGATTCTCTTTAATGACACAGCTCAGAATGGCATTGCTGAGTTGCTGAGGAAGGAAGGCTTTTGCACTCTTCTCACACATGTATGAAGACACAGAGGGGTAGTTGCCTTTGCAAAGTAACTGAAATCTAAAGAAAAACTGTTGGGACTCTGCTTAAACTGCAGTCTTTTAATTCTATCCCATAACAAAGCTGACATGATTTGTCTTCTTTCCAGACATTAGAGCAGTAGCCAGCAATTTAAACCAAATCATTCAGTACTTGTCAGATTAGTGTAAATCCTTTCCTAACATGAAGGGCAGAAGCTTAAAATTAAAAAAAAAACAAATGGGAGGTTGTACAAAGCTGCACTTAGAGACTATATTTAGTGTTTAAGGGCCTGGTACAGACTCTATTGAAATTATC
Source organism: Alaudala cheleensis (assembly GCA_013398995.1). NCBI lineage: Eukaryota > Metazoa > Chordata > Aves > Passeriformes > Alaudidae > Alaudala > Alaudala cheleensis. The sequence continues at coordinate 67,855 of VWYE01005100.1, read as the reverse complement.
TTAATAACTTCATTAGATGTTGCATCATTCTCTTGGACCACAGCAAGCCTGTGCAAAAATGGACACAAAAGAGTAGCTCAGCTGCCTCTGATGACTGCTCAGAACAGACTGCCTGGCATATTATGGGAATGTGCACATTTTAGGGGGATTGATAAATCTTTTCAATTTATAGATTATTTCCTAAAAAGAATAATTTATCACATTCAATTGAAAATTAGAATCTTAGTACCTTTTCATCCAAAGAAATGAGAAAATGCATTTGCTCTTTATTCTGCAAATCTCCCTATTTCAGGAGACAGTACTTTTTAAGTGCTGCTGTACATTTGTCATGGTGAAGGCATTTCTTTTTCAGCTTCCCAAGTATTTGCTCTTCTGGAGAAAAGCCTCTCCTATTGTCCTGGATATTTTGTACTGGGTACCAGGGGAAATGCATTTCCACCGTTCCCTGAGGAACTGAAGGCATTTTACTTCAATAGTTAATCCTTTGCCTTCCCTAAAGAACACTTTGTCCCTGTACAGACTCTCACTCTGATATGCAGAATTTAGAGAGCAGAATCTGTCCGTCACCATGGTGAGAAAATTTCCAGCCAAGAGTCACCCTGTGTACAATGACACTTAGAGATTTAATCATAAAACACAGCCAAGTATTCAGACTAACTAATAATTTATTTGCTTAAAAATGATCAGGGGAAGATGTTGAATCTATTCTTGACATTCCCCCCGTAGATAATAGCTCATGTAAACATGGCATGCATAGTCAATGTTCAAGCCTTAATATTTGGACTGTCAGTTAGTTACATAAATCATGCAATATTACTGCTTTTCCTTTGTGACATATGTAACTAAGCAACAAATCATGAATTCAAATATTAAATTTATTACATTCTGCCCTTTTCACATGGATAAGTGATACAGAGATCTCAGTTCAGCAGGAAGTGGTGGGTCATGCTGTCCTGAAGGAAGAGAATCAGAGAAAATTGTCAGCTCAAAATCCAAATGATGCTGCCTGTTCTGGATTAGAATTTACATAATGAGCATTATTGTCCTGGCAAGGTTCAATTTCTCAGTTATTCAAAAAAAATTTATTCAAAATACCAGGAACTGCCTGAATTTTGATGAAGATGCAGAAAGACCTACTTGACCATGGCTAACACTCACTGCTGGTTGTAAATTAGCAGAACATCTAAAGAATTTGTAATAATTGCTGTAGTTAGCTATGATCAAAATGGGATGTGGTAACACAAAGAGCTGGAAAAGCAGGGCAAAATGAGAAGGTCTCTTCAAAAGGACTACAAGAGATATTTGTCATGTAAAACAAAAATTGAAGACTTCTAGGAGACAAAATGGCAGCATAACCTTAGAGTAAGAGGTATTAAGGTACTAAAGGGAATAACCTTTAAAGCCTGCCTACAAAACAGATCCCTGAAGTCCTGAATCTTAATAGTAGAGGGAAGGAAGCATTGAAATACATGAACATCACCCCAGAAATTTCCCAGAGATGAGGGGTAAAGCAGAAGTTTCTTGCTAAACTATTAATTTCTGAACTTCTGAGTAGCGTGGAGTGCCAGAGGAAAGGAGAAAAGAAGGATAACAGGAGGGGAAATAAATCTCTACCTTTACATTTAGTGGTGTAGCAATAGGGGTAGGATTACACTCAATTTTATCTGAATGGATAACACAGGCCAGGATATTATCTGTAGTTTTCTTAAAATCTCCTCTGAAATACAGCTTTAACATTTCTTTCTGAAAGAGCAGTTTGCTCCCTAACGGTGCCATTCCCCACAACACTCCACTGCCCAGGTTAACCCTCAGGAAAATGGGCCTCATGGTACAGCACAGAAAAAAAAAGCAGTTTTATTCCAGGGAGAAACTGAACTATTGAATAAGGTGGCAGGAGTCCTGAGCTGGTTAATTTGGGGAAAATTATATGAACCACTTGTGTAAAACTGCAGAGATTCATCAGTAACACATGTAAGCTGCAGCTGTTGCTGAGCAGACAGAAAAGGCAGAGGGGATTGCAGGAAGACCTGCCTAAAAAATCAGCTACTTGCTTTCACCTACCTTGTGCAGTCCTTGTGAAACTGAGAAACCATTCAGTGATTTGCAATAGCAGGTTGTAAGAGTAATCTTGCAAATCAGCACATCTCAAGTCGTCTTGCCCAGACAGGTTACAGCTCCTGGCTGCTCCAGCTTGCTGTCCTGGTCTCAAATCCAGGAGACCCACCATCACAGGGATGCAGGAATGGGTGGCACAGGGAAATTTTTGAGCTGTTTGATTTGAATTTGCCACACATTCCCTTCAGTGAATGCCCCATGGCTGGGTTACACCTCCTGAATCTCTCATCTTACTTCATGTTCCCATCTTCTGAAGTTGCTGCCCAGATACTGGACTGAGACTGTTTTATGCAATATAGTGACATATTGCAAAACATGGAATAGAGAAATAGATGAAGATTAGTTCTGTTTTTCTGGCAAACTTCCTACTGATGTTTAATTAACAATATTATACAGTTAATCACTTGGTGGCTCCCACCTCCACTTACTTTCTCAGTGACACCAGGGCATGCATCAGGGGTGAGTGGCTGTGCCATGTCTGCTTGCAATAATCTGTCACTTCATGAAGGGCTGTAGTGCCATTAACTGGGTTAATTGGGTTCAGAATTGGTGCCAGTCCAGACATCTGTGCTCAGCTGCTGACACTTAAGAAGAAAAAAGAAGCTGAACACAAGTTCCTTGAAATCCTGATGATGAGAAACTTGCCCCCAGACAGCTTTTACATCCCAAAGGATTCCTGGAGAGACAGAGGGTGTACAGGGGAGAGTCCTCCTTTCTGGGGAGATGTTCCTACTTTAGGAACTTACCTCCAGAAATGCAGTTTCCAGAATATGAACCCTTAATTTCTTGCAACAGATGTGGGGAAAATTCTATTTAAATAAGATTAGAAATGTAAATGTGGTTTGGCAAAGGGAGAATGCCAAGGGAATTATTTTAGCCAGCAAAACATTTATTTTCAAGTAATCTTAAATACTGGAGATGTCTCAATTCCTCTGTAGTGCCTTTCTCAGAAAAAAAAATGCTGGGAAGAAATAGTTATTGTTTTCTGGCTTGGAGAGGAAGTAATGCTATCACCTTCTTCCCAGAGGAGGTGGGCATGGGCTGGGGTTTAATGGCTGTGGGTAACAGAAGAGTTACAAGTAAATGGTAATTTAACATCATGAATGCATTAAACTAGACAGCATTTTCTGAAACTCACAACTAAAAAGATTTTGGAAGTTTGGGCTTTTTCTTTACCTATAGCTAAAATTTAATGTATAAATGTTCTCTGTGGTTAATAAATTGTGTTACAATTTAGATGAGGGTTTTGTTTGGGGTTTTTTATGTACTTAAGAGAGTGACACTGACTTATTTCATGGGGTTAGTGATTTAAGTGATATGAGCAGGTTGGTTGTCAGGATCAGCAGAGGCTAAAGCAGAGTAGCATTTGCTAACTGCAGAAATTTCAGATTATGTAGTCAGCTTATTAAATGCATAATAAGCTCAGGAAACTTACTAAAGGAATCAAAATTCCCTGACACAGGGAAGCAAAGTTGCCAAGTACCAGCATATTCCTGTAAGGCTCTGAGGTGACATGAGATTATTATAAAATATTTAGTGAACAAATTTCTAATTGAACACATGAGTAGAGAAAAGAGAACTTAGGGCAGGGGGGTGTTCTGAGAGGAATTTCCAAGTCTGGCTTAAACACAGCACCACAATCATTGTGGTGCTGCCAACCCCCTGGTGTTGGAATCAGATTCTTGTCTTTCACTGCAGACCATGTTTTCCAGTCACTGAAGTATCATCATTGGAATCTGTACATTGCTTCTGGGGATTTTTTTTGGGTTTTTGTTATCTCTTACACTTAAATCCCCCCAGCATCAAAATATTCCCATTTTAATCAGACTCTGCTTTGATTTCAGACACAACCCTTCTGAGTTTGCCCTCCAGACCTTTTTCTCTGCATCAGCTCTCACAGAGAAATCTGAGCCCCCCTGCCTCCAGCCTTCACCTTTCATTTGATGGGTTGCTACCAGTCTGCAATGTAAAATAATAATGACTTTGGTAACTCTTAAGCTGTGGACTTCTATAAAATACAAATGTTCACCTGCACCATCTTCTTACAAATGCACCACTTCATCATCTCTGGCTGGATGGTATTTACAGGGTGTGTCCCCTGAGCAATACAAATCTTGATCTCCAGAAATCTCTGTGTGCTGGTTAAATACAGGAGGTGTGGGTGATTAATTAAAAATTAATTGCAGCCAAGTGAGTGCTGTTGGGGCAGCTTCATCAAGGTTCTCAGCTGGAGGGGTTCCTGCCATCAGGCAAGAGACTCCTCATTTCCACCAGGTTACAACATCCCCTTGCTTCTCCAGCCCAGCTTTACTTCTGAGTCCTGCTGCATTCTGATCATGCTTTATAAAGTGAGTGTTTCATCCTGCCTCCCAAACTCCTCGTGCCTATTTGAGAGGGCAAGATTCTCCAGAGGATGGCACTGACCTTTGGGTGATGCCATCCTCTGTGTAAGTGAATCATAGAATTATTAAGGCTGGAAAGGATCTCCAAGATAAAGTTCAGTCTTTGAAGAAATACCACTTTGCCCACTAAACCATATCACAAATTGCCATCTCTGCTCATTTTTTGGACACTTGCAGGAATGGTGACTCCATTTTCCTAGGGAGCTCGTTGCAATGCTTAATCAGTCTTCCAGTACAGAAATTTTTCCTAATTTTTCCCGCCTGAACTGCCACTCCCAAATGATTGTGCTGAGACTTCTGCCAGCACAGGGGTCAGAGGGGACACACCATGGACCACCAAAGCTGTGGGAGCACAGCATGGCAGCACAGCACATGAACAACAGGGGAAAACAGGAGGCATGAAACAAGCAGGGTATATTAGCAAATATTCAGTCTCTGCCTCCAGTCCATTCCTTGAATATCTTCAAAAATTCCATCCCTAATGAAATTCCAGTGCTGAAATTGATGAAGGTCTGCAAGCAAAATGCAAACAGTGCTTTAGCCCAGACTTCATAACATTGTGCTTATTAGGCAGTTTTCTGATTTGGGGACATAGCAACTGTCTCAGAGGTGTTTGACCATTTTTCTGCAACAGCAAGGAAAAAGTTTTTCATTTCCTTTTGTGGAGAAACATATACAAGCTAGGCAAAAGGAAGGTGTCTGCTCATGCAAAATGTAGGAAGATATAATGGAAGTTTTACAATACCCTTTCAAAGTACCTTAATACACATCAGGCAGACCATTTCAGCTGCTGAATTCATTCCACATTTCCCTGCTTTCTGTTCAAAACTTGTGAAATATGGTGGTTTTATTATTAAGGTGCTGTCATTTATAGGTATGGCTTCGGTCATTCGTTCAGCAAAAAGACTCTTTGTCCAGCCAAAGAGAATAATTTCATCTCTGTCCAGCTGGGGAATATCTATTGATGCTGTTTGGCTGCAGCTGAAACTCGGGGCAGAGTGTGCCACTCATCTTTTACTTTCATCTTATTCCTTCCAACCCATAAACTTAAACAAATTATTTTAAATTAAACAACCTAAAGAGCTCATTCATTGGCAGAAACTGGAAGAAAATCTTGCTTTTGCACAGGAGATATTCCAGAAGGAAAGCAGTAAAAAGAGACCTTTATTATTCAATTATAGATCTGTTCACATGCCAACAAAGGGATTGCAAAATTCTTCCCTGAATTTCCATGGAAAATGGGTGACTAAGTGCCTCAGGGTGCTGCAAATATAACATAGATTGCCTTGTTGGGGTCTTGAACTCAAGCCAGATCAGGTCTTACTGCAGTGAAATAGTAGAGATTTTAACACAAAATACACACTACACCCTCTCCCTGGATTTACAGGGCATTCCAAAAAAATCTTACACATGCTGGATTGTAATGATGGAGAATTTTCATTGCCTTCTACCAAATCCTCAGGTCAGCCAGCAAGAGCATCACAGGAACAAGAGATAGGCTTTGGCTTGCTTCTCCAGAGGGCTTGTGTTTCCACAAACACTAGTGGAGTACACACATGATTAAAAAAAAATCCTACATTTGGTTTAAGCTGAAAAGAGAAAAAGTATTTGGGTTAATAATTTTGGGCTCCTTCTCACTGCAAACTCTCTACTGAGGAAAAATACATTGAAAAGGTATTACTTGGAAAGGGCAGATTCTGACCTGATAAAATTGGCATGGCTGTTTAGAGAGCAAGATTTCATTAGAGTTTCTATAGCAATTGGAACAGTTTGACAAAACCTAATGAATGATTATGACAGTAACAGGGAAAGCTGTAAGCTGTCAAAAGCTATAGGAGCAGAAGCTTCACAAGATTCTGAGAAAAACCCCTCTGGAAGTACCCTGATCTCCCTGGAAAATACTGCACTCATTTCAAACAGTTCTCTGGGGTATTCACTGAGCACTGACAGCAATAGAAAACCAAGTGCCCTCTCCACTGCAGAGTTCCTCATGGATTTTCTTCTGTGAGAGGCACACTTAGTTATTAAGTGCTTTATTACATAAAAGCACTTGGCACTTGTGTGGCACCACTCATCTCAGAGCACTGGGAAGCTCCTCCTGATGCTGCATTAACCTTATCCAAGAGGTGCTAGAGAAAGGTACTGAATAAACTGAGCCAGAGGCATGGAAGGACCTGACTTTCCAGTGACCAGATGATGGCCAGAGCTCCCAGAGCCCAAACAAACCCCATGGCACATGAGAAGGGGCACCTGCAGAGCACCCCCACATAAGGTACCCCTTGGCAAGCAGTTGCTCAAAATATCCTCTGGGTTCAGCTGAGCTCCTGCTGCACTGTGCTGCCTCTTCAAGGTATGAAATCAAAGCTACTGTCTGGGGGGGCTACTCTCAACTCAAACTCTGCCTGAGGCCAAAAGGGTTTTCAGGAGCTGCATGAATATATATATATTTATACACCTTTATTTCATTACATAATTCCCAGCACAACTTCTCTCTCTGGGTTTGCCCTCAGATCTGAGAGTAAGAAAAAAATTGCCTTCAGGTCAACAGAGCAAATCTTTAACAACTCTAAGCCAAAACAGCATGCACCCAGCTGGTCCAACATCACAAAGAGCAAGGAGGGAGGAGGGTTCCTGTCTCACCTCCACCTCCCAGCCCCTTCTTTCTTTCACTCTGCCCTTATGGTCAGAGCACTCATTTCCAAAGGTACTTGCAGACCTACAGACATTTAGCCAGCTCTTTGAGGGAGAACAGCACTGATTTTGGGTTGTTGGACATATTGAGTGGTGACACTTGGACTGACCTGCTCCATCACTGGGCAGAGTTTCATCACAGGATGATGAAATGTCATCTTTCAAATGACAGATATTCACCTGCAGCAGAAGCTGAAACAATTTTTTTTTCTTTGTTAGAGATGTCTGAATAGTGTTTTTATAGCACATAAATCTAAACCTACAACAAAACCTGTCCTTTAAATTGTTTGACTGATATTAATGGAGTTAAATGGAATATAATTTGATTCTGGGCTTGTTGAAGCTGCTAATCCCAAAAGAGTCCCCAGAGCCTCTAGGACTGCCTAAGGATGTTAGAAATTATGACTTGAATTTAAAAGTAAATTTCCTCCCAATTTTGCCAGAACTGGGCAGTCAGATCCTGGGCCAGCCAAGCCCCAGGGAGCCATGGGGACAAAACAGTACAGCAGAGAGCCTGGAGAGCCTCACTCTGCTTCAGGAAACAGCAGATAGGTCATGTTTTATATTTTCCAAACATTCCTGCTAACAGCTCTAGAAATGATTTTTTTCTGTTTGCTCAGATGTATCAGTTGGATGGCGAGTGTTTGAAATGTGCCTAAGCATCAAGAAAATGTATTTTGACCTTAACTTTATTAGTGGCAGAAAAACTGCGAAATATTTAAACACATTGGAGGCCTTAATATCTTGATGCAGTGTGCTAATTGTGCTGTGGTGGCTCTAACTCACTCCTGAAAAATTGCCTTCAGACTGCTTTAGTCAGACAGACACAAAACCAGAGTGCTGGGTCTCTGGTGTGGGTGCAGAGGGCACAGAGAGCACAGTGCACTTAACTATGAACTGATTGCTGTATTAAAGCTTGTTTAATCAGCATTGCAGTTGATGTCTCCCTTGAACCAGGGCCATTAGCCAGGTGCAGTGTCTGTGCTGTGTTGGAGTTGGTCTGGAGTGACAAGGCAAGGGGCAATGGCTTCACAGTGACTGAGGGCACCATCAGATTAGAGATTAGGAAGAAATTCTTCCCTGTGAGGGTGGTGAAGCCCTGACAAAGGGTGCCCACAGAGGCTGTGGCTGCCCTTGGATCCCTGAAAGTGTCCAAGGCCAGGCTGGATGGGGCTTGGAGCAATCTGGGATAGTGGAAGGTGTCTCTGCCCATGGCAGGGCGTTGGAATAAGTTTTAAGGTCCTTTCCAACCCAAACTGTTCTCTGATTGTATGTTTGTTTGCCCCAGACCTGGACAAATATTGATTTAGATTCAGAAGCACAAGCTTTTAAATGTCCCTCCAGAAAGTTTTTCTAACCCTAGTAACAGTGGTTAATTCTCTTTGTCATATCAGATAAGTAATCCCCTGTCAGGTTCAAGTCCTCATTCTAAATTCTGCACACAACATTTCCACTTAGCATTTAGACTAAAGACTCAGCACAGATAGAAGGATTAGACATTTTACATTGCCACGGTTCATATTCTAATATATTTGAGTCCAGAAAGGTATTTCCTTTGCACACTTTTGTGTTGCTGCCTTTCAGTTTCAGTGTCAGTTGCACAAAGAGATGGGGGAAATGGCATTTCCCACCCAACATGAGAGTATTTTGTTTTCTTGAGCAGGAAATGGAGAAAAAAAGACACACTTTTTTGTATAATTCATTCAGCTTCAGTAGTCACTGCAAGCACATGCAGGTGTGTGAGGGAGCTCTATCACCTGTTCATCTGTTTGTCTTGCAATTGGTCCAGCATTGGTTCACCAGTGAATGCCACTTTGGAAGTGACAACTGATAATTTCTGAGTTTCAGCTCAAATCTGCTTTGTTCTAAAGGAAGGTGATAACCTCAAAAGAGGTCCATAATCTAATAATTTCAACAGAAGGAGACTTAATTAATGCAAGAGCATGAACAAGCCCTAAAGATGAGAATACAAAATTATAGTTCATATGGAGAGAGTTGTATGCTGATGATCTGCAACATTTTATACAGAGAGATTACAGTTTTGTTATCAATTATAATATCCTCCCTTTCTGAATCAAAATTTTTGCACAATTATTACCAGGAAAAGAGAAAGATAATAATCACAGCACCTTCCAAACACTTGTCTTCATTTTCCTCCCTGCAGTCACTTGCCAGGCTTCTCTCTCTGCTTCCCTAACATTCACTCCTACACTCTCCATTTCTTTAGGGTCACTGTGGAGTAGCTGACTACAATATGTTCAGCACAGTCTGCAGTAGCAGGGGCCACACCATTAGGCTGTCATTTTCTTAAAACTTAAAAGACGCCTAAAAATAAGAAGTAGCAGCATTTGGGGAAGTTTTCAACATATGGCTACATGAGCAAATTTTAAACATATGGGCCATCAAATGCATTCAAGATGTGTTGAAGCCCATCTAGTGACACCCAGTCAGATATTACATAAGGTTTCATAAGATGAAGGACATAAATGCCTTTTTCAGTCTCATGACTAGTCTATGGGCACTTCATCTGCAGAAAAAAAAAGATCAGAATTCATCCTCACTTAAAGGATATTCATTAATTTATTGCCTGGGAATTTTTACAATAAGAAAATCACCTTTGGCATTTCTCATTTTTGGTTCTTGTACAAAATAATATCCTTCTGCTGTTAAAGAAAACAAAAAGAACTATTAAAACAGATATTTAAAATATGATTTAATTTAACTTCAATACAGGACATGTAAGTGAGCTGGTTCATCAATCCTCTCTTAAAAATGAAAGCAATAGTAGTTATTGTTGATTATATTATCCCAATAGGAGACAGGAATAAACCTGAATGCAGAAACTTAAATCACAACTTGCAATTTACTAAAACAAAATAGAAACAGAAAGAAATATCTTATCTTCTATTTCTCCAGAAATAGCCAATGTAAAAATTGCAACAGTGACAATTCATAACTATAAAGAATAAACTGATGATAGTAGAACTTTTGTGATGCCAAAAGTATTTCATAAAAAGCTGGAACATTTTTTTCCACTCAGAATTAAAGGGCTTCCTGCTGTCTTAAATATTAGAGTGACTCAAGGAAAGATTTTTTTTGAACAGTTGAACAAGTGGGTAGCTTGTAAGAGCATAACCCTGCCTCTTTCCTGTAACTTAAATAAAAATGTCCATCTTAACTTACTCAACAGATACTCACCAAGAGAGCTGCAAGCAGCCAGGCTAGAAGTGTCAATTCATTGACATTTGTAGGTTATTAATAACTAACTCAGAGAGGCTGCTTTGCCTTAACATTTATGTTACTGGCTTCGAAATAGAGAGATTTTCCCTTTTAGTGTCGCTCCATTCCTCTATCTTTCATTTTGCCTTTGTCCTAGGACTTGCCATCTGCACCTGGCAGCATCATCTGCTGCAGTGGATATTATCCTTGCCCTTCAGCTCAGCTCAGCTCCAAGTGCTCTCTATGATCTCTTCAAAAATGTCAGCTAGGGTGTTTGTGTCAGCTCCAGTCAATCAAGGGAGGGAACAAAATTCTGAGTTTCTTCAGAAATGCACTGAAATGCACTGCTGGAAACCTGATTCTGCCCAGTAAACACTCACAAACTGGTTCCAAAATCTGACTGTGGGAAGAGCAGTTGTGGACTCTCCCTCAGTGGAGATACTGCAGATCCATGTGGCTGTAATCCTGTGCAGTGTGCCCCAGGGAGGTGGAACCAGAGGATCCACTGTGGTCCCTTCCAACCTGACCCACGCTGTGTTTCTGCCTCTCTGGGGTGGAGAAAACTGGGTTCCTCATCAGAAATACTGCAGGGGGATTGAGGGCAGTGACTAGGAATAAGGGCTTAAAAGAAAAATAAGATAAAGAGAGAAAAGAAGAGTTTAAAAGGAAACATCACCATGTTGGAAGGAACCCAGTGCTCCAAGGGTAGCAGTCCCTTTGCAAGCATCTCCCTCTGCAAGCACCTCCTGGATACCTTTGCACCTGCAAGCACACCAGCCTTAGAAATGGAAGAATCTTTCAGCAAATAGCAATGCTATTTCTGCCAGGTTACCTTCCCCATGGAGAACAGCTGGGCCTTGATATACTTCACTGAGCTTTTGCTTTACAAGGTTCATTAACACTTACAGAGAGTGCATAAAAGTTTGTGTTTCACCTCTGACAACCTGCTCATGGGCATTGCTGGTCCCTGCCAGGCTGGGAAGAGGAAAGAGCTGGGCTGGCAGCTGAAGACTCCTCAGTGCTCCCATGGAACAGGATGAACAGCACAGACAGGGCAGGATGCACACGTGGGCTCTCCAACAGCACTCACAAAGGACAAAGGAATGCAGAGATTGTCTTAAGATGAAGAGCAAAAGTGAAATGTCAGTTGAATAGTGAGATAAACATTAGGCAACATTCAAAAAATAAATAAGAAGGGAGAAAGCACAAGAAGCAGCAGCATCTTTAAACAGATTGCCATGGTAGAAGAAATGTGTTGGGAGAAACAGCATTAGGGCTTGTTGGTCAGAGCTCTGTGGTGTTCCCTATAGCAGCAATTTTATTCAGCCCATTCCTGAGCTCCAAGACCTTTGATTTACCTTCAATTTTAAGCCATCTCTTGGGAATCACTCTGGCTGGGCACCATGCCTCTGGCACAGCCAGGCATTCCTGTTTGCTTTTTGCCTGCAGACACATCTGAAGCTCCTCGTTCATGGTACCATCAGCATCATCCCCAGAGAGCAGGTTTCACAGGGTCTTGTTCTGAGTCTTGCTCTGTATCATTAAAGGGCCCTGCTGGCCCAGCCCTTTCCTCACACACAGAGGGGCTGCTGACTGCTCTCCATGTCCAGTGTTCTTGTGAAAGAGATGAGACCAGTTCTATCCCTTGCCCTTTAATGCAATGAAATGCATTGTGCTCCCTGATTGAAATCTGAGCCCTGGCTAAATTTAAACTTGTTATTTTTGTCTGCTTATTTAGCCTGTCCTTCCCTTATCCACTTACTGTCTCTTATCCTACCCACTGTGTGTGTGAGAGGGAGGCTTGCCTGAAGGGCATTTACTCAGGATCTCTCAGGCATATTTGAGCCCAGCCCCTCAGCAGGTCCCTGGCCAGCAGCTTTCAGGAGTCTCTGCAAGGTCCCCATCACAGCCCTGTGCAAAGCCCAGCACAGGGGAACTCCCCCCTCCACCCCAGGCACTGAGTCCCTGCCTTGTGTCAATGGGACAGATTAATACACAGGAGACATTTTTAAGAGTAACATGACAACTGTCAAAATCAGTGGTACAGTTCTTCCCCAGCAGATCTCTCCACTGTGAAGAGGCTGAGAAAGAAAAGCAGAGGATGTGACCCTTAGAAGAGGAAATTATTCAGAAAGTCAGATTGGATTGAAGCCCTCAGAAGCCCTTAATTTTTGAGAAGTGGGACACATTTTCCTAACACTGAAAACAAAGGGCTATGTAGTGGAAGAATGAAACAAAACTCAAAAAATGACTGTAATATGCAGTAAGTGCAAGTAGCTGTTGAGTTCATTGGAAAAGCAGAACCAGAAGGATGTTTCTCTCCTGGAGCACCTTTTCCAGACTGCCTGATTGATCTAATAATTATAAATTAAAGAGCTGCAGATTCTGGACATTACTACAACTCACACCAAGTGATTTGAGCACCACATGGTTCACAAATAAGTCTATAATACTCACCTGGACTAAGGCAATTTTGTTTGTGAAACCAGGCAAACAAAGGAAACATCTAAGGCAGGAAAGCCACAGAGTGCTGGAGGATAAGAAAGACCTATCTGGCCTCAGGGTTTCCATGTTACAAAGTTATTGTTGGCCAAATTAGCGATGGAACCTCTTTAGTTAAAGTATTTGACAGAGCTTTTGCTTCTGCAGGCAGCAATTCTGGGGAGTTGTGTTGCCTTGCACAGCGTTAGTTCCACACCATCCCTGCTACAGTCAAAACTGGGTTCTCATATCATTAGTTAGATTATTTAGATTAATGATTACACCTCAGTGATGAAAAAAAAGCAAGGATGGCTACCCCAACCACTCCAAAACATTTGCCTGTCCATGCTGGAACCAGATTCTGGGTGTGACACAGCTGGATTTCACCAAGTGCACACTGCCCACAGCTGGCCTTTTTCTATTGTCACCTATATTCAGAGCAATTTATCTCTCATCACCCTATTACTATCACTTTTTGGACTTTTGGCACCTAGATTCAATGAATTTTTCCATGTGCCAACCAAGACAGTGCCCAGCTTGGCTGTCTTCCAGGCTTTAACACAGAGTTTAATATAAACCAGCAGCCTTCAGCAAAACACCTTGTCCCACAAACCCCCCCACTGATTCACTCTGCAGCAAATAGGGACTTAGAGCACAAACACAAACAAAAACCTTTATGGCAGGACAAACCACATTCCTTATTGTTTGAATGTGCTTCATATTATAAATCACCCATGAAGGTGATAAATGTGCACTTAGAACAAACTACATACTGGGTTCAACAGGGCTGTTCAGTTCAGTTCAGTAACAAAGCTGCTGGAGGGCAGCTGAGCTAAAATAACTGAATTGCTCTTATTGGCCTTTTTGTGGTCCAGATGAGTGTGCAGCAGGCAGATTTCCCAACCCACCAGGTGGTTTCTGCTTTCCCATGCAAAGTGTCCCTGCCACGTTGACCTGAGGAAGTGCAGAGGGCAAAGGGCTGTGCAGGTGCCAGGCAGGTACATCCCAAAGAGGCACAGTGCTGGGATGGGGGCTGTGTTTGGCACACACACTGGCTCCAGGCACTTAGTGACTCCTGTGCTTCTGTCACACCAATCCCTTCCTAACACCTACATCTCATTATCTGAAAGGTTATGTTTTACAGGCAAGATCATTATCTGATTTTGTCAGCTGCTGTTTGATTTCTGTGTTCTGTTCCAGCAAGATTTTTTCTTGTAACAATGACTTTGCTAATGGACATCCCTCCATGCTGCCCATTTATAACACCTTTCCTATTATACCTCCTAGATGAGATCAGACACTCACAACAGACATTATTGAATTAAACCTCAGCTGTAAAGTAAGCAAGGCCTATTATACCAAATTTTACAGTTGGGTAAACTTACATACTGGAGAGATTTAAATGACTTTCCACAGCATTACAGAAAAAGTCAGTGAAAGCAGAGAGCCTAGAAAAGTCCAGCTCTCTCAGTCACTCACGCCAGGCACCTCTTTGAGAAAACAAATTTATTAAGCATGTGTTTAATGTTAAGCTCATGAACAAGGGGCCATTAACCCATTACAAAGCTTGCTTCCTTCAGCATGCCAAAAACCTGCTGCCAGCCAGCAACAACAGGGTATTAATCACGCCTTCCACCATCTCCTTGGTCAGAAGGCAGCAGTGATTTATCACTTTGCAACAGAAGGATGTGACATTCACAGCTTGTGACACAAAGTGGTGGAAAAGCACACTGGGTCAGGGGACATTTGAGGCACATCTGACCCCAAAACTTATAGGAAAGCTACAGTAAAGCAAGCAAAGTGATAAAAAGAGATGCTGTTGTCAGAAGCAGGATGGAGTATTTTGCAAAATTCGCAAGTCCCTTATAGGGATGCCAGTCATCCCAGGGTCTGCTTTCCTTCAGAAGCATCAGTCTCCAAAGATGAGCTAACTGGTGTAGACATCAACAGAGTCAATCACTCAGAGGTGAGATGCCCATGGTGGGTTTTGACGTGCCACCAGCCAGGGAGGTGCCAGGGACCCTGGTGGAGCCCAGCCTGAACCTGCAACAGAGGACAGAGACTCACCTCACACTACCAGACTACTAAATCCCTAATTTTTTCATTTTTATCCTTTCTTGGTTGCTTCACTGTTTGCAAACAGGTGCATTTTCCTTTCTCAGTGCCCAATTCATCCTCTTAGTTTCATTCCACAATGCTGCCATTGCCTTTTTCACATTGCAGGTCACAGAAGCTGCAATTACCTCACAGACATTGGATTGTCTCTGTTGGCAATGAAGCAGAAGGAGTTGGTGGTGAGAGAAGGTTTTATTCAATAATAACCAAGGCAAATTAGTAACTCCAGAGAGAATTGCACTAAGTGCAAATGCTGCAGTGCAGAGAGGAGGGGTCTTGTGGTGTAACAGGTGATTTTCAGGGTTTGGAGGGCAGAGCCAGGTTAGAAAATCAGCTGCAGTGAAAAACTAAACTGAAATCAATGCAAACCCAAGAAAGTGAGTCAGTGCTCAGTTCAGAAGCTCCTTGAGTTTGGAAATCGCTTCCAGCTTAACCTGGAATTTGCCATGAAACCACACACAGAGCTCTGCTCTGACGCTTCATTTTAGCAATAATTAATAACTTCAGAAATCAGGAAAAGAAGAACTAACTTAAGACTAAGAGAAGGGAGGCCAATGTACAGTTGGGAGTAGTGCTGTGTGACTGAGAGATGGGACTTTAAAAGAAGGGGTGCAAAAGTAATCTAAGCAGGGAGCCTTAAGTCAAAGCTTGAGCAAAAATAGGCTGGAGTTTGAATTGAAGTTAAAGTTTATTGAAGTCTAAGCTGAAATCTAAGTTGAAGTAGTTGAAGTCAGGGTAAAAAGGAGTTGAAGTCAGGGTTGAAATCATTGAAGCCATTGAAGTTAACTATTATTCTCACAGTACAGTGTTATATACTCGTTACAGCTCAGAAAGGCCACAGCCCTAAACAGTCACATCTGTGAGCAAGAATTTTCCCACAAACTACAGATAGCCTATTTGCATTATTTGGCAGCCTTTACAAACCTACATCGTTTCAGAGACTTTGATAGTTACATATGCACTTCTTTTCCTAGTTTTTTTTCATATCTGTGGTTGCCCTATCTCTATCCACAAGCTCCACCATGCCCCCTGCTCCATCTCTCATCTGTTCTCAGACAGAGCAGGAATACCAGGCCTCATTAGGAAGGGGTTTTGGATTACCAAATCCCCAAATAATCCTTCAAGAGCTCCCCTCCACACCAGGTCCCAAGGCATCCTCTTATCTGTAAAACCTTTAACAAGAGTTTGTGCCCAGGAGCAGCATTTCTCCCCCTCCAGCTTCAGCTTGTTTCTTCCCATCCCCCCCACCCTGCTCTACCTTCCTTTTTCTGTCCTAATTGAGGGTTTTATTCTTCCAGAGGAAAAAGAAAAGGGCAAGACAAATCCTGGCTGCCTTCCAGGAAGCTCTAGTCATTTCAACTTCATCCTGAGATTTAGACCCTAAAATGAGTTATAAATAGACTGATTTCACACTGCTTAATGGAGGCTTGTTCAAGGCAGAGTGGGGATTCCAGGTCTCCTGCCAGATGGGGCAATTGCCTTAGAGGTGCCATGCATTTCATAACTTGGGGATAACTCATCTGAGATTCCTTATCAGCAAATTCAAGGTGCCCACAAGCCAGAGTCCTCTCACTCCAGCATAAACCCAAAATCCATTCACTAACCTTTAGGGAGGGAGGGAGGAGGAACCAGGTCATGGTGATAACTGTGGGACTCTGCAGATGGGCTGTGGTGAGCTCTCTTTTTGAACAAAATCCAAATGTACATGGATAAAGGATTATGATCCAAACACCAGCTCAGGGCTTGAGATCTCCCTTCTCTTTCCATAACACTGAGCTGGGTCTAACATCTGCAGAATTTTGTCACAGAACAGGACCATGTGGGATAAGCAAGGACACTCCAATGCTTTAAAGAGAGCTGCATCTTTTGTCTGAAGCATTCACCATTCCCAAAAACTTCTGCCAGATCTGCAACACTAGGACTTCAGAAATAATCAGATCTAAGTTATTGAGCCAAGGACAGCTGCCCATCAGGCAGGACTGGCTCCTTTTCTCCCTGTTTCAGCAGCAGATGAGGAAGGACAAGCACCAGCACACTCTTTACTCACCAAAACACCCAGGGAAAACTCTCCTCCCTCACTCCAGATGATATTGCAACCCACAAAGAAGTTGTGATATTAAAACTTTCTCAATGCATATCACACAGAGGCAGAGGAATGAGCTGTGTTTTATCACATGAACTTAACAGCCAGAAAAATCCAGCTTGTGTCAATGCCTCTGCAATTTCATGGGCTCCCTGGTTTCCACAGCATATGGTCTGATGGTGCTATTCCATTTGCTTTCCCTGGGAGAGCAGTTTGAAATGGAGAGAAATAGCATGGTACATTTGAGTTTATGGGGTATCAAAAGGGCTATAGTGGATGGTAGTCAAGGCACCAAAGTGAATTATTTATAGTGCAATTGCACTTTCTCCTAAGCTACCCTTCAGACAGGTCAGGCCTTGGACACTCACGTTAAGGTCTTGTTAAATCCAAATAAGATAAGGTTGTACACAACAATGCAGAAACACCTGTTTTACATTAAATCATACTTAAGTAAATTCCTTCAAAGCAGCACACTCAGAATTACTTTACTTGTTTCTTGTGAGTTAGAGGCACAGACATACTTTACATAAACCTCCCTTCATCTAATTTTTATTGCCTTTTTTGGGTGGTATTTCCTGCTGTATCATGACCTCTATATTTTCAAAATTATGGGACAGAGCAGACTTCCTTTCTTTGCCCAGTAAGACTGAACAGTAGAGTTTGCCTGGGGATATTGTTGAGCTCAGGTACCAACTAGGTCCATGCAAACCTTATTTGCACAGAAAAATGGCACCAGTTCTGCACTGCAGAGCACTGCAGTGATTTGCTGCATCACTTTTATGTTGTTGTGACGTAGTCCTTGTGGTCTGCAGGAAAAGACATTACCCTTCCCAGCCTGGCAGTGAAGTTTTTAGCTACAGGGGTTCTCCCCAAAGTGCTCTAAAACCCAGACACTGCACAGAATTCTGCAGAGCCCTCTTTTTTTCTGGGTAGAGTTTGCCCTAACATGATGAAAGAAAAACCAAAACCTAAAAAACTAAGAAATTAATCAGGGCTCTCTGGGACAAAAGATGCTACAGGGAAGGGAACAGAACAAATCCCCAAGCACAATCAGGATACAATTCTCCAGGAAACACAAAAATTAAAGACTTACTTCTTAATCCACATTCTTTATCCAATTATGGCTCCTATCAACTTGTCTAGCAGCTTGCAGGCAGAAGTTCCAGGAGCTTTCTTTGGGGTGCAGTTTCATGGTTAGAAGAGGAGAAATTGCATGGTCAGATTTTGGAGCAGGGCTGGAAATCACAGAATCACAGACTGATTTGGGTTGGAAAGCACATTAAAGCCCACCCAGTTCCAACCCCCTGCCATGGGCAGGGACACCTTTCATTGAACCAGGTTGCTCCAAGCCCCCTCCAGCATGGCTTTGAACCTTCCCAGGGATGGGGCAAACACAGCTTCTCTGGGCAACCTGTGCCAGGACCTCATCACCCTCACAGGGAAGAATTTCTTCCTCATATCCAATCTAAACCTAAACCTCTCAGTCTGCAGCCATTCCCCCTGGTCCTGTCACTCCATGCCTTAATGAAACATCCCCCTGCAGACTCCCTGGCTCCCAGCACAAGCTCCCTGCCCAGCTGTGCATGCTCAGCTCAGAAGAGGGGAGCAGGATGTTGTCACCTGGGCACAGTGGGAAGGTGGTGCCCAGTGCTCCCAGTGCTGTGCACTCCTCCCTGCCTTGGCCAAAAGCAGGCAGAGCAGAAATACAGCCTCAGCAGAAAACTAATGGGTACATATTTTTATGAGACTCAATAGCTCTTTAATTGATTTTATTGCTATTTATGGCATTTGCATAATGATGTGAGTCAATATGAAGAGAGTGAAGCAGGAGGTTATAAAAAGCATTTCAGAGTCTCGTTCTCAGGGAGCTGAGTCCAATCCCCACATTTTCACATTTCAGTTTTTTCAATTTTGGTAACGTAGCTGTTTTCCATAACCTTGTGAAGGAAGTAGCAGCATTCTGACAACATGCTGATAATCAATAGCTTCTGATTGTGCTACCAAGGAAACACCTGATATCAAGTAATTGAATTAAATCTCTAAGTTCAGGATTTTTAAATCCCCGGTTTTCAAACAAAGAAATCAAATTTACATTGTTAAATCCCTCTACCAAGGATTTCTCCAACAATCTTACTTATTTAATAGTCACAGAAGAGATACCTCTTGTTCAGGCCAGCTTATTGATTTGCTCCTTTTTCCTTTGTTTTCCACCTTGAAGTGGTGTCAATGTCTCGCTCAAGACAAGCCATGTGCCTTCACTGCAACTCAAGCTGCCCAAAGCACAAGGTTTAGAGATGATTCACAGGAAAATATTATGGCTTCAATTCAATCAAAGGTCTTGCTAGCTGTAATTCTGTAGATTAAAGACTTTGGATCTTGAATCAACAAAATGGGGGTCCATTTGAATGGAAGACTTGTAGGTAATAAATAGCAGATTATCATCATTAATAGAGGCCTTTGTCCAGCACTGATGCACAGCTCTTGAGATCTATAACTGCATTAAAAGTGGTGCTCAGTAAACAAAGTTTGGCCAGCTCCATGCAGAATTCCTGTACATATGGGAGCAGTGCCCACAGACTCCTCATCCAACAGTGTTTTCTGTCTTGGCAAAAAAGAAATGCTTCTCCAGGGATCAGTTTCCCTCACACATTGCAATCCACTGGCTTCATTCCATTCACTACCAACAGGACTAAACCAGGAGATTTTCTTGTTCTCCTAATGGATTCCAACAAAGTGAACCATTGGAATGAGAATTCCAATTATAAAAGCATGTTTTTTAGAGCTGTAATTAATGCTTATTAGCAAACTTTTGAAAGTAATTAGGATCCCATTTAGCAGGAAACATTGCATTGCCGTTGTTGTTATTATTATTATTACAGTATTATAATTACCAGAGCCTCCTGCTTCTCTGGGGATGGAGCTCTGAGCAATCTGGTCTAGAGGAAGGTGTCAATGCCCTTGGCAGGGAGGTTGGAGCTGCATGATCTTGTAGGCACCTTCCAATATAAAACCATCCCATGGTTCTAGGATAGCTGAAATGACATACAAGAAAGCCATCAGTAACCCATGGTTTGCTCTCATTGCAAAATAACCCATTCTCACTTTGCCTGGCTCTGCAATGGCACCAGCTGTGCAGCAAGAAGCTGACAAAACCATGAGTTGGGGTAGGAGAATGGGGCAGTGGGAGATCACAGCCCTCCCTGGGAGAAGGGATGGGGAACAGCAGAGCCCAGCAGTGACCCACAGCTCCAGCAACCCCCTGGAGAACCCCCAGGCAAACACCAGCAGGACTGGGGGTGTGGTGTGGGGTCACAGCTCAGCCATTCCTGAGGGCTCTCAGGAGCCACAAACTGGGTAGGGCTTGTGCTGAGCCAGCTCAGCCACTCCTGCTCTTGCAGCTTCAGATCATCAAACTCTTCCTCAAACACAGTTCCCATCTTAATTAATTACAGAAGCTGAGTAAAGACCAGAACTAATGTCAGTCAATACTTGGGCATTCTTTCAACTGACAATCCAAAACCATTTTAATTTAATAATCCTCACAGCAGCTGTGTGATCTAAATGTGTTTCATTGCACTTCTTTTACAGATTAAAAGGGCAGGGACAATAAGAGAAAGTCACAACTCTCCATAAGCCTCATTTCAGGTCGTTTGGCAAGGAAGGTAGCTGAGGTAGAAAGCAGAAACCCTGACCAAGAGAGAGAGAAAATCCCACCCACAGATCTGAGATGGAGCATTTTCTCCTTCCTGCCCCCCAGAGGGGACAAGAGGCAAAAGGCACTAAAGTTCATGCTACAACTGGGTGTGCGTGTAATCTGCAAGATAAAATTACATCTACAGATGGTCTAGACAAAAAAAACACTCAGCTAATTTTAGCTTAGACAGAGTCTCATGTACATATCTGGGGGAGTAAAATTAGATGCACTTTACATACTTTCTAAATTATCAAAAAGATCTTCCTCCATAAAGAAATCTCAGCCAAAACCTAATCTTATGCTCAATACAAGGCAGTATTTAGGGCTTTTTCATTATATATCACAACTAACAAAAATCTGTATCTGTTTTTGTACATCTACTGACACATTTAGAACTGAGTACTTTTTGTCTACCTTGTAAAATCCCATTATCACACAGTAATGTCCCTAGTACCCTTTATGGATTATTTTTCTGCTTTCCCAATTCTGTTAAATAATTAGTGGTGACTGCCCTAAGCAAATGGTCACCCAGCAATCCAATACTGCCAGTGAGCAATTTGTGCTTTTGAGATGTTCTTGTCTTCACATGCTTGTATCAGTGGTACCCAGAAGAGAACACCCAAAATGAATATAAGGGCTCNAAAATTAGATGCACTTTACATACTTTCTAAATTATCAAAAAGATCTTCCTCCATAAAGAAATCTCAGCCAAAACCTAATCTTATGCTCAATACAAGGCAGTATTTAGGGCTTTTTCATTATATATCACAACCAACAAAAATCTGTATCTGTTTTTGTACATCTACTGACACATTTAGAACTGAGTACTTTTTGTCTACCTTGTAAAATACCATTATCACACAGTAATGTGTCCCTAGTACCCTTCATAGATTATTTTTCTTCTTTCCCAATTCTATTAAATAATTAGTGGTGACTGTCCTAAGCAAATGGTCACCCAGCAATCCAATACTGCCAGTGAGCAATTTGTGCTTTTGAGATGTTCTTGTCTTCACATGTTTGTGTCAGTGGTACCCAGAAGAGAACACCCAAAATTAATATAAGGGCTCATGGGATGGGGCTTGGAGCAACCTGGTCTAGAGGAAGGTGTCCCTGCCCATGGCAGGAGCTGGAATGAGATGCTCTTTAAGGTTCCTTCCAACCCAAACCATTCTATGATCCCATGATTCTATAAAACTGTTATTTTCAAGCCTGTGCCTTGGAGGAAAAAACAAAAAAAGTAATTTTTAATGCTATCAAGTCTTTATGCCATCCTTACAGTGCAAGAATTTTAGACTTACCTGTAACACCTCTTGTTTGTGATTGTTATTTTTATTGTGGGCAGAGGTCTCCAGGTTCAGCCTCAGGAATCAGCAGGTGTGACTGGCAAGTACAGCCTGTTTCACCCCAGACAAGAGGCAATTTGCATCTTTTACACAGTGGTGTGCAGAATAATGATCCTGCTTACAACAGTCAGTACCTTTCGGAGAAAACAAACAAACAAACAAAAAAACACACCAAAAAAAACCAAAACAAACAAAAAAAAAACCTAAACCATTTTAAGTTCTTTACAAACAATAACTATTAAAATGTGTGGGACACGACATTTTACCTTCCAGGGAGTAAAAAGCTGGTTTGACTCCTTCAGATAAAGCTGCAAAAAGTGATGATGTCTTTGCTTTTATGGTAAGTTGTGAGGCCACATTGTGACTCATGTTTCCAGGATGATTTTTAAATGAATGATTTTTTTTTTAATTTACTAATTAATACTTATTAATTCCTCCATACTATCAGTTACTTCATGACCTCTTTTTCCAGGGTTACAAACTCTCTAGTCCACACAACACTGTTTAAAGGGTTACTAATTTAATAATTATTAGTACTTACATAGCCTGGATGTTCAGCACTGTCATGTGCTACTCTAATTTATGTTTTGACCCTTCAGCTCTTCAGAGATGAAAATCAAAACATTTGAAATCACCTGCATAAATTACTGCCTTTATAATAAAAATGTGACTAATATAATTCTAGTCAATTCTGAATATTCTGAAGAATTGCTCAAGGCACTGCTTCTGGATAAAAATAAATGTTCAAACAATTTCATACTTGAGCATAGGGAGATCTCTGTGATGCATCATCCTGCTTCCACATAATCATGAAGTAAAACTAAATTGTACTTTAGAAGACCTTTTTCTTATTTCTCATGTATGTAAAAGTCTCATCACTCATGCATGCATGATCTCTGTAATTGCAGAAGTGGCATTGTAGCATTGCTGTTTTGACAATTCTAAGCAATTTTTCATTCTTGGAGAGATTTATAAATATTTTTTGGAGGGAGCAGGGGGGTACAAACTCAATAACACATTTTACATTGCTTCCAGCAACATTCAAAATGCTCAGAAACAAGTAAAGGGCAGAGGTCTCTCAGCACTGCTGCTGCATCCACCAAACTGGAGGTGCCAAGGTGGGAATGACCTGGGCCAAGGACAACCAGCAAACCTCAACCTGCTCAGACCTCTGAGCAAAGCCACTGCAATGCTGATCAAGACAAGATCAGCCTCCCCTTTCACCCCCCAGAAATAAGGAGGTCCTGAACTGCTGCCCTTGAACCTACTCAAGCATCCCCACAACCCCAGGGCCAGCAGAGAGGGGTATCAGGATCTGGGCCTGGTGCCACCTGGATGCAGTGATCCATCTGGCCAAGCCACCCATCTGGACTGGTATTACCAACAGGCAGCCCACAGGCACAGAAAGTGGGCATTATTTCATGGGGACAAGTATTTCACAGCTATATGTCGAGTCTCTCTTTTGGCTTTCTGCAATATCGAAATAAATAAATCATTTCTGTGCTGGATCATATAAACACTCTCCACTCTGTCTTCCTGAGAAGCTGGCAGGCTGCATTTGCCTCTCAGTTACCTGGATAAACAGATTGCTAATATAACCAATGGATGTGAAAATATTCCTAAAGCAATGTTTAACAAAAGGGTGAAATTATTTGACCCAAACAATTCCCAGTGTGTTACTGTTGATAGAAATATCTTCTGCCTCTTGCTTTAGTATAAATGAAAAAACAACTGCAACAAAAGCTCTTAAAAATACATTAAAACATAAAAAATTTGCATATCTCCAGAAATTACTTTCTCAGTAGCATGAGCAATTTTGACCTCAGCATATGTTTGAGAAGTTCTGCTTCTCATTTTAGAAGCTGCTCAGATCTAGGAACTCCTGTTTTAGCTGAAGTTTGATGTGCCAGATCAGTCCCCAGCTCATGCAGCATTAAGAAGATTTGCAGAAGTATTTAGGTGCCTAAAAACGAAGACAGGCACCTCATGGGATTTGAAATGAATGTGAACGAGGTTATTTTTGACAACCTCTGTAAGAATCTATTTGGGTTTTGTAACCACCCATGGCACAAGCCACGTCTCTGTCACAGTCCAGCCCCTACCCGTGGCTTTGTGCTCATGTCCAGCACAGTCTGTGTGTCCAGCTGGTCCTCTGGACACATGGCTTGGGGACAAAATGGGAACACATGAGTGTGGCCCATATCCAGCAGAGTCATCCAGCTTTGCCCTCTCTACAGGAGAGGCCACTACCCCTGTAAAACAGAAACCCTTGAAGATGCACATTGCACACACATCAGCTACAGCAGGTACTTCACTCACAGAAACACAGACTCACAGAATGCTTTTGGTTGGAAGGGACATTAAAGACCACCTCATTCCAACCCTCCTGCCATGGGCAGAATGATTTCCACTAGACCAGGCTGCTCAGCAAACCAGTTTGCTCCTTAATGTGTTCTGTGGTTTGATGACATATTAATCTCTTGACCAAATACTGGGACTCCTTTCAGTTCATCCACAGACATGCAGACAGCTTTTAGCCAGTCAAGATGGAGCAGAACTTTGGCTTTATTTTCCATCATCCTTGACCTGCCACTTCACACTCCTGCCAGCCAGCACAGATTCCTCTCTTGCACTGGGCCATGCAGAAGGTGACTCCAGTGGGGCCCAAGACCTGAAAATCCCACTGCAGCTGCAGAAGTCAGCTCTAAGAAAAGCTTGTCCAAATCTTTGGCACAAAATATGTCCTTGTGTGGCAAATATAACAATAATGACTATTTACTCATGGTCCCTTTATCAGTTTGTGTAACAACAAACCATAAAACCTCCACTGCCTCTCCACTCCAGCACATCAGCAGGCATTGTCAATCAGAATCAGCTAAAAAGAAAGAAATTTCACATGTATTAATCTCATTTATTTCACACCAGACTTTTTCCCTGCCCTCTGTGCCCAAAACCAATCTCACAATATCTGGTTTGCTCCTGGGAAATGTCTGAATCTGCAACTCAAACCCCTTCTCCCTTTTCTAACTGCTGACAATGGGTCTGTGCCCAAGTCCAGGGTCTGTGCCCAAGTCCAGGGTCTGTGCCCAACAGCTCCCACTTTGCATTGCAATCAGCTGGCCAAGGGATCTTTGTTTCTGTTTTATCTCCCTCTCAATGAGTGCCACAGTCTAGAGACAGAGGATGGGCAGAAGGAGCTCTGCATCCTAATCAGGGGCTGCCACACAGTGCCTGTGTGTGGAGAATCCTGAGCATGGAAAGCAGGAAATGCTGCGTGTGATCAACCTTCCCTTTCCCTACCCTGCAGTTTCCACAGAGGCAGATTTGTACATTCTTAATTTTAATTAATAAAATCAATATGCATGCACTTGCACATGTACCACTGCAAATTAGCTCTCAAGGAAAAAAAAATGAAAAAAGAAAAATCTGTGGCACTCTTCCCCACAAACGAACTCTTGGAAAATATTTTCACTGGCTGGTGTTTCTCTGAACCTATGAGACCTCCCAAGATGTTTGGCTGAAATGTTCAACAGGGACAGTTCAAGTCCAGATTTATGTTTAGTAAATGTTCTAATGTTTTAAAAGCCCAAACTGAGAGATTCTCAGCATTACATTACAGGGCAGCATTTAAGTGAAAACACAGTGGTTTGTGGGTTTTTTGGTTTTTTGCTTTGCCATTGCTGTGAGCATTCTGCAGGAAGGGTTTTTGTCCTTAGCTTAATAATATTTAATAAACCATAATGTCACTAATTTCCCTAGGCTTTTAATGAGGCTGGTCTGAAAAGCTCTATTCCTTTATTCCTGCATTTTTTAAATGAAATGAACTTTGTTCTCACCCTTTTGTCTTTGCTGGGGTCTGCTGTTCTGCTATTCTTGAGCTTCTCAGCCTGTTGGATAAGCTGCAATACAGACACTGCCAGATGAAATGTATGCTGCTTTAGTGCCTCCAATTAAGCAGCTGGGCTAAGTGACCTCACCAGGGAACAGGAGTCTCTTCAGATAACTCAGTGTTGCTACTCCCTTCTGTTTTAAATTTTCATTTCTTGGGCTGTATCAGGCAGTTACAGGGACTTCATGTGAGACAGAAATACTGCCATTGTTATCCCAGGCACGCTGAGGAAACCCATCCTACAATCACAGCTGCTTCTCCAGGGAATCCAGCAACCAGAGAATCCCAGAACACCCAGAGGACCCAGCTCCAGACAGACACCATGTCATGATGCTTTCCTTGAGAAGAAGAAGGGCAGCCAAAGTGTAGCATCAAAGACAAGTAACACACCAGGATGAGTGTGTAAATCCTGTACTGACCCTAAAAAATCCATCCAGCTGGGTAACCAGAGGTGAGGTGCTGTGGGACCTCTGCTCAGCTCTGGGGCAGACTCCTGCCTTTTGCTGAGAGGAAGGAACCTTTTGTAGTGACCTGAGGATCAGGAATGTACATCTCCAGCAGGACCTGGAGCCTGCCTTAGCTAATACCTGAATTGCTTTGAGCTAAGGACTCTCAGGGCTGTGCTCCCACCCGGGAGAGCCCCTGAAGGCACCCTGAGCTCTGCTCTCCTGTCCTCGGGGAAGGCAGCACTGATCTGATCTGATCCCTCTCCCACAGCCTGCAGCTTCCCTGCTTTAATATTAACAGGGAATTTAAATATTCCAGGGATCCTCTTTTTTTTTTTTTTTATTTATAAAATGTTGGTTGGATTACCATTCATGTTAAAAAGCTGCCTCTCTCTATCAAGGCTTCTTGGACTGAACACTGAACAGTATAACAAACATTGGCCATTAATAATTAAGCTTAATTGAGAAAAAGTCCTCCCCTGTGTTATCTTTCATCAGGATGATGTGTTATTAGTTTAGAGACATATATTTTTTAGCTGAGGGCTTTTTTTGGCAGCAATTTGGCCTTCACAGTAATGGACTGCTGTATGAAAAGCATCAGAAAAATAGTGGTTTTGAGAGAGGTTTGACAGTGAATGAATCTGATTTAGAGAGAAATAGGAAAACAGTGCCATCTTTTGGCCTCAGCAGCTGTGCCAGCATCACGGCTGAGGGTCAAGAGCCCAAAACCACTGGCCACATCAACAGCTGGATTTAGCTCTGGTTATTGCTGTCTGTGAAAGTCTTCTTTTTTCTTAAAACAAAAAAAATTCTGGATTTAGTACATATGCAAAGGAAAGAATGTTTATCCTGGAGGTCAGGGCTCTGCTATTTGTTGTCCCTGCCATGCCCAGCTGCATCCACACTCACACCTCACACTTACAGTTCTGCCCTGGGGTCTCGCTTAACTGAGATTCCAGCTGTAAACCAGAAGTGCAGATGCCATCAGCATTCCTGCCCCTCCTTCCTCCATGCAAGGAAATAGCTATGGGGGATTTAAAACTGCTGATTTCCAGCCCTGGTTTGACAAATTGCCAGGATTAATTCTAGTGCAGGGCTCTGAAAATCAGGGGAGAGAATCTGAGCCTCAGCTAGTTCTACATTCAATTGTAGACTGATTAAGGATAGTGTTAGCTCAATAATCAACTACATAAAAGGGTTACACTCCCCCACACAACATGCCACACCAGGATATTTTGCATTCATCTCATAAGGATGAATGTAGCTTTTAATCAGTATTTTTGTCTATACATCACCTTTTCCTTTCTGATCTCACAAATGAGAATTCTCTAATGCATTTCCTTGTGTTCTACAAAATTGACTTACTGGAACAATTTGGTAAATGCTTCATTGCTGAGAAAAGCACCCACCTTGCAGCTCTTTCTCCAGAAAAAAATGAACATTACTCTATACCACTGCATCTCAAAATGTTATTTTTCTTTCCTAAGGCCATAGAGAAAACAATATTCTAGTTCTGTTCCAAATATCTGAAGTTATTTGAGACAGAAAATATCGTCCATGAGCCGGGACCCAGACATGTCCTGCAATTAAGATCTCGAGTTATTGACTTTCCATTGACATCAGGAAGTCTATTAAATGCAGCCGTGGGCAATGTGTATTTGACATTGTACAGGTGCACAACACCCTGGCAAAGCAGCCAAATGAATGACAAAACCCCACAGAGCTGCACAAACCCCTCGGGCTACGAGAGCAGGACAAGGCTACATCCTGATGAGTCAGCAAAGGCTGCTGATGGCAGGGATGGGGAAAACCTTTGTTCACAGGCGAGTGACATTTATTTAAAGGCTGCAGGACGTCAAACAAATGCATATGTATTGAATTCTAGAGATATACATTTAGATAGAGCTTGGAGACAAAACAAGGACACAAGTCAACATGTATTCAATAGGGTAATTTCAGCTGCTGAGCTCAGTGGAGATGCTGACATTCCATGGGGAAAGCAGACATGTTCCATCACAATTTCACTGCCCGAACTTCCCTTTTTATGCAGGCTTTTATTGTGCTGTTTCTTCAGGCATCAGGGTTAGTTTGGCTTTTTGGTGGAGTGTTTTCTTTTTCCTTTTACAGAGATAAGCCCATACAGGGAGTTTCCTCTGACCTTGGAGACATTACGAGTAGCTTAGCAATCATCTCGGATTTTATTCAGGCTTTAAAAGTGAGCAGGAGTGTTTGCACAGACTTCACCGGGATTCAGAGCCAGGTTCCAAAATGTTTTTCCTATAAAGACTCTAATGACATCGTGCTGGTTTTACTACTGCTGCACTAAACCTTCTCACAAGTGACACCAGACTTTTCTGTCTGTAATGACTGTCATCTGCCAGCTCTACTCAATGCCTGATTATCTTGCTTAACTTTCACTTCCCAGCAATTAGCAAAAGCAACATTAAAATTCCTCCCTAGGCATTTGCTTCCCAAAGACAAAAATTTGATGCTTTAAAACCACTGATAGCTTCTAAAAGAACAGCAATCAGGGTAACTAAATGGCAAAAGGAAGGAGAGGAACCCTAGGCTGCAACAATAATTTAACCATTACCAGGTACAGCAGTTTTAATTGTTCTTTGAAGAGAATATGTCCAAAATTTACATTTCTTTAAATATCTTTCAGAAGAAGCAACATTTAGGAGCCAGCTACAGCCAGCAAGACCTAGAATAAAATAATGAAGAGCACCTCTGTAAGCTCTGCATCAGCTTTGTGCCACGGGATCTTTGTGCTTGACTCTCCACTCATATGGATTTCAGGAGCATGAGCAAAAAAAGCAGTTTCTTCTGGGGGATGATAAAAATCCCAGACAGAGATTAAAGAGTATTCTATTGCATAGCAAATATTATCAGCCTGCGTGGAAAAGGAGTTTCCTGTGGATCCTGGCCCGAAAGCAGGCAAATTCCCCACTGCTCAGAGCAGATACTGCAATGTACAAGGATTGCATCCTCTGTCCAGGGCTGCTTCCTCTGGGAGTTTAGGAATCTTAATTCCTACTGGACTGGAAGTGTCCCAGCCCATGGCAGGTGCTTGGAACCTGGTAACCTCTAAGGTCCATTTCTACCCAAACCATTCTATATTCCTGTCCTTCCTCCAGCTGTTGGATGGGCAAAGTGAACAGAAATGGTGCTTTGATGGAAATTGGTCCCGGCTCCCGTGTCCATTCCCCAGCAGCTGGCAAGCCCAAGTGTTCAGCATTTTCTTTTCACCTTTCAAAGAGGCCACACATTCTTCCACAGCACTTTATATTCATGCTCATAGCCCTGACACAGTGATGGAGCTCTGCAATTCAGGCCCTGGTGTTCTTCGATCCCTCACAATGCACAGAACACTGGTGCAGGGCTGAGTGCCACTGCCAAGTGCTCGAGCTGCCTGTCACTCAGTTATTGATCTGAGGAATTCCAGCTGGCCACAAATCATTTGCCCAGTGAAAAGCCTGGCTGGCTATTGACACTCCCCATGTGCAGTCCAGCATCCAGCAGTGACAGAGAGGGAACCCCTGCCTGGCACTCAGCTGCTCACAGGGCAGAACCAACCCAAAAGCAAAGCCAGGACAGCACCACAGGCAGATCTGGGTTAACAGGCACCATGGGGTGTCCCCTGCAGCCACTTTGCTTGTTTGACAGGACTAGATGAAACATATAATGACACCTCCAAGTCATTCATGTTTGCATTACAGGTGTAAACACCTGGTGCCAAACCACTGGCACACGAAGTGCAGCACTGAGCTTCTTGATCTGCCAGTTCAGCCATCTGTGAAATAATAATTCAGATTTGAAAAAAATTAACCTAGCACACTTCCAGCCCTCCCCACCTTTGCAGGTCAGCAGTGGGTTCTCCAGCAGCATCACTGCCCCTTGTGGATTGGCATGGTGCCACACAGCATTCCCTTCCCATGGAATAATAAATCCTGCAAATAAAACACACCCCACAGCTCCAGGGCTGTGCTGCATGTTTAATGCCCCATGATGGTCCAGCTCACACCTTCCAGGGTGACATTCATGGATTCAAACAACCCAAGGCACCCAAGAGCAGATGCCAACGCTGCCATCCCCCTTCCCAGGGCTCTCATCAGCACAGGACAACTCCCTCTGGCCACAGGTGACATTTCCACGTGGCAGGAAAGGGCACAGGCAACAGAGGCATCAGCTACTGAATCTCTTGGTTCATATTTTCCCTAGGCTGGAGGAAAAGAGCCATGGCTGAATTGAGTCTTTTTAATTGGTAATTTCCAACTGACTATGTTTCTGCACCTCTGAAAACCCCCTGGTTTTTAAACTGTATAATTTCCTGACAATTAAGTTACTTTTAATATCTGTTTTAGTCAGGAAATTCTCCACAGCACAGCAAAGGTTTTACAGCAAAGTCAGGAGATGAAGCACCATCCTCCTGTGAGGAGATCTGCATTGGAACAGCCTCCTCCAGGGACAAGGCAGCAGGAATCCAGCAGCTTCCCGAGCTTCTGCTGCTGCCTTCATCTTTAAAACTTGGCTGATGAAACAAGGTGCTTAAACAGCAGCAGATTTCTCCCACCCATTAGCAGCAGCATTGTTCAATTCAGCCAGGGCAGAGGTGTGTCCCTGGTAAGGGACACCACCAAGGGAGCCCAGGTGAGGTCACAGGTTCACATCACCCATCATTTCTGCATGTCCTTGGTCATTTATTTGTTTTTCTTGATGTGAAACATCTCATTGAAAAAACCCCACATGGCCTTGTTTAGAAGTCACACCTCCAATTACATTTAATTACTACTGCTGTAAAATGGATGGTGACTTCTACTAAATTTAATTACTTCCCTCTGCAGACAGTGAAGGAGAGTGGCCAAGGGGTCTCCCAGGCTGGCTGATAAGAGGCACAGTAAGGGCACCCACATGATAACACAGCTGAGGGGAAGGACCCCACAGGAGATGACAAACCTGTGCAGGGAGCACAAAGCCTGCCCAGGCACCACAGCCCTGCACAAAGCTGCAGAGGCAAGAAGAGTTCCCAACATCCCACCTTGAGATAGCTGAGAAACCAACAACAAACTCACCTGAACAGCACCCAGGAGGAGCTGGGGGTGCTGCTGCTCCCCAAAACCTCTGAAAGGTTTCCTCCTCTGCAGGAGCAGCCTGGGAAACCCACACTGGATGGCATTCACACAGTACCTCCCATATAAAGCTCATAAAACTCATTCTACCCCTTGCCATGGGCAGGGACACCTTCCACTATCCCAGATTGCTCCAAGTCATGTCCAACCTGGCTTTGGACACTTCCAGGGATGGGACAGCCACAGCTTCTCTGGGCACCCTGTTCCAGGGCCTTACCAATCTTGCAGGGAAGAATTCCTTCCTAATACCAGGCCCTTCATCCTTTGGTCCTCCAAGCAGAAGCCTACCATGAAATCTTCCCCTCCACCAGCTTCACAACTAACACTGAAAACAAAATGAGAGAAAGGAGAGGAGCCATCCCATTGCAGCCAAGCATTAGTGGTGTATTTACCCAAAAATACAATACACTGAGATAAAGCCAATGTGTGTTCACAGTCCTGGGCAAGCAGGTCAGGAAAGCCTCCATCAACCCCTGATATCCCAGAAGAGTTTTCCCTGAGTAAAACACTGTCACCTTCCTGCAAGGGCCATCTCCCTCTGGAGCCATGAGTTTTGCCATGTAGTAACATCCTGCTGAACAGCCAGCTGGAGTTCTGCTGCTCCAAACACACTGTCCCCAGGATCATCCCTCTGTGGAGCTGTTCAACCCAAGTCGTGTTTACATAAATGAGTCTGAATTTATAATAAACTTGATGGTGCCTAAATGATAGATATAAAAATAAGCCAGTTATATGACACTCTGCTCTGATCCTAAAACAGATGTTTGAGGATATAAAATTATGTTGTGAGCTTTGAAATTGCACATACAATTACAACCTTTATCTTTATTGCTCCTAGGTGTTAAATGCAACTATTTCTACACTGGAACTTCACTTATTACCATATTTCTCCCTCTCTCCCAAACCAAGACTGACTTGCAGCACTGCGACACTGGTAATTATTCTCTTCCTCTGACAAATTCAGGGGAATGAACAGAAATCTTTGTGGAGCCCATTTAACATTTATCTTGTACAAACAACTTGGTTCTTCCTTCATTTCCAGAAGTGTTGGCTCTCTCACACAAGTAAAAGTCTTCAGGGCAGTACCTTGGGGAAAGACATTGTGCTTTTCTGCTGATGGGCTGTGGAAATTCAGCATCAGGAGCCAGCAGCTCAGTACTGACAAGAGCCAGGGGCAGGTTAAATCAATACAGGTCTTCATTTCCTTCACAATTTTTTCTTTTTTAAGGATTCTTTTTATAGTTTGTGGCATCAGTGTTTTCAAGGCTTTTGTAGCAACAAGAGCTGCTTTACATACCCCCCCTCCACCAAAATGTCATCAGTTCATGTCATCATGTTCCTCCAGGACCTGGATCTTCAGGAATGCTAAAAATACTGCAAATTCTGGGTCAGATCACGAGAGCTGATGCCACAACCTGAATGCACATAGCACAAACACCACAGACTTGAAGTGCTCCTCCTGAATTAAGGTTGGATGAGGAGAAATGCATTTACTCCATCCTCAAAAGTGCAGGAATTCAACCCAGAGGGAAGAATGGTGCAGGTATACGTTTTAGTCCTCCTAGTGCTCAGACATGGTCTCTCCAGCACATTTTACCCTCTTAATAAATGATGAGTGGCTGAAAGCACTGAGTGACCCTGCCTGCAGAGCCCTTCTGGCAGTCCCCAGGTGGTGGGGACACCTCAGGCTGACCCTGCTGCTGCCACTGCAGTTCTTGCCTTCTTCCTTATGACAAAAAGAAAGCAGGCAGCATCTGCTGGGCAAGCAATCTTCTGTGCAGGGAGAGAGAATTCATCTCTCTTTTCATATTTACTTTGGAGGGACAATTCTCAGCTTCTCCATGAGCAAATAACACATGGCACTACTGCAGTCTAACAAGCAATTGTTAACGCTTCCCAATAAAATCAGATTGAAACTGACTCCAGCAGAAAATCAGAAAAAGCCTTGGCTGGGTGCCCCAGGGAATGCACTCAAGTTTAGGTCAGCACCACTGGATGCACTGAGTGCAGCTTTAGAAGCCATTGGGCACAGGGAATGTGAAGCTCTGTCAAAGCAAGAAACTTCCACCACTCCAACAGTGCCAGGTCTAACCCAAATGCTTGGACATGGAATGTGAGAATGGGAATGATGCTGCACATGGTGTGCTGGGTTTCCACACTTGGAAAGAGAAGGTGAAAGAGAAGCCCAAAACCCAAGTAACTCATTAAGTGGATTGCTGGTTAATGACACTGCTACTCCTCCGTTTGATTTTACACAGGGAATTGCTGGCTGTGGTCAGGCCATCCTGCCACTACACCTCCCAACACAGTCTGAGAGCTCCTTGCTGCCTTCCCACACTGCCTTCCCAGCTGCTGGTGCTTCTGCCAGGGGGGGAAACACTTGACAGCCTCCCTCTGGCACAGTGGATGGAGAGCAGTGGAGAACAGGACACGGCTTCCCCAAGGCAGTGTAAGGACCATGGATGAAAAGGGATCATCCAGGCACATGCAGGAGAAGTCAGGATCAGGTACCAGACAGCCTTGGAAAGTCCTAAATGCAGAGACCCACATCCTCCTGCACCACACGGCTCCACACTGTCCCTGCAGACACTGCCAGGGGCCCAGGGCAGCCCACGGCTGGGGAGCTTCTGGTGCAGCCCAGAATGTCCCCAGTGCCACCTGCCAGAATGCTGGGCACTGCTGGGCATGGCAGCGACAGCGAGCGCAGCCCCTGCATAGGCACTCACAAAACCAGGGGCAATGCTGGCCTCTTGTGGCAGCTCTGGGCCTTTTCGGTCTCTAAAAAGAACGGAAGTTCTCAGAAGTGGGGAAAAAAAAAAAAAAAATTCAAAATCTTACCACCTTCCATTATCAGCTGGAATTCAAAGATTCCCGGGATCAAAACCAGGCTGGTTTGGAACAAGGTGCTGAGAACAAGGTGGGGCTGGACAGGGCTCTGATGAACCTCGCTGGTGGAAGGCATCCTTGCCCATGGCAGAGGGCTGGAACTGGGTGAGGGGTCAGGTCCCTTCCCACCCAAACGATTCTGTGATTCTAAAACCGAAAATTCCCTTTGGGGCGAGTATCTGACCTGCAGCAGAGGTGCAGCCACATCCCCATGCACAGCACAGGGAAAGGGGCTGCACAGGGAGGGAGGGAGGAAAATGCCATTTGCACTGGGGGAGCAAAGGACAAGAAGCTGCAGACTCTGCTTGCCAGCAAAGAACCCAGTGTCCTGTCCCTGAAAAAAAATGTCCTTTCCCGTGAAATTCCCACATAGCTTAGCTTTTGTATGATCAGTACACAAATGGAGGGGGAAATGCAGTCAGAAGTGGCCAGGCCAGCCAGGGCAGGGGGGCCCAGCACAGCTCCTGCTCCCCTTGCCCATCCCACCTTCAGCACCACACTGGGGTGGCTGGGGACCACAAGCCCTCTGCAAAAATAAGAGGGGAAAAAGAAGTATTTTCAACTCTGTGGTTCCAGCCTCAGTGCCAGCACACCCCTCCATCTCTAAGTGCTGCACAGGACTCCAGGTCTGGGAGGCACCACACACTGCCCAAGGGCCTCAGGCTCTCTGTTCTCTCTGAGCTGATGTTGAGGCAGCAGCCACAGGACCCGGGAAAAGAGGAAAGATCACAGAATTACAGAATGGTTTGGGTGATAAGGGACCTTTCAAGGTAATCTAGTCCAACACCCCTACCCCTGCCATGGGCAGGGACACCTTCCACTGTCCCAGGTTGCTCCAAGCCCTGTCCAACCTGGCCTTGAACAGTTGATGGATGAGGCAGTCACAGCTTCTCTGGACAACCCGTGCCAGGGCCTCACCACCCTCACAGGCAAGAGCTTCTTCAGTAAACTGAAACCAAACCTGCCCTTCTCCAGATTAAAGCCATTCCCCCTTGTGCAGAGTCCCTCTCCAGCTCTCTTGGAGCTTTTTATACACTGAAGGGGCTCTAAGATCTCCACAGATCCTTCTCTTCTTCAGTCTGAACAACTCCACCTGTCTGAGCCCATTTTCACAGAAAAGGTGTTCCAGCCCTCTGAACATCACACGTCTGTATGGCCCTCACTGTCCTCATTGTGAAGACACAAGAAAATCACTCAGTGGTGGCTCCTCTTTGACCCTGGGATGAGCATCACTCCCACCAGGCTCTCCCCAGCTCTGTACCACCTCAGCTCCATCCTCCCCTGGCTGCCAGAAAACAGCTGCTGAAAACAATTAATACATGTTGATTGTTTATTGATTCCAACATATTAATAGATTGGATAATAAACAGTACTTTTAAACATTCTCTTAACCAAAAATATAACAAATATTTACAATCACTCAGTAAAAATACAAAAAGCATACAGAGGCACTGTCTTTCTAAAAGACATAAGTGTAAGAGGTATCAAAAAATAGAAGACAAACATTGCTTGTTACAGAATACTTTACAATCACTGACTTGTGCAGTACAATTGCTATTGGAATATCATTACATCTGTGCAGTTTTGCCAATATGCTCACATATTTAGAATTTAATTAATACCAAGCTAAACTGCATTCCAGGTATATCAGAAATAAAGATAAAACAATAAAAAGCACAACAGAAGCAAAAGCTGGGTTGGGAATTCAAGATAGATTACCCTCTATACAAGCGTTCTAAAATATAATGTGTAAAGCTTTTCTAAAGAGAGAGTATCCCTTTTTTCTTTTCTTCTTGCAAAGGCAGTGGTAAGTTTATCCTTCAAAAATTCTTGTTTTATAAAAACTTAAATGACAGGGTTGTATTTTCACTGTTGCCTGCAGTAAAATTACTTGGGATGTGATGGAAAAGGTTTGAACACCCTGGATACCCCACAGGCCCCTCTGCAAGTGGCATCACTGGTACACTCAGCCCTTGGGGACTCCCTCTGCCTCCAGCAGGTGCAGACAGCCCCCAGTGCACCCCCTCCCCAGCAGTGGGCTCTGACCACCTTCCAGTGAAGCATCACTCACCTGGCATCACAGAACCTGCTGAACTGGAAGGGACCTGTCAGGATCATCGAGTCCAACTCCTGGCCCTGCACAGAACCATCCCCAGCAATCCCAGCCTGTGCCTGAGAGGGTTGTCCAAACACTTCCTGAGCTCTGCCAGGCTTGGTGCTGTGACCACTTCCCTGGGGAGCCTGTTCAGTGCCCGAACACCCTCTGGGTGAAGAACCTTTTCCTAACACTAAACCTAAACCTCCCCTGACAGAGCTTCAGGCCACTCCCTCGTGACCTGTCACTGGTCATGAGAATGAAGAGATCAGTGCTGCCCCTCAGGAAGATGCTGTAGATGGCAATGAAGTCTCTCTCCCCTCAATCTCCTTTTCTCCAGGCTGAACAGACCAAGTGCCCTCAGCCACTCTTCATAAGGCTTCCCCCCTCCAGGTGGGCCTCCTTTGGATGCTCTCTAATAGTGTAATATCTTTTTCATATCATGGTGTCCAAAAATCTCACACAGGACTCAAGGTGAGGCCACACCTACCAAATTATCTTAGTAAAGGCAAAAGGAAGGAGAAAGGAAAGCATCACACTGCCCATTGTTGGCAATCACTCAAAATCTGTCCACATTGCAAAAATGTGAACTGCAAACATCCACCTGATGCTCAGAGGCTCAGTGATCTCATTCTCTCCTTTCTGGGGAGGCCAATTCAATTTTACCAAACTACATTGCTTTCTCAGGAATTATTTAGAAGTTTAAAATCTGTAACAAAACACTGTGTGCTTACATCATAGGAATCTGAAATGCATCTTTCACCAACCAGTCAGGAGCAAACAACAAGCAGAAGTGAGCAAACCCAGGCATGGCAGTGGAAGAACATGACATGAGGCATTTTAACTGTTTATCAGCATCAGAGCCCAGGTTGGGAGAACCTGGCAGAGGTACTGAGTCAGGGATCTGTGATCCAGGAGACACCACATCAGCACAGCAGTGTACAACAGGTACTAACCACCATATTGCTTCTGTCTGAATTACCAAAAAAAGGGATAATGTCTCTTCAAACCCACACCAGACACTGCATTTGGCTACTGCCCCAATCAATGTGATCGGTTGAGTTAAAAACAAACAAACAAACAAAAACCCCAGCAAGGAGCAGCAGAGAAGCCACACTGTGCAAGGCAGGAGTAGCAGGAGTAGCTCATCTGTCATCTTTTATGCATGATTTATGTACACCAGCTGTGTTGGCTATTAGGAAAATATGATTAGTGAGACTTTCACTCATTCCAGAACTTTCCAGTGTCTGCCAAGCCCTGTGGAACAGAGGGATGCTGCTGATGTGCAAACACCATCAAACACCACGTTTGGATGGGTGATTTATTCATCTGCTCTTGCTGACTGCCAGGAGACCCTGATCCTGCTCCCCAGAGGGGCTTCCCTGTGTCCTCAAAGGCAGCACTATTGGCTTTTGGGGTAAAAGTAACCCCCATCCCCTGTACTTTTGTTCAACAGGCTGGAATAAGCTGCAGCTTCCCCCCCAAGGCCAAGGAACTGTACAGTTTCATTCACCTGACACAACACAGATGATTTCTGATGGAGCACAAAGCCTGTTGTTTCCATGCAGAAGTTAACAAGCAACTACAGCTGACAGTGGGATGGCAGGACCTGGATTTACATCCCACAGGAATATCAGTTCATGAGTTCTATTATCAATATTGCATGTGCTGAAAACACTCACTCTGCCCTGCACAGCTTTGACACATTAATCTTTAGTCATTAAGGCCCGTGCAGGTTCATTATAAGCATTAAGGCCTTGAGAAAGCAAAATGCATTTATGCTATACCTCAAGTGGATTTTAATACGTTTTTTCAACCATTTGCTTCTCTGATACTTGCGCCAAAAGTTCATATAGCCAACCAGTGAGTTATAAATTAGGCATCCTCTTCCTCAGCATCACTGTTCATTTTACACTTCCCAATTCCAACCAGGACAGGTACATTAGAGGCAATGTTGAACCTGGAACTGCTCTGAAGGCAGACACAGGCTGGGTTATTCACATCCACCCGGCTGCATCAGCCCCCAGCTACTATGGAGAAAGCACATCAAAGGCTTTGGGTTGTTTTTGGTACTCGTGGCATTTTCCTTGCACCCCTGCACACATATAGGTAAAAAAAAAACCAACAAACCCTTAAAGCTCTTCACAACTATGGATATAGAAATCAGTTTTGAGGCACTGTAAAAATGACAAACATCATCTTTCTAGCTTAGGCTGTAAACATCACAACAAAGATTTACAATAAAATGTTTAAATACATATTCACACATTCATGTCTGATTTTAACACTAGAATGGGGTGTCATGTATGGAAGGAAAGAGAGAAAGAAAGAGAAAGAGAAAGAAAGAGAAAGAAAGAGAGAGAAAGAGAGAGAAAGAAAGAGAAAGAACCTGCAGGCCATTTCCAGTTCTACCCCTCTGCACTCTGGCTGGCTAAAAGTAAAATCAAAGAAGCAATTCTTTTGACCATAGTCAAACTAGAGGATCATGGGTTAATACTGGCTGGCTGTAAGTCAAAACTCTCATTGAATCAACAGCACCCAGATTTTTAACAAGGGTTTTAAAACAATGGTTTGGGATTATCTTCCAGATAAACACCACGGGTTTTTTAACCCATCATAAAATGCATTATGCTCTTCTATAAGCACTGTGTCATTAACTATTCAGTTCCACAAATTTTATGTGAAATGTAGGTGATTTCTAATTACTATTTTTTTTCAAAGATAACCTTTACACCTAGACCCTGTGCAACTCTGGTAAAAGGCCAAGACATAGGAGATGATCTTAAAAACCACAACACACAGCTGAGTTTTAGAACATGCTTTGCATGTTGAACTCTGCAGGGCAAAACTTGTTAAAATTCTTTTGGGAAAGCTTCAGATCTCCCCAAATGTTCCCCATTTGCTACAGTTTCCACATTTCAAACATTCCTTAATGGGGGAGGAGAGCACCAACCGTTGCCTTAGTTGGCTGGCAGCTAAAAAAAATTGTAAAAACCCTTGTACAGGAGGTTTCTGCTGTGTCCATGTGGGAGGGGAGCAGCAGGAGTGCTGGCTTGACAGACACTGCTCTGCAGGGCATTGGGCTCTATTCATATTAAATCTAAACCCACTCTAAAATCTATAAATTTCTGCACCCGTTTCTACTTTTCTGTGTTTATTTCAAGAGCACAACAGTTGATGTGTAGCTAACTTGTTGTCACATTGACTAAACATTTATATTAGCCAACCAGAGCACTCCCAACACACATAAAGGAAACTCCCATTTAAAAATATTAAATTAATAAATTATTTTCAGATACTTCAGCAACATCTTTCGCTTTTGCTGACACTTTGATATATTTTTTTTTAAGTTCATAAAATAACACTCTCAGATTTCTAACAGTCATGTAGAAAATAATGACAATGGAAACTACCAGAGGATTATATGGTATCATACAGAAAAATGCTCCCAAGTTTCAAGTGGTGGTGACAATTGGTCCTCCCCAATGCATGAAGCTCAGTCCATCTCTGGGTACCCATGTTGGTACCCAGGCAATCAGCACATTCCTTGAGCAGGATTTTCTATTTCATAGGCAGAAATAGCTTCTTAGGTGGTGGTGGCAGAGTGAAGGAAGGTGTGAAGAGGTGATCCAACCCATTCCAGCTCATCTGTGACTGAGGCAAGGTCTGAGGTCAGTAGCAGCAAGTTGTCAGCAGTCACTAACAGAACCAGGAGACCTTCTCCCACGTGTTGTGAGTGGTTTATATAAATAGCCCAAGGGTTAAACTGCTGATACTTGTTCATCTTCTGCAAAACAAGATAAAGAAATAGGCAGTTATTCCACCAGCCCCCAGCCTGGGCACACAGGGCACTGACCAGCACCCAGTGAGGTGATCACAGTGAGTCTATGACAACTCCACCCCTTCAGCAGCGTATTTCACTGTCTTTTTTATCACTGATCACTACACATTCCACATCACCATTTATCAGCTCCTCAGGCAATCACAGAATGGTTTGGGTTGGAAGGGACCTTATAAAGCATCTCATTCCAACTCCATGCCATAGGCAGGGACACCATTCAGGCTGCTCAAAGCCCCATCCAGCCTGGGCTTGTGCACTTCCAGGGATGGGGCATCCACAGCTTCTGAGGTATGATGGTCATACAAAAAACATATTGCAAAACAGAAAATCCCAGATCCTCCAAAAATTATCAGCATGCAGCTCCCAGTATGCCAAAAGCTATGGATTTGGGAAAAAAGCTAGCAAATTTCCATGCAGTGAGCATTTTATACCAAATAAAATGAACCAAGCACTTCAAAAAATAGTAAAATACGTGCCTCTAAAAGTGTACAGTTAAATTTAGCTTAGAAAAAAAAATGATTAAAAAATGTTTGAAGCAATGACTTCCTTATTTTTACATCAAAAGCACAACAGAATTAACGCCAGGCAATTTTATGTTTACTGTAAGTTTGAACTGCAGTTCTAATATATATGTTAACTATTGTTTACACTTTTTAAAGGGCCAAGACACAATCATTTTGCATCAGAAATTGTTTTAACCTAAATATAGGCTCATTTTAAATCAGACTGAAATGGAAGGAAATGATCACAACACTCTCATAAAAAAAATGAGTTCACCAGCAAAAGGTCCAGAAGATCACATCAATGCACAGAAATTAAAAGCAGATCAGCAGACAAACAATTAAGTAGAAATCCCCCTGACCTGACATTAGCTTTGGCACAATATAAGAGCAGTCTCTGCTGGAAAATCCTCTCACATTTTGGTCACCCCACAAATGCCATGCTTGGCAGCACTGGCTGTTGCTTCAAACAAGATCATGAAAAATGAACTGGAAGAGACACTGTCAGGCCAAGTTAGGCAGAGAACACAGGTTTCATCAAATGCACTCTCCACATGAACAGAAGTTCACTATTATTTTGTGCACTATTTTGAAACTCAATCTTCCAAAAAATATCTGCTGAGGCCTAAGGCAGCTCAATGCCAGCACACCCGAATACGAATGAAGTAAGTTCACTCCACCAAATCTAAATCACTCATTTTAGACCATCACCCTGATGCCAGCCAAACCACTGGGACATCAATTACTCAACCCAGGGAGGGCAGAGTTTTCCCACATGTAGCCTGTCAGTGTCCCATCACTATTAAAGAGGGGACAGATTTTAAAGAAAAAAAAAACCAAAAAAAAACCCAAAACCAAACCAATATCTACATGCTCTTAAGTGTCTCAGCTGTACTTTAGGAGATCTTACACGTACATTTTTGTGTATTTGTTTATTTACGTGTACTCTGAGTTTGTTTGGTGCCAACATGCTTTTCCTAAGGGGCAGGCATTCCTCTTTGCTTTGAAGGTGTATGTGCATGCACAGAGCTATGCACGGCACACACAGGCACGCGTGTGCACACAGGCACGCGTGTGCACGCAGCCACGCCAGCACCACGTGTCCCTCAGAGATGAACCCGCCGTTCATCTCCGAGAACGACCCCAGAGAAAGAGCAGCACGTCGCTGTGAGTGCACCCTGCAGAGCCCCACTCCCCAGCCAGGTGTTCACCTACCATCCTCTTCACTATCTGCGCCAGGCAGGTCAGCTGGGGCTGAGGGCTGCCGGCCGTGCCACTGGGGCGTCCTCGAGGAGACACAGGCCACCGGGTCACTACCGAGAGCAGCTGCTGGAAGTCTAGAGAGGTCACTGTGCAGCATCTTTGACCTCTGCACTGCCACACTATAGTCTGGAGGTTTGAGGTGTGGGTGGTGGGGCGATCCTTCCTTTATGTCCGCTAAAGAAATCCCCATATATCCCGGAGGGGTGGGCGGTGGCTCCCTATACCTATCGTCCTTCTTAGGTGAGGTGACACAGTACACTGGGCACAGGAAATAAGCAATGGAAATGTTAAAGAAGAAAAAAGAAAGGAAACAAAAACGTTAAAAAATCATGAAATGTTACAATGGCAAAACAGAAACTGATAACAAAATGCAAATGCAGAAACACTGGTTATAATGACAGCAGCAGGTATTTATGCCTTCATTTCTGTTTTCTATTTATTTTAAGAAGTCAGAGTAGCAAGAGAATCCATGAACTCCTTAGGAGAGATGTCAATTGAACTGAAAGAGGACTCTAAGCGTGTCTGCATTCAGACTGCAATTAACACCCTTTATTACAGTCCCTGCTCCTGTGGCCCTGCTGCACCAGGGGATGCTCTGGAGCCCTCCAGCAG
Source organism: Alaudala cheleensis (assembly GCA_013398995.1). Classification (NCBI taxonomy): domain Eukaryota; kingdom Metazoa; phylum Chordata; class Aves; order Passeriformes; family Alaudidae; genus Alaudala; species Alaudala cheleensis. The sequence goes on along the minus strand of VWYE01005100.1, from coordinate 25,051 downwards.
GATGGAGAACCAGCACAGCCAAGTCTGATACCACTGCTACAGGCTGGGATACTGAAACAGAAGGAATTAAGGCAACCAGCCCAGAGTTGTTTTGCTCAGCATGCTGGTGTTTGACAGCAAGAACTGCTGGTTGACTTCCAACATCCATTTCATTGCCCAGAAGAGGTCAGTCGCTTAACACAAACTCATTATAATAAAATATCACCATATCAACTGATGTGTATAAAGACATGAAACCATCTGGCTATGCCATAGGAAGAAAAAAATAACATCACTTAAAATTGATCCTAGGTGGCAGACTGTGCACTGAGCCTGCATTAATCATTTTACATTTTCACAGAGTGAATAATGGCTTATCACACCCATACTTTTGGTTTTTTACTTTCTTCCCTTGTTTTTTGTTTTGTTTTCTTTTATACTCTTATCATAAGCTATGTTCTCTGTTTACAAGTGAGAAGAAAACAGTGATAGTTATTGGAACAGCCTTTGGAAGGGCTGCATTACACCCTGTGCAGTCATGAAAAGGCTACAATCAATATTATTTATTTGCAATGTCTATGCCTCATAATTCATATTCTCCCTTCCTGCCCTGTTCAGCAGTAGTTCAAGTCACAGAGGCTCTCAACCCAAAATTTAGCTCTTCTCAGGTTGCCTCCCCTCCCTCCCACCCCAGGTCTGGGGCTTATGTGCATGTTAAATTGGGCTTTTTTCCATGGGCATGTTGCAACAGTAGAGTTTCAAAGCCAGGGTAATCTCTTTGTTAAGTGAATTTGCATTCTTCCAGTGGATCCATTTTAAACAATGCATATTCATTAGTTTCATGTATTTCAGCAAATGTAACAGTTTCTTATCTTAACAGAATGTGAAGGGATGAAAAATAAAGGAGTATTTCTTATTGTGTTGTAGACTTGGGAGATTCCAGGTTTTGGTATCAGGAACACAAGCTGGTTCATACTTGATGGCCTCAGCTCATGCTTGGGCTGACAGTAAAAAAAGCCAAAACCAAAATCAGTCAGTCTGGGGTTTAGCAGATACACGTGGGTACAGGCACAGGTTTATACTATTGAATTACAGGGTTTATTTCATTTAACTAGCACTGAATGAGGTCTCTGTGAAAAAGCAGGGGAAGTGAAGAGGATCCACCCTTCCCGGGAGGGATGGGGAAGGGCTGGGTCCTCACCTCACCTTCAGCCTTGGTTGGATTTGGAGGAGGAATGATGAGGGTGGGTATGTTCTCCTTCAAAGGAGACAGCTTCAGGCTCCCTAGAGCTAACCTTTAGTCTACTGTAGTAATGCAAGAATAATGTGTCCCTTTGTCAAGTTCCAATTCATAGTATTTTACAAACGGTGAAATAAAGTGAAGATATCTTTGGCATACCGTGTGATGGCCAGCAGCTAATGGATTTGCATTTGCAAACCTGTAATTATATCCACCCATATCAGATCTTTTCTTGAGCAGCTCCAGCACTCTGTGAATGCTCCTCACAGCTACATGGTGCAGAATGGAATAAGAATTAAAAGGAAGGGGAAGTGCTGTCAACAAAGACAGCACATACTGAACAGTGAAGCTGCCATCTCCTAATACAGGTCAGACACTCATGAACAGCTCTGAGAGGCTGCAAGGGCAGAGCACAGGCACAGCAATGCAAATTCTCTGCAAGGCTCCACCAGGATTTCTTTTCCAAAGCCAAGGAGGAACACAGTCCAAGACCTCCACCCTACCTGCAGTGTTTATTCAGGCAATTACCTTTGATAACAAAGCCCTCCAGCAATCCACTCAGTAATTAAATTGCATTTCAGCAGCACCTTTGCCTCACAGTCTTAGAAAGCTTTGCATTCCATGTTTTAACTTGTACTAACCCAGTTCCTTTAATTTTGACTACTGAACTCACTAGGATGGGGGAAGAACATCTTGCTTGATAGAACTATGCATATTTCATATTTTTTTCCTCCTTTCATAAGTAGCCAAACTGCAGCTGTATAATCAAATAAATGGCATCTTAAAATAGCAAAGACAGGAAAGGAATCTGCTTTGCCCTTGAGCTTTCAGATCCCAACGCCCTGTGGATGAAAGGTGCCCCAGCTCCAGAGAGGCAGGTGAGCTCCACACCACTCTGGAGTCACCCACTTCCCTCTGGGTTCCTGGAAGTCTGCATTATAAGGAGTAAGGCACCACCCTTGTCAGAAGAACATCTACAGTGATGAGTGCACCTCCAAAATAATTCAAAAAAGCAAAATAGCATACTACAGAAAAAGAACTGCCTGACATTTTCCTGAAGAGAGTTTTCCTGCAGACCCATGAAGTGATGGGGAAGTGCAATTATTTATTATCTTGATATTCCTAATGCAAAAGAAGGTGGCTTGAAAACACACTGTGTAGTGCTACGATTCCAACCACGTCTGAAGCTGAATTCAACATGCCAGGCAGCCCCAGACCTGTTGATGTCATTTCTTAACAACTGAGTATCAAAATGAAAAACAGATGTAGCAGCTTCCACGAGCTGTTGGCTTGGCTTACCTATGAGGCCTTTTTCTGTACTCGAAGTAACAGTTTTGTAAGTTGTATCAGCGCCTGGTTTAGAGTCCAAAACCTCCGTCTGCTCCGCCGTGGAGTTCTCCAGCCCCCTGCGCTTAATTGTCCCATAGTTTGTCTCGTAAGTGTCTGACAGGGAGCTGGAAGAGGCCCAGCTCTGCCGAGACTGATCCAGCTCCACGCTGGCTTTCGACTGCCTGTTGGCTTTGGAGAAGGCTTCGGAGTACAAATAACCCTCCTCAGAGTAACAGTTTGTGGGATCCACCTCGGCTATAGGCCCGTCCAGCTGGGTGTGCCGGTAGGAACTGAGGAGATCCCAGCTCTTCTGGTTTGGGATATTCTGGAAATTGTCATGAGAACTACTTGAGCAGGAAGTCCAGCTGCCCCGGCCGCTGTCGGCTGCCTCCACCATGATGTGCTCATGGGAGATCTCCTCGCTGCTCATGGAAGATGTGAACGCCATTCCTCTGATCAGAGCAGGCCTGGATGTAGTGATGGACCAGCTACATTGGGAAACAACAGAAATTGGGGAAAAAACACTTGTAAGCTTTTACAGTAAGAGCAAAGCACTCAGAGCCAACTCTGGGTTTGAGCAGCAAGCTCAAGGCACAAGGGAGCACCGATAAGAGACACTGTTACTCCCAAATCATCACTGCACCCAGCAGCAAGGAAGTTATTCCCAAGGGAATAACACCTTTGCAACATGTATTTCCAGACTGCACCCCAGATCCCTAAGTCTGGCCTACAGAAGCTCTTCTCTACCAATCACAGCAACAATGCCTGACAGAAAGCAGAGGAGTAAATTACCTCTTACATTTAGCCTGCTACCACCTTTTCTTTTACATTTATAAACTAAAACAAAAATAAATATTTAGAATAAAATCCAACCCCTTCACTGGCAGCAACATCAAGTTGTCTAGACAGAGTGGAAGCAGCTGAATTTCAAGAACATTTGGAAATATTGGGCATAAGTAACATTTGTGGGAACAATATGGAGGGACAGATTATGAAAAGCAAAGTCCAAAATTTCTCTTTTAAAGAAATGTCTGCTGGAAGCTCTAATCGCTCTAAATGCATAATTAAAGGGGAGAAAAAAAGCCAGGTTTGTGTGTATTTAGAATACATGAAGATAGGATTGCTAGACATTATTCAAGTCTCCCAGCTATTTCTGGGTGTGTTAACAAATGCATGGGCAGTACAACATTAAAATTCAACACCCTCCCTCAGCAGTTTACTGACATGTTGTGAAATTAAAGAATGCTTCTTAGGTATGTGCAAGCAAGGGGTTTTTTCCTTCCTTTTCTATTTTGTAAACCCTAGGATAAAATCCACTTTCTTCCCTCTCAACCCATTGAAACTAAGGAATAAAGGAACAACCACAAAACAAACTTATTGTGCACTATGCCTTCTAGAAAGGGAATTACTTTCTTTGATGAAGCACATCTTTAAATTCCCATTTTAATCCTGTGAAATAAACTGAATTACTCATTTCTTTCTATCCCTGGAAGTGTTCAAGGCCAGGTTGGATGGGGTTGGAATCATCCTGATCCCTGCCCAGAGAAGGGGGGTTGAATCAAGATGATCTTTAAGGTCCACTGCAACCCAAAGCATTCTAAGATTCCATGTGCTGGAAAAATTGGAAATGTAAGGAGCATCTCTGATTGAGCTGAATCCATGACAACTGAGGACAGACATAATTAGGAGATATTACATCCTATGGATCAAGGTGCTACATCTAGCAAGACAAATACAAAAACTTCCAGTTTCAGCACAAATTCTCATTGCACTGAAGTAACAAGACCTCTTGTGTGGAAACTGTCAGAAAGACAGTGGCAGAAAGCTGCCAGTCTGCCTAAGCAACAAATGATAATTAGAAAAATCCTTACAAATCACATTAGAGCATGTTAAGTGACTGGCACTGCTGACTCAGAGAGAATTGATCATATCCTGTTGTTCTTTTGCTGTCTCTCACCACGGCACTAATTTGCTAAGCATCATCCTGGCTTTTAACAAGCTCCCAGTCTCCTGCAAGGAACATCCAGCTAAACCCCACCGATGGGAACAAGCTGTTGTCTCCCCAAGCAATACTGTAAGCTTCTTATGGAAACACACAGCAGCCAGTGCTCCAGCTTCCAGCAAAAGCTTTAAAACCACAGTGGAGTGTGCACAACTGTGTCCTGGCCAAGGCTTCCTTAACCCCTTGTGACACCAGAACAGCGAGCCCCACCAGCACCAGCTGCAGCTTACCCCGAGCAGGGCTGGCTGTAATCTGTCAGTGCCTGAGGATGCTCCTTTCTCTCTGCCCCGCCTGAATCCACAAGGAGGGACTGGGACAGGCTCCTCTCATCCTGCAGGGCTGCTGACATGGAGTCCACAGAGCAGTTGCTCACGATGCTGGACCGGGATGAGATCTCACTGTGACTGGAGTCTGAGAAGTTGTCGGATTTAGTGGAAGGTATGAGGGCATAGCCTGAGTAAGGAGAGGAGAATGCCTTGATCAACATACAACAATGAAGTATTGACACACACAATACAACAAGGACATTTAGGAGAAAACCAACCATACCCTGTTTGCATACAATCAGTTCACTGAGGATCTTAGGGTACTTTTAGAGCTTTTAGCATCTATCAGCATCTAGCACTGATTTACTAATGCCAGTCCAGGGACACCAGTAACCCACCTGCAACTCCAGTACTCTCCAGAGCAGCAGCTTTAACCCACACAACCAGAATCAGCAGGCTACTGCATCAGTACTGGGTGGGCAGATCAGGTCTTTCCAATTCTGCAAGTGCTGACTCCTTCAGTATAAACACAGCACACCTCCCACCATCCCTCTGCCACACTGCCATGCAAGACTCAAAAAAAGATTCTGGCAGTGGAGGAGGAGGTGCTGACTAAGGTAAAAGACAGCTATTAGCACTCAGGGATTAGCCATATGATCCATTTCAGTTTTATTATCTGCTCCAAAACTAACAGAGAAGGCAGCAAAGGCAGGAGGCACAACCTTGGCAGGAGCTGGACCAGACTCCAGTGCTGTTCCCATAGAAGGGAAACAAATGAAGACCCCACCAGAGTCAGAGCAAAATGTATAATGCTTTTTTTTTTTTTCCTGCTTGGCTTGCCCTCAAATAACTTCTTTCAGACACAAATAAGGTATACACCCCTATATAACTAACACCTCAGCCAAGCTTTTTTTTCCCCCTAAGTTTCTGCACACGTGCCTTTTAGCAAGACTGCCACATATTTACATTGATAAGGTGAAGAAGTGAAATGGCAAACCAATGTACAAGTCAGTGAAACACACAACCTAACACAGAAGATGGATGCCCTTAAGTGCATAAACAACACAGAGATGATACAGTATGGCATGTGGAGAGACTGGCATACACTGAGCATAAAGCTGAGAATTAGATATTTCACAGCTTAACTTTGATTACTGCTGTAAGATTTTAAGAGCAAATATAAGCAGTAAATATCAGTATTATCAAACTATAGAACTGAACCTTAAAATGTACTTAAGAGCAGCCTTTTTAAGATTAAATCTCAGTTTCCTTTCATTTGGCAATAACTAATACTTCATATTCTTTATATTTTTTAAGGGACTCTTTAAATTGACACAACTGCACTGCAGTAAGAAATGTCCTCACAGTATTCCAACTATTTGGAGAACAAAGAGGCTCCTCTTCACTAAGAAATTAATAACACTATCTGAAAGCTGAGTCATAAAATAACAGCACATGTGTATGAAGACTAATTTTAAGTACTTGCTGGGCTGAAAAGGACAGCAGAAGATGTGATCAGTGGAATACACACCAATGCTGCAAGTGAGCACTCCACTGACACCGTATCAGGGACTGTTTAATTAGCAAATGTTGCAGAACTTACTGTTTCATTGGCATTTGTGACACACTAAGTAACTGAACTGACACTGTACCTGTTCCTTGATTTTCTAAACTTCACATTATTGTCTCCACTGCACTGTAAGGGTGATTAGCTATAAAGAACTGACATAAACATCTGGAAGGGAAGCACATTAAACATGTAAGTGGATAACGCTGAAATAACTTAGATGAACTCAGGATATTGGACACAACATGGACATCAGTCTTCCTTCTAACAATACATTATAGGGTCTTCCTCCTTCTTCTAAGCCTTGTGCATAGGCAGTAGGCTGTGTACACACTGCTGTTGCTACAGATGCTTGCTGTACTCTGAGTATCAATGTCCTCGTCCTTCTGGTTTGCACTGCTCTCTAAGGCTTCAGTGGGCTCCACTTCCCTTTTTGCAGTAAGAGCTGTTCTCTCCCTGGAGAAGCTTCTTTCCCTAAGTCTTCTAAACCGGGATCCCTTTATTTTTGTAGGGTCATTCTCAGCTTCTGCCTTTCTACTCTCTTTCTCTCTGTCCACCTTGGCACTTTTCTCAGAATTCTCTCCAGCTTGGCAAATCATCCGAATTTGCTTTTGTAAGTAAGCCCCACCTATTCCATAGCTGCGCTGTCCACTGTTCTTGTTGCTGGTTTCACTGGCCAGTGATGAGGAAGAGCCAGAGAGATTCATCTGACTGCAGTTATCCGACCTTTGGATGTTCCCAACTACAATGAAGTAGACACAGACAGATGTTGACAGATGATGAGATAAGTAACAACAAAAATAACATCCTAATTGAAAATCCTTTTTTCTTCAATCCTATTTGTGTATCACTTGGGTATAGCTCAAAAAAAAAAATGAAATCTAGGATTATGTGGAATGTGTTCATGCCTAAAATTATCTTTCAGCTGTCTGTGAAGCACCTAATTTTAGATCAATGAGCTGATAGCACAACACATACAACAAAGTACAGATCACCTCAAATGAGATCAGTGCTGAAAGCAAGTTGAATTAAACAATCCCCAAGAAACAAAGTATTATTTTCAAAGAACCAGATAAAAGTTACAAAAATAACATTTATAAGCGATGCTCAGCGGAGCAAGATTTGGCAACCCAAGTATTTAAGCTTTTTATACATATGCTGTGCTTAAGTAAAGTAAGTGGCATTCTCCTAAAGGATCTTGTGAAGGCAGAAGTGGACAGACCAGCCTCATCTCCCACTGGGAAGGTGAGAAGATGCAGCAGGCCCCTGTGCCATGCCATGCCTTTGGGCTGTCAGTGAGTCAAAGCAGCACAGAAGGGAGGAGAGAGGCCTTACGCCATCCAACACCGACCACCCGGGCTGGCTACTGAGTGGTGCTAAGAGATTTCAAAGCAATTTCCATCCAGGGTTGACTAATGATGAAGTGATGCAGGTCTTTTAAGATGAAGACATCAAAATTAAAGGGATTCTCAGGGCATCATGAGAGACAGGGATGTATACAAAGCCCTGTGCACAAGAACAAAAAACATGAACAGCGACTCGAGGATTTAGATGGACCCATGACTTCTGCAGCTAAACCACCTGTCCTGGAGAACTATGACACCATTCCATCTCCAGCTCTAGCTAATCACCTGGTATTCCAGCTACCTTGGGCAAGACCAGAAGTTGTCTCAATAGCTGCAGTTTCTGTACAACACTGTCATCTTCAGGTTTGTGAATCCCATTTATTTAAGCGGCCACCTAAATCTGAACTGGCATGATGGTGGGTGTCAGCACTTCAGATCTATTGGGAATTCTGTCAAAAGCACTTAGGCAGGATTTTAAGAAAACAACTGATCTCTCTTTTTAAGTACTAAGTGACTCAAAGGTCCAAAATATACGCATACATGGGAAAATCATGTCTATTCATAGAAAGAAGTGATTCTATTCTTGACATGAATATTCTAAACTACTATTTCTCTTACATGTCATTACCAACAAATATTCCTGTCACTGCACACTCTGGTTGAGGCTCCAGTTCCTGGGGCAGATGCTGCCACACACATACCTTTGCGTGGGGAGCCCTGAGGAGAAGCAGGTGGGCTGGAGTGCAAAGAAGATGCCATGGACATTGTGTCATCTGTTTGTTTCTTACTACTGACTTCCTCAGACAAGCTTAATGACTTCTGTGGAGAGCCTGTACCTATGAAAACAATGGGATCAGTTACTGCATATTATTCTTCTTTTGAATTACTGATCTCTGTTTAAACTACAAATAAGCACTATGTTGAACAATCAGAATATTCAGCAAAGGGAGGAGCAGATGCTCAGAGAATTCTGCATGTGGAGGCCTCCTCCATTTAAATTTAGATCAGATCAGCTGTGGCCACTGCTACTGCTGGCTGCTCATCTGCACTGTGTTGAAACATTCATATCCCAACAGGAACCACTGCAATGGATACATTCATTGTGGTTTTGGCAAAAGACTACGTAAAAAAATATCCATGCAGTAAAAACCTTGGAGGAAATCCTTGCCACCAAGTCAGTTCAAGATCTCCACAAGCAGGAGCCCTCAATTCAACACTCATGGGCACTATTCCACAGCTTGGCCAGTTTAGCAAAAGCAGTGTCCCACACATGGTTTGGTATTTCTTACTCAATATTAGACCATCCTGTAGAGGACTCAGTGCTGAGGAATTATTTCAAATTCTCAGTAACTTGTTAGATCAGCATGGACCACCACACAGGAATGAAGAAACACCTCTGAGAAGTTTCTGGGACTTATCAAACTGCACAGGTTTTTCAGAGGAGAACTGAAATAAATACTAACTGGAAACATTATTTTATATGCTGTAATATACTGTTTTCTGAAGCTATTTTAAACAATGTTGATGCCCAATACACTATAAAAGAATTGCATATCAGTTATTGACTGCAGCTAACTTCATTTGATAACCCACAACTGCAGCTTTCAAATGATACAACAGTTTTGTGAATAGGACAAAAGCTTTTTAATAAAGAATATACTGCTTTGCAACTAGCAAATTTAGAGACAAAAAAAATTATGTTCACTAGGAGCAACTAATAATATATGTTGCTCCATTTGACCATAATGTTGTTAAGATGGTGTCCCAAAGGTTAAAATATTAAATGTCTGTGATTTGTTTCAATGATTTCACCCAAATATATTAGACTTCATGAAGCAAGAGCATATTTGGAGACAACACCTCACCATCAACTGTATTAAGGAAAGTTACAAAAGACTGTGCAAATGACTAAGCATGCTCTCTTAAAACACAGCAATATGCACCAGCTGTTCTAAATGAATTCATTTAATGAAGCACAATGGTATCTCATATAAACCACCCAGCTACAAAACAGCTCCTCCCTCCTGTTTACTGACATCTTCAAACCTCCCCAGTCAGGTGAACTGAAGATACTCACTGAATGTGACATGATCCTTTGTCAGCCCCTTTTTCCTGCTGGGGTACAAATTCACAGTTGGGACCTGAAGAACTTGACTCATTCTGTTTTGTTGATGCTGATGGGCTTTTGTGGTTTGGCCAATTGATCTCATGGGCACTGGAGACATTTCGGAGGATTTCCCTCCTCTTCTCTCACTTAAATTCTTTGTCACTGTTAGGGAAAAACTGCATATAAATATCTAGCACTTTCAATTGCAGGATTATTGCAGTACAATCAGCCAGACACAGGAACCACTGTATAAAGATAAATTGTATTTTAAACCATTTCTAGTCCAAACACTACAATCTCATCACACTGAAGATGATATGTGAAAAGCTTTTAAAAAAAGCCCTGAATTCTTCAAAGTGCCATAGAGGTACTTAATCAAAAGATCAAAAAATCTTGTTTACTTCTACCACAAGCCTGTATTTTAAATGCTTGCATGCAAGGTGCAATTGCATAACAGCACCTCCTTCAAAACCAGAAGGTTTTGCAACTGGCATAAAATATTTTCACTAGGTGGCACAAGTGATTTACAGCACAGGGCACTGCTTCAGCTTCTGCTTTTATCACACAGCATTTCACAGACTGAAGTTAAGGCTGTAAGATTTCTCCTTATTTTCTGTTGGAAAGCTCTGGATTGCAGTGTCACTGCTGCTCACTCCTACCACAGGCAAGGCTAGAAGCTTGTAACTGAGGTGAGAAATGGGGGAGCTGAACCCCTGAATGTGGGCAATCCAACCAAGTGGGGAGGGACATCTCTGGGACAGGTCAGTGCTCTCACTCCACCAGATTGAAAACCACGAGGGGCTGGCTGCTCTCTTGTGCTACACATCACTCCTCTATTCTTTCTCCCAGATATGTAACAAGTATAATCCCAACTGGATCTACTGCCTGTGGGTTTTGGGGTTTAGGGCTTTTTCCCTGGTTTTTAAAAATGGGACTTTTAATAATACTTCAATCTACTATACATTTATTTGTATGCCCACTTAAACTTTATTTTCCTTTCTGGTATTTAAGAAAACATGGACTTGATTTGCTTAATTACACAAAGCAGAACCATCAGTATATATTTCTTATTTTTACTTAAAAATATCTGTGGCTAGCACTGTACAAATAAGATTTTAATTTCTGTTTTATTAAACAAATAAAAACCAATCTGGTAACAGTTATGTTTTTCTCTTGGGTCTGGTACCTGTTATGATTGCACACAGATCATCTACCAAGAGTTCAAACATGAAGGATTTAACATTTTTTAAAAGGGAGTTAAATATGGCCATTTCCAGGTTTCCTGCTTCAGTGCTATTTGAAAGTAAACCCTAAAAGAAAATTTGCATAAGACTGCATCTTAGGGAATAACAGGGATTTGCATTCTTAATACTAAGGATAAGGGCAAGGACTTAAAATTTTATCTTCAAGATGCCATCTCCTAGTGATGCTTTGAACTTACCTCATCAGAGACAAAGCATTATTTGAAGACAAAAAAGCCTTAAAATTATATATTTGGACCAAAGACAAGCAGGAAACCTTATTTTGTTATGGTTGTTACTCATCTATTTTGAAAAAAATCTGCCTTTCAAGAAAGTGAAAGCTTCTGGAGTATCTAAATAAAATGTGATTATAATTTCTCATTTCTAAATAAGAATTTACTGAACTGTGTAAGACAGCAGGTCAGACAACAATTTGTTTGACAAGAGCTCAAATTATGAGAGCTGTCCTGCTGTAGTCCTCAATTTGTGACAGTCAAGCCTTGTCAAACTCATCAGTCAATATTGACCTAACTTCTCCTTCTCAACAATCTTCATTTTATTCTAAGGTGTAATCCATTGCAGTTCCTATATTGATTTTGTCTCTTTTCATTTGTTGCTGCTCATATGGTAAACACTACTTTTATCCTTCCTAATTCTGTGCAAGGACAGCAGGGCACCAACAGAGCTGATGTGCTATTGAATTTCCTGCCAGACTGATGGAAAGACACACACCTTCAGCAACTAAAGGTCAAAATAAAAACCTTCACAGAACTTTTTTGAGCTCAACCAAAACATGAACACACACATGCTGTCTTGCTGAAGCTCTCAGTACATGAACTGACAAAACAACACTTCCTACAGTATTTTCTCCTCAGAGGAAAAGCTTGAAAGAGTATTTCTAGAGAAGGAACAACACTTTTTATAAATGCCACAGATCATGCTGATGTTCTAGCTCACTGTACTTACAAGTGCTGTATGCAGGCTCACACTGAAGTGACAACATCTGGATCTTTTCTTCATCTGTCTCTACACTGAGGTTGGACAGGTACTGCTTCACCTTCCTGGCCATCTGGGCATCCTCGTAGAGCTTCTTGGCGTTGAGCAGAGAGCTGCGGCGGGCACGCTTCTTGTGGGCACCTCCCTGCACGTCCAGCATGTTGGAGTTCATGCTGCCCTGGCTCAGAGACCTGCAAGAGAGAAGATCAAAGCACTAAAGGTTCAGTTCTCAACAGAGACAAAGAGCTACAGTAGCATAGGCCAAAGCAGATTAATACCAATAATCTTCAGTTAGGGCTAGTGCATGCTGATGCAAATGAGTTAAAAAAGATGAACAGCATTGGAACAACACCTGTCTTAACACATTTGGGTAAATTGAGAGCAGCAATTTGAGCCTAGAACAGGACTACATATGGAAATGTGGAGCTGGGAAGAACAAGGGGCAGGGCTGCATGTGGAACTCATTTAGCTCCACTAATGAACCACAGGCTTGTGCTGCAAGACCTGCAGCTGATGAGAAGGAATGGCCTCAAGTTGTTTAAACTGGACATCAGGAAAAACTTCTTCATGGAAAGGGCTGTCAAAACCTGCAACAGCCCAGGGCAGTGGTGGGGTCAGCTTCCCTGGAAGTGTTCAAAAACCCACGTTTAAGGCACTTGAGGACATAGTTTAGTGGTCAACATGGTGGTGATGCTGGGTTGATGGTTGGATTTCATGACCTCAGAGGTCTTTTCCAACCTAAACAGCTCTAGGAATTCAACTGTAGATTCTAAAAGTGGACAAACTTGGTAACTGTTGGTTTAAGGAACTGGTACCCACTGTGGGCATCAGGCTTACACAGAAACCTCTTGCACTTAGCTGAGCACCAAAGTGAGTGACCACTGCCATCCTCTTAGAAAACTGAGCTTCTCATAATGGTTAAACAAGGGCAAATTATGTTAAATGTACAAAGTGCATTTTATTACACACTTAAATTCTTTCTTCAATTAACTAAAAACATTCACAGAAGAGCAGCTCATTAAAAAAATGTATCCCAAGAAAGGTGAGGAAGGCAGTGATGATACACATATACCTAGACTTGTACAGACTTGCATCTATGAAAGAGAATGATCCTCAGTACTCCTAATTTTGAGCTCTCAAACCTATCAGTAACTGAAACAAAAATAAATAATACTGTAATTGTTAAAGAACATGGATTACTCTCCCTGACAGTCACTCCTATTCACACTGAAAGAGTGACCAAACAACTGATCTGGGTATAGCTTAAACACAGTCACCTCTGTTACAACTGCCAAAAGTCCTACAGCCACAGCAGTTCTGATGCATTTTTAAATAAATGGAGATCACAGTGTAAGTCACATGTAAATTCCAATGGAAAATGTCAAAGTTGTTCAAAGCTGCATTTGTGTGGGGATTTTTAAATATTCAGATGAATGTTTTTAAAGCTACATGAAGACATTTATCAAGATCTTGTGTGTTTACAGAATCAGAAGTGGCAGAATAAACAACATCAGGCACAGAAGAGCCATACTGGCCACAGGAGTCAGAATGAAACATGTTGTTAGAGAAAATCCAAGGAATCAAGTACACTGAGCTTAGAAAATAAATGTTGGAGAACAGCTGACTGCAGTATTTTCAAATACGTTAAATAAATCATTCTGAGAGAAAATACAAGCTTAAAAACTGTCTGCAATTTACAGCTTCATTAAATAAAAAAGTAATGTTATTGGAGACAAAGAGCAGCAAAAGGCATGATGGAGTGTTCACAGCTATTCAAACGAAGAGCCTCCTGTCTCTTGATAAAGACAAAGCTATTCTACAATGATCAGGAATTTATGTTCATTTTTAATAATATAAATATTTTCTTGTTTATGTACACACTGGTTTCTTTTCTTTCAAGTCTTCATTGCACTTTTTAAGGTAATTTAATTCTATTTCCTTTAACAATTATTCTTCCTTATTCCCTTGTGTTCATAGTAATTCCAAGGGTTAGAAATTACAGTAGCTCCATGGGTCCCAGCTATTTCTCCCCATGAGCTGCCTTGTGAGCAGTTGATTACTGAGCATCAAATGCTGCCAGCCAAGGGCACCCACACCAGTATCAGGGACCAGTATCCAAACCTGCCAGCCCCAGTATGACCAGTCCCAATCCTGGCACTCTCCCCACTGCTGCTATTGCAAAGGCACACAGGTAACACTTTGTGGGCAAAAATACACATAAAATATGGCTACAATGGCAGTCTTGAAATCACTGCCCTGGGCCAGGCAGGAATTTCCCTGGCCAACATCAGAACTCTCATCTTTATAGACATTCCATGATCCAGTCCTCAACCAACACTCCCAGCAGTATCAGTGAGGATTCTGGTGCAGGAAATGTGAGATACATTTTAAACATATATTAAAAACAAATACTTTGAAGATTGCCTGAACACAAACTTCAAGGAGGAAATTACTACATCATTACCACAATTCAAAGTGTCCTTATAGCTAAAAATCCAGAATGGCTTCAACTTTTCTGTAACAGGTTAAAAGGCAAATTACTTATTTCATTTACTTCCCAAAACAGTTTGCCCTCCAAGATAATGGCACAGCAGGGTTTTTTTAATGCACAAAGCCAAAACTGAAACAACTTCTCTACTACACAAAAGCAACTCAGAATTCTGATAGCTGCAGTAAAATGTTGGCTGTAACCCTTTACTCCTGTTTTAAAAAAAACCATGTATTGCAGGGTTAATAAAATGCATGCTGTATTTCAGATGCATGCACTAACAAGGAGGATGCAGTATGTTAAGATTTGCATAACCTTTATTTATCTTAGTTGCATTCAGCTCTACACTTACCCCAAACTTCTCCACCTCTTCTTCCTGTAAGCAAGAGCCATATACATTGAAGCATGTATTTGAACAGAAAAGCACAGGAAAAAAATAAAACAGTTGAGAGTCAGGAAGAAAGATGTAGACAGGAAAGAACAGAAAAGAAAAATCTCTATACAGCCAAATTCTTCTCAAACAATAACACAATGTTTTCATGAAATGCAAGGGCAAGACTTGACAAATATTTTAATATCTATCAGTTTTTTGTTTAACCTATGAATTGAAAAATCAAACTTGCATTAATTTATTTTCTGTAATTCAAATTCAAATTTCATGGAGTGCAATTCATTCATAGTGCAGAAAATGGGATTAAAGAAATTTATTATTTGCATTAGGCCTGCTGAAAGTATATGAGAAATCGTCACTATCAATATGCAAGTTTATGATATTGTTTTCTCTTGATTGTTGGCTGGAAAACAAGCCAGTTGCCAGTAACACCTTGAAAGCCTAGATACTCTCTGTAATTGGTAATGAACTTGTGAGCAAGTCCCATGTTACCAATAATACACATCCTTTCTTGTTGATTTTTCATCTTCAAAAGCATTTATTTGGTGCTTCATAACACAAACTGATAGATCAAACACAAGAGGCAATGAAAATTAATATAAATGACATGAAAACATGGAATTATTTTCTTTTCATCTTTGGCACTATCTCTAATATTAGATGCCTAAGCAATTTATGGCAGTGTGTGTAATTTCTAGTCATTAAAATGTGTTCTGTAATTCTGAAAACCATACTGAAGGTAACTTTATTCCATTACATTTATTTGATTATTAGACTTCATGAGGTCTTAGGAAGTGCCTGGGCCATCAGGGAAATTTATTTATAGACTAATTTAAGCAGTAAATGCCAAAGTTTATGAAAAACAATAACAACTTCTCAGTAACTGACTTTGTAATTTTATGCTAAAAATGAAATTGTGCTAATTCCAATCCAACTGCATAAAGGTGAATCTCCTCTGTGAAACAAACCCATCTTTAAATAACATTAACAAGGATCTGTTATTTTTGACTCAGAATGAGCCATTTTTAGAGTCACAGAATCACAGAAGAGTTTGTGTTGGGAGGGACCCTAAAGTTCATCCTCTTCCAGCCCCTGCCATGGGCAGGGACTCCTTCCACTAGACCAGGCTGCTCAGAGCCCAGTCCAGACTGGTTTTAATTGCCTGTATTTTTAAAAAAACCAGCATCTTTCCTGATAGCCAGCCTAGCAAACAAAAACCAGACAGAACTGATGATCCTCTGTGAATCCTGACCACTGGACTACCACAAGGAACCAAATCTCTGTGCTCTTATAAAAGCTCTCTGTCCTTGCAGGCCCTATTTCCTTCCACTGCACAGATGTAACTGAATTCACACATCAGAGAGAATCACATCTGCACAGGTGACTGGAACTTCAGGTGGACGAAGCACAATTCACCCCAAAATTGTGCACTGTGTCTCCTACTTGCAGTACTCCCTCCAGGGTGTTCTGAGAGCTCTCCTCTGCTGGGCTGCACACAGCTATGGGCAGCTCAAGAGAGTGTTCTGTCATTCTCTGAAGTCAGAGCCATGTGGCTATTCAGCATCACACCCAAACCGCACCTCAGGGGTCTTGTCTGCCCCATCAGTTTGAGGCACAGTGAGCACAAGGAGCAAGGCCCCTACTCATCCTATTGACACTACAGGATCAGGACCCTGGATGGACACAACAGAGCCAATGATGCTTTTAGTTCAGCCAGTGGGAAGAAAAGAGATGAAGGAAATAATTCATTACCACTAAATAAAATCTGGAGCTAATCAGCACCAGATTAGAAGTTATGTTGCCTTTATTCTGCACTTTGTTAACACTAAGCCTGGTGATACTCAGCATGAAGATAAAAAGAAAAAAATGAGAAAAATAAGCCAAGAAAAAACCCTCCACCTGCTGAAGCCTGAACATATCAAACATTATGTAGGTGGAACAAGCTGTGCTTAGAACAAATAAAAAATATTTAGTTTGAATTTAATATGCTATCAGTGGGGTTTTGTTTTGAAACAACATTTTAGATCTATACATCATTGATTTAGGTGCTTTTTACCTCTCATATCTAAATATTGCACCCTGTAATATTATACCTCGCTCAAAACTCTACTGCAACTAACATTTAATTTGGCAGAAATATGTATCATTAAAATTACAACTTATTCTTGGGTGTTTTTTAAAGGTAATAAATTGATTTATGAGTCATTCAAAGCAGGTCTGGGAAGCTTCAGCTCTTGCCACAGTTTGATAAAGGTTTGATGGTAGATGTCAATGATGAGGTACACAATGAAATGCCAACGTGCTGATGCACACAGAGACCCAGATCCCCCCACACTGAGACCCCTCCAGTGCTGCTGCCCTTGCCACTGCACACCTTTGCCTGAACATCACAGCTGGGTCCATGTTTGCCGAGGTCATCCGGACAACCTGGCGGATTTCCTTGGCAATCATCCGCAGCTTCTCAAAATTCACCAGGCCATCCACTTTGGAATCATTGCCTGCAGAATGGAAACACACATGTAAGAGAGAGAGAAAAAAAAAAGGAGTAATAAATATTCCTGAACAGCCACTGTGCTTCTAGTTCTTCCCTTGTTAGCCTTCTCCCCTCCCTGTCCCATAATTTTTTTAAATAAAGTAGCAAGAAAACGGGATGTTCTCACAAAACACCAATGGAATCAGGCCCACTTGGACTACCCTGTATTATTTTGTTAATCTATTTCTAAAGTAACAAGTATTAGTAGGAGGAAAAAGGAATAAGTGAACTATGCCCAAATTCACTTGCATAATGTTAAAATATTAACATTCACATTAGGAAAAGTTCAAATAGTTCTGCACCATCACAACCAAGAATTAAACATCTTTGGAAATGGTTCACCTCAACCAGCTGTGAACTTTGTATAAAGGGAGCAAAATGGAAAAATTTAAACAAAATCCCTTGAAAACATTGAAAGCAACAGTAGGAGGTGTATCACTGGAGCTGTGTGCATGCCACAACATGGAATGAAAACCTGGCAACATTATAAAAACAAGTTTTTTGTAAGAGAAAATATTTGAAGTAGCGTAACTACCAGACAGCACACTCACCTTTGCTTCCACCCTAAACCTTAGGACAGCTGAGGAGGATTACAGCATGGCTTTCAAAATATTAAAAATGTGTGTTTTATTTTTAGTTTTTGTCTAGGACCAGTCTCTTCCATTAGGCATTCCCAGTTCTATTTTATTTTACTCCTACAAAGGATCCCTCAAAAGCATCCTACTGGTGGCAGCCTCGTTAGACACATGTTGACACACCGAGCACTGAAGAAAGGGCTGAAGTACATTCAATGCTTCATTTATTTTCTCTCTGTTTGACATTACCTTCATGCAGAAATGTGATATCTTTCTTGACAACAGGGAAAAGTGGGATAATTGGAGGCTGCATGCTCTGGCTGCTGAGGATGTTGCGATATTTTGCCATGTTTCGAGATGGATCAAAAAGATCTTGAAGGTCTCTGAGGTGCTTTTCATACTTGCTGGGTAACTTTTCCCAAGTGCCTCTGAGACGAGCTACTGGTGCAAGATTTAACCCACTGCAAGGCAGAAACATTTCATTATTAGCTGTGAGTGGAATCATTACCTTTCAGAAGGAAGTGAAGGGTTGAGGGGTTGTTTTAAGGATTAAAAGTAACTTTCCCAAGCAGGCTACAAGTTAATCACAATAATCCTCTACTGTTTAAACAGGACTGTAAAAAGCAGGACTGCTCAAGGTACAAATTTCAAATTACTGCCAAAATAGTATCTCTGTAACACAGGACTGACATCTATTTAAGAACCACTTCTCTCCTGTAAAAATGTATGCCAGGGTAAGAACAAAAATGGTAAAAAATGCATGAGGTGAACCACTGATTAAACAGAATATGAGAACAGTGCAGAGCTCATCCCAAGCAGAAGTGGCAGGACTTTAGAAATTCTTCCTTGTGAGGGAGGTGAGGCCTGTCAATGCTCTGTCCCTAAAGTGTTCAAGGACAGGCTGGATGGGATGCAGCAGCCTGGTGTAGTGGAAGGTGTCCCAGCCCACAGCAGGGAGCTGGAATGAGATTATCTTTAAATGTCTCTTCCAACCCAAACCCTTCTGTGATTCTCTGACTTCAGGGCTTCAGACAAGAGTATTTTAAATAAGCAGCAGACTGAGAACTGGAAGCAGCAGACATGCTAAAACTTGTCACTGCGCCCTCATTCCCACTAAGTAAGAATATATACAGAATTATTTGGATGCAAAAAAACCACATTAAATAAATTCAGTCCATCCTCCATATCATAATTTGTCACCAATTATGCTAAAGAAATTCTGCAATAATTGCAAAGTCCTCACCTTTGCAGAACTGGAAAGGGATGTGCTCCAGCATTCCTCAGCAAATCCAGAGCCACACTACCACTGACTTTGCTATTCTCAGATTTTTTTATTTTTCCAAAAACTTATTTTGTATATCTTTTAGACAAATTTCTCTTGATGCTATGCCAAACAAAGCCTTCTCTGACATGAAAAAATCAAACATATGCCAGCCCACAGCTCCTCTTCTCCACACTACATTAGGAGAGTTATCTTCCTATTTCATGAGACATATGGCACCAAACTGCTGTGCAGGACAAGGCAAGAAAGAGAACCTCTGTGCCATATGCTAACAAAAACATATTCTTCTGGAAATAAAAGTAAAGCAAAAACTAATTTTTTTTTAACAAAAGGCCACTTTAGTCATGGCCTGATTGGACTTAACTGAGAAGCAGAAGGAGTTATTTCCTTACTTACAATAAACCATGAAAAATTATGGAGCAGAATATAAAAAATTAGAGTCAGTATCCATGTGTGTATTCCCACATTATGAGCATCCACAGTCTCAATGACTGTCCAGTATCCTTCACAGAAATTCATGAATCCTTTAATGACTAACCACAAGCCAATACATTTGATGAACTGGTTAGACAGGGGAGAAAATATTTTAAGATGTTGTTTTCAACAATGCTGTTGGGATACAGCACAAATCCAGATCTCTGTCTGATGAATCACAGTGCCTTTTTTTTTTCCTACAGTGAAGGCTGGGTGTAAGATAATTGCAAATACAGGAAATGCTGAACTCATGCTGTTAAAGCAGCAGCATTCCATATAAATCAGAAGAGAAAGCTTAAATGTGCAACTAAGAGGGGAAAAAATAAATAGAGAAGCAAGCAGATGACAAGAAAGAACGAGAAGCAAAATGAAGCCAAAACAAGACTGATTTGAGAAGTCCTCACAATGGAAGGAAGAAATAAAGTAATTTCATCATCGCATCTACGACTTGGTGCACCCTGAAAAAGTAACAATGACTGACAAAAAGAAGGGAAATTGGGTGCCAAAGTCACAGAAAATGACAACCTGCTCAGGCAGGTTTCTGAGTTCATCAATCAAACAGTGCTTTGTACCCATCTTCTCTTTCCCTGCAAGGCACTGTCACAGCTGCAGCCATGACAAGGTGTCACACCGAGTACCACAACAGGACTGGAGTGCTGAGGTGACAGAGCAGAGGCTATGGTGACTATCCACCTCTGACCAGTATGGCTCTGGAAAACCACCCAGCCCCAAGAGTCTGCACAAGATATTCCCATTTCTTTCCTTTCTGTTTGGATGACCAGAATTGCCTGTGACAGCACCAAGCAGATCTGAGCAATGGGAAGTATTTTACCTTATCACCGCAAACATGGAATTGAAGTTCTTGCACTCTCGACAGTGGAGAGCAATTTTAATGAAATGCTTAATAATCTTCATTCTTTTGAGTTGGTTGGGTTCTGCTAAAATTTCCATGGCAACCCAGAAGGTCTCTTGATTTATGACATCCTCAAACTGTTTCAGGTGAGCATTCCCTGTTTTGGAGTCCAGCTTGTAAAGGTCATCAATGTACTCCGTGGGCTCGATGTTGCGGAATAATTCAAAGTCCCTCATGGAAAGCTGAGTGGCCACCTCAATGGTGCTCAGCTGGAGGAGGGAGATCTGGCTCTCCCGGAGCAGCTCTTGAGCATCCTCATCTGAACACAAGGTCTCTGTTTCCATATTGTTTTTCAGATAATACCTGAAGCATAATTGAGTAACATTAACACGTTAGAGATGCTCTTCAGAAGGTTTGTGAACACAAAGACATTGAACTGTACCAATCACTGTGAGCATTACAGAGACAAGAAGGGACAACATAACCTTGTACTTCAGTTAATGTAAAGTAACACCATTACTTAAGTAAACAAACATTTCAAAAGCTCTTTGTTAGTATTTTTACACTGTTTTCTGTAATGTGCTGTAGTGTTCACCTTCAGAAAAAGGTCCATTACTCTTCTATTTGTAAATGCAGCAGTGAAAATAGCATTTTAAAAACACATTAGTCCCAAGAAATCTCCTATTAATGTATTTCTACATTTTTTACACAAATTTAGTGTTGTCTTTTAACATAAATTTAGTGTGGCATATTAATATTTGCATGAGGCACAGAGTACTCAGGAAATAAAAATATATCTGGAAAATTCATTCCATGGTCCCAGGTAAATCACTTTCAGATACACAAAAGTTTATTACTTATAAATTCCCTCTGTTGCCAAGCAAAGACAACTACAGAATATTGTACTTTAATAAACTTTCTTCTGGCATGGATCAGGTCATCAGATAAAAACCAAAGCACTTAACATTTCAGAAACATTCAGAACAGTTTACTTAAAAATGGAAGAATTTATCTCAGGTTAGTATCAGTTCACTGCAGCATGACACTGAGAAAGAAATTAATTGTATACTTTAATCCTCACGTACATGTGGGAAGTGTCAAAACAAATATAACCTTTTTCTCAAAGTGTAAACCACTATATACATTATCCTGATCTGCTAAATTTAGCTGTCATCAAGCAAGCTTGTTGCAGATTTAGGGAGGGATTTCTGGGTGCAGAAGAGGAAGGTGACCCAAAGAAGAGAGGGAAATGTAAGTTACAGGCATTTATGAGCTTTGAGGTTCGCTTTGACATCACTGTGATTTCTCGGGGTGTGACACCTTCCCCCGGGGCTCTGGGTGTCTCTCAGGCAGTCACTGGCTAATCAGCTAAGAATGCAAGAAGGGCCTGGCTTGCAGCTCTGAGAATCCTTTATTAACATGAAACACAGCCTAACTCGAAGGCACAGCAGAGGCTAGGACCTAACAATCTCTTTAGTAAATCAAAGGAAAAAAGGGGGTCAGGATCTGGGTTCTGATTCTGAAAATACCCACCCAGGGCAGGGCAGCAGGCTTTAAGGGAACTCTTGAGGGGCTGGTTCAGGGTAAAAGGATCCAATAGGGAAAGCAGAACCAGGAGGGGATTACAATATTGAAACCAATAGGGGAACACGAGGGGAGGGGAGCAACCTAAGCAACTGATATCGAGGATTGGAATGATTGCTAGGGAACAGTCTGGAATAAGGGATAGGATAGGGAAATGATTGACAACTAAATAAGGGAGCAGGGAAGGGGAAGGGTTACGACTTATTAGCATAGTGGACTACAGAAGAAAGAAAACTACAAAGCAAACTTAACATAAATATACACTACAACAAGCTCGTGCTTCCAACAGACACCATCTATTTTAATTAAAACATCTCTCCCTGATGCTGGGCTTTATAACCATGGAGGTCTTTGCCAACGTACAATGCTTCAATCCTGAAAGCCAAATAAAAGCCAAGAAGAGGCGTATTCACCTTCCATTGAGCTGGATCCTGTCAGCCAGCTTGGAGAACTGGTCCGGGAGCCGGCGCTGTTTGATGACGCCCTCGGGGCTGACGGACACCTCGCACAGGGAGTAGGTCTCGGGGGCTCCTGTCAGGTTGAACTCATGCACTGCATGACTCACCACCTCCTTTGCTGTCGTGTCCTTGCTGATGATGATGTAACAGCTCTGCTGGTCTGCTTTGAAGACTCGGATCACTTGATCTGGAATATCTAAAAAAAGAGCGTAGCACCTTTAATGTGTGAAGTTACTTATCCCTTGAAAAGAGACAAGGTCACTTGGAGAGATATTTCACAAGGGCATGTGAGAGAACAAAAAGGAATTGGCTTAAGCTGAAAGAGGGCAGGTTTAACTGGATATTTGGGACAAATTCCTCCCTGTGAGGGGGCTGAGGCCCTGGCTTAGGCTGCCCAGAGAGGCTGTGGACTCTCCATCCCTGGAGGTGTTCAACACCAGGCTGGATGGGGCTTGGAGCACCTGGTCTAGTGGAAGGTAGGGAAGGTAAAGATCATCAACTACATGATCTTTAAGGTCCATTGCAAGCCAAACCATTCTGTGATTCTATGATTTACTGTTCCATTTGATCGTCAGGAAACAAAAACAACCAGCCTCTGGTGAAAAAAAACCTGCTGGGCTTGAAAAATATTTAAAATACTCTGGTTTTTTTCTTCATCTTTGTAAGGAAAAAAGAAGACTCCTCTTCTCTCTGCTCTTCTACAACTCAATTACTCTACCATCCCACAACCCCCATCAAAGACATCCAGGTATGTAACTAGACTGTGCACTGTTCCTTCCCAGTGTGTCTTAAAAACTTTGGCAGCATCATTCCTTCCTTGGCTCTCTTCTATCTGTGAGATCCAGGGATGGGAAGTCACTGAGTACAGATGGATGGGCTTGGGGTGGGAGGATATGAAGAGAAAAGGAGATTTGGTTGCTCCCAGAACTAGCCACGAGCTTTTACGCTTGCTGGCTCCCCTGAAGGAACTAAGCTGCTGCCAGCAGTTAATTCTTTGGCTGGTGTACTTACTTATGGCACATTTTATGTATTATAAATGCATTAAAGAATAGCTTTATCTTTAGGCAGCCTACAGCAGGAAATAAATATCTACAGAAACGTGTTTAATTCAGAGTTTGATGATCACAAATAATTTGCTCTATTAGCTATTACAGAAAGTTTGATTTTCAAAATAAAACTGATTAAAAAAAAATGTCAAGAGTCAAAATGCACAGTAATTTCAAGCACAGGGAAGCCCAGTTTTTCCCTTCCCTGAATTCTGAAGACAAAAACTTCACAACTTTTCTGCAGACCCAAGAGGGTGGGAGGCTGTTGCTGAGCCCTCAGCCAAGGCTTCAGAGTCTGAAGCTCTCCAAAACCACACCAGAGGCAGATGTATTTTGTACTTTATTTCAGAGTGAAAGTGGCAAAAATGACATATTGAAAATCAGAGAAGTGCCTGCATACATGAAAGTGATAATAAAGAAATAGAAGAGGGAAACATCTATACTTTGGTATCAATATACCTAAAAACCAGAACACACTCAAAGTGTAAAACTGAAAACTGAGATTTAATTGGGGAGAAAAAAGGAAAAAGTACAAAAAAAAAAAGAAGAACCATGCAACCAAAACAATTTAACTTGTGACAGATAAGGGAAACATAAATTACAGGCACATTTCTGTCTTCATGGTCTTTGCTTTTAAGCAGGCAAACATAAATTATTAAATTAAATTTTTATGCATTATTCAGCTCATTTTGACAATACAAAGCACATTTCAAGTTGGCATGCACAGAATTTTAGTTACGAAGTACAACAGAAAAACAAACTAAATCTCAAACTGTTATTGTCTGAAACTTCAGTTCTATGAAAGAGTTATAAGCAACTTCATCCCTTTAAAGCAAGGCCACAGAGAAGCAGAGGAACCTGCCAAAAGTCATTCAGTGTGCTGGGGGCAGAAATGGGAATAAAATGCAGCTCAGCCTCAGCAGAGCACTGTGCCTGTACAGGAACCTATGGATTTGTTTTAAGGAAAATTACAGAGCACAAGGCCATCCAATGCCCTCCAGTAATAACTGTATGTCAGTGCAATGTCTGATAGTGTTACATTTACAGGCAAGCCATGCAATATTAAGGTCTGCAGGATGCTTTACATGAGGATACTTACAGTAAAACCCAACAGCTGCACACAGGAGAAAAAGAAAAAACTGTATCAACACCAAATCAAGATTGAGATGCTTACAAAACTTATCAAGTGTATGCTGTCAGAAATCATTTGGTTTCTCTTACATTCAAACATGGCAGCATATTTGTTATAGCAAGCTTAAAGGAAAGCTAAGTGATCCAGCTGAAGATGTCCCTG
>VWYE01005099.1:0-113444 GCA_013398995.1 Alaudala cheleensis | reverse complement strand
TCTTCTTACCATGTCAATAGAAAGCTAAGTCTGCTTTGATACTTCCACAAACTGAACTGGTACTTTCAGTTTGCATCTGCCGTGGTTTAGTCAGCTGTGTTAGGATGAAGCTTGAGACTAAACCAAGCATTTATAAGCCTGAATGCATGTTTTTTTTCATGTAATACAGATATCTTGGACCACATTATTGTCAATGGATACGTACTCAATATAGTCAATGGAGACAGAGCAAGAACAATATTCTCCTGAAGACAGTCATTGCATTACTGACTAAATCATCCTTATGGACGCACATACACTTCTCCTTTGGATTTTTTGGTTTATTCTATGCTTCTGTGTACAAAATTAAAACAAACAAGAAAACAGACTAAAAGTCCAGTCTTTTTGTGATTGTATGCAGTGATCACTGTTGGGTGTATATGAGGACTTGGACAAGGAAATCATGGGGAAAATAAAATACTGTTAAAATGAATTAAATATCAGACTTGCACAGGCAGTACCACTTTTCATGGTTTTCATGCCTGAATACAGCCAAAACACCATCCACTCTGACTATTAGGGCTGTGTATTTCAGCCTAACTATTGGCTTCATAACATAAAGTTGTCACTAATTCTTCTATACATTTATTGAAAGAGTGATTTCATGCCACCCCTTAGCTCTAAATTATTACATCCTTTTTCATCCAACTATTTATTGACTGATTGCATGTTTTATCATTCAAATAGTTAGTTTTGAATTATCTAATATTTTTAGGAATTTTTTCTAAAGGTTAGCAACACAAATTGGGTTTCTCCAGGCCAATTTAAAAATGTTTTTCCATACATTCTTCCTTGTGTCTTTTGTAGCCTTTAGTCTTATGTTATATTACCTTGTTGTGCTGGGATTTTTATGGTGAAGTTTAAATGTATAGGAATGAGAGCTGAACTCAGTTATCACCACTGATTTACTTTCTGTTCCAACCTACTTTTGATGGAGAAGGATACCTCAGAATGCAATCACTGCCTCATTCCAGCTGCTGGGAACACAGTAGAAAATTGAACTGGAGAAGTTCTTTGATAGTTTCAGGCATATGATTTAAATATTTCAGTCCCTCTTAGACACCTTAATGAAAGCCCCAAGGCCTGAAAGCAACTGTTGGGAGCTGAAAGTAAAAGAAAGCATTTGCTAAGTAAGAAGTAAGCCTTTCTTACAGCTGTGTGCAGCAGAATGCCAATGGAATTACTTCATCCATTAATGAGTAGGTTTTGTTTGCTTCCTAAAGAGAGACTCACCCATGAGAAAATTTCTAAAAAGGCTTCAGACTTGCTTTTAAACCTTAGCTCACATTAATTGTCTTCATATTTGACTATTCAATTTATGAATGCGACTGACTATGGTCACACAATAGTGAGAGTGCACAACTACTGCAGAATAAGGATCAGTTAAAGGCAAAAAAAATCCTTAAAAATCTCAAGAATTGTTATGTCTAAATATGTTTTTATTTAGAAATATCATAATTGTAAGAAAAACAAGAAAAAATAAGATCATTATATATATCAGTTTGCACCTAATTTGTTTGCTTCAGGTCAGATTTTCTTGGAAAATCAATTCAATCATTTCACCTGCAAATGTAAATATGTAAATCTAAGACTTCAAACTGCTGACATGGAAGCCCCTGTAGGGGACTCTGTGAAATTGCTTTGCAAAGCTTTAAGTAGTTTCCTTGGGTTTTACCACACACAGCCATCAGCAGGAAAACAAGAGCCTTCACATTCCTAACATTCACTAAACTAAACTACCAGATCTTCTGATTGAAACTTTTGGTCTTATTTAGTTCATGGAAGAGAAACGCCACTTTCTGCAGTACAGGGAATCCACTTTGGGTTGTGGTAGTTCTTGCTGTGTTGTGAAAAAAACAACATTCTGGACTATCCTCGTTAGATTTCAGAGCCTCATAACTTCTCCTGGTTTCTCTGTGGTGTTAAGATGGTCCCTGTTACTGCATCCATACCTGAAAAAAAATTATTAATCATTCTCTCCACAGGCATAAAGGCTGCACAGCAATAGTGTCAAAAGCTCAACTGGCTGTGTTGAGATTCATGCAACATGTCAAATGCTATTGAGAATCTAGCTGCCTGTTTTCATTTGCCCATGAAGAGTTACTGTTTGTTATTTTTATAGTGTATTTATTATTTTTCCTTAGTTTGAAATAAAAATTATCCAGTTGAATATATCCATGTCTGATATTTTGGTGTATTTTACTGGTTTCACACCGGCTGACTACTAAGGAACACAGAGCCACCTACTTAATCTCCCTCTTAGGTGGTTTGAGGGAGAGAGTCAGAAGCGTAAAAGTGAGAAAATTTGTGGGTTGGTGCAGAGAAAGTTTAATAAGTAATGCAATAGCCATGATGACAGGCAAAGCAGAATAAGGAATTAAATCTCTGCTCATTCTGAGGCGGGTGTTCAGCCATCCCCAGGAAAACCAGGCTCCATCACATGTAATGGTTACAATTACAAACATCTACTCTCGATGTTCCCCTGCCTCTTCCTTCTTCCCCCGGCTTTATATGCAGACTATGATACCATATGATATGAAACATTCCTTTGGTCAGTTCATGTCAGCTGTCCTGGATCTGCCCCCTCCCAACTTCTTATGCCTACTCACTGGTGGGGTGGTGTGAGGAGCAGAAAAGACTATTCATAAGCTCCACTTGGTGATAACAGAATCACAAAATAGGTAAGGTTGGAAGGGATTATTTGCTGCAACCTCCCCATTCACACAGGATTGTCCTAGAACACATTGCACTGGATTGCATCCAGACAGCTCTTGAGTGTTTCCAAAGAAAAAGACTCCACAACCTCTGCCAGTCACCCGCAAATTAGAGAATAAGTTCTTCCTCATGTTCAGGGCAACTTCCTTTGTATCAGTTTCTGCCTGTTGCCTTTTATCCTTTTGCTGGGAACCACTGAGCAGAGCCTGGATCCTTCTTCTTGGCACCCTCCCATCAGATACTGATGGACATTAATGAGGCTTTCTCTCCTTTGTGTCTTCTCAAGGCTGAACAGGCCCAGCTCCCTCAGCCTACCATTGTCCAAAAATCATCCTGTAGTTTTGGTAAATTCTGGCCAAACCAAGAACATTGCATATTCCCAGTTTTAATCACAATGTGCTACCTACATGATGAGCAGATGGATGCCATTCTCTGTGAAGGATGTGTCACTGACTTGTTCCAGTCCTATGTTGGAAGGAGTCTAAAGTAGGGTTGTAACACTGCACAGCACAATAGTTCTTTTTTTTTCTCAAGAGCCCTTAAGTCAATCTAGGACTAATACAAGTGTATCTGTTCTTTGGGGAATGGTGAAGAAATTAAAATTGTAGGAGAGGAAAAGAAAATTCATTCTTCCCCTCACTTTTTTTTTTTTTAATTAAAAACTTATCCTTGGCTGAGATGTTCAGAACACAGGACTGTGGTGCTGTCTGTGTCTGTGTGTATGAAAACACATATGAAACAACCAAACTGTCCCACTTTGCTGGTCTCCTTTAGCTTCTTCATACAGATGGATATGCTTTGCTGCCATCGTTTCTATGTTGAGATGCAATCTATTACTCATATTCTGGCCAGCTGCAGGGTTCACCTGTGTGTTTGACTTACAAGCTGTTGAAACCTACAAGAATGACTAAGGATGATGCACCAAAGCAACAGCTCTAATCACAGCTGGACTGAGTGGGTGCTGCTGCCACACTGTCATGTGCTGAGGGACTGTGAAGAAGTCAATGATGATTTAACAAGATAGAAGGGAGCTATGTAAAGGAAGAGAAGTATTGTAGGAGCTGACTACATACAGCTCACACTTGGAGGCAGCTGGGTTTATTGCAAATGCATGATGAATACACATTTTCCACTAGTGATAGACTGATCTAAGACCATATGGCAGTTGCTTTATTCTCTCTCTGTCCATTTTGAAGGATGGTGTTGCAATGCCCCGGTACAGATGTGTTACAGGTTTGTAGATGGGATGGGAAGCCAGAAGTGTTTTTACAGTACACAGTTCATGCATTTCTCTGTAACAATTCAAGGCCAATAATATATTCTCCAACATGGAAGATATGAAAGGAAACTTATGACAAGAACTCTACATCTCTCCTTGTCTGACTAGCTGGTGAAGCACCTTTCATTTTAAAGGGGAAAGGAAAGATTATTCTATAAACATATATGATGTGGAGATGTTTGTATAAAGAAATTTCAGATACTTAGGAAAAATTACTTACCCATTTTTGAAGAGACAGAAATAACAGAAAAGGTTTGAACTTTATTTGCACCCCTTATAGGTGAAAAAAAAATTGTATCAGAGCTCTGAACCACCAGTGCTCTCAATAGCTAAAGTTCTTTTGAAAGCCAATAGAAACACAAAACTGAGTACTGTGGTTTTGTGAAGAGAAACTAAACTTCCTACTTAGCTGATGACACTGGCTTTCCTTGTGCTTGTTCACAAAATATCTTTGAATACTCATTTCAGAGGTGAAGGATCACATAAAGATACAAACACTTGGCTTTATTTCTCATAGTTTTTCAGTCTAGAACTGATGGAATATATCAGCACCAATCACATAGAGCCAATGTTTTGATCAGAGTGAGTGTGCCATGCCTGTGAGATATTTCAGCAGGCCACAAGAAAATTTTCAGGTTATCTGGGTTTGAAGCATCAGAATTTCATTGTGAGAAGCTTATGTACAGTATGACATTATTAAACACCCAGCAATAAAGGCCTTATTCTGACTTATATGTTACAAAGCTATATATAGTCAGAGTCTTCGCAGTAGGTTATATTCTACTTCATGGGCTAGTATGATAGGAAGCCCACCTCAAGCAGGTGGGGAAATGAAGTCACAAACACAAAAGAGGCTTTGTAAAATAGTTAGCAGAAAAAGGAAGGAAAGAAAAACCTCTTTTTTTTTTTTCATGGTACAATAACATCTTTCACTTCAGGATCTCAAAGCACTTTAGAAGCATTGTAATTAAGCTTCCAGTCTCTCCATGTAATATAAAAAATTTTTAATGCCTTTTAACAAGGGAAGAGAATAAAAATGAGCAGGAAATAAACTGGTGTTTGCTCATTTAATTCATAATGAGAAGAAAAATATGCACAGCTTAATAATTGCTTTTATTTTAATTGTTCATAAGGAGCAATCTTTCTCCTTCCCACCCTAATTATGGAATAGACACATACCAGAGTGTGAAAAGCTGTAGAGATTGGGATCACCCATAGCTTGACAGGTTAATTCTGTACATGCTTTCTTCCCTACACCTTCCAACATTTTATAGAAGATCTTTTCATCCACTGTTTTCTTCTGATTTAGTGTTTCAATATACCTTCCTTGACATACTTTTACTCTATCAAGTGTGTTGATTCTTTTTTAATATTGTGTTAAGATCTCAGCAGAGAGAGGAAGGGAAAAAAAGATGTGTTGTATCAATTGAAGAGTAAAGAATTTAATGTGACATACTCTTCATTCAAGACAAAACATAAACATTGAAATAAATGAGAGGAAAATGAGAAATAACAGCACTTCATGTGGTTATGAAATATCTTGAAACTAAAGCATGAGCTGAAATGATTTTGTTGTGTTAAAGAATAGTTTGTCCTTTCCTCTAGTCTGTTATCTCAATAGTCTACTATGAAATCTGCTCAGCAGGGAACATTTTCATGTCAGAATGCTGTATTTTTAGTCAATCAACTGGCCCTCTACCAGGGCAGAGGGTTAGCTGCCTTTCAAACTGGAAGAGACATCTACAACCAGAAGAGTTTCTCCATTTATACTTGGCAAGACAGAAATGACAGTGTCTACCTTTGTGCCCTGCAAGTTCAACATCTGTTAACAGGGGTCAGGAACATTATCTCCCATCACAAAGTGCACACAGAAGTTCAGCTCAAAGTTATCACAGTCTTTCAGGAACAGTTTTTGGATGTTCTTTATTGTTTCTGCTTCTGTACCCAACACACCTATTCGAGTGATTCTGGGGTTTTGCTTTCTTTGTGTGCTCATGTGTTTGTGTGAATGTGTGTTGATCATTTATGCTGCAAGATCCCAGGAGAGAAACTGTGTCTGTGCTATGATTTTGTAAAGCACAGGACACACTAGGAACTCAGTGGAGTTCTCCTACTCCTCTGGTGCAGCAAGCCATTTTTTTGAACTGGTAAGAACAGGAACAGTATAAAGTCATCTTAATTCATGTCAGTACCTTAAAGCCTCCTCAGGAAAATTACTCATCTGTAGCTATTGTATGCTGGTTTTTACCTTTGATACCATAACAATCTGACCTCTAAACAATACAGAGGGTTCTCTACACCTTAAAAAGAAACACCTCTCCTGGGCCCACCACTCTTCTTGCAACTGTCAGTTCTGTGAAGTGATCCAGAAAATGTAAAAGGTGCCAGCTTGTTTTATGCTCTGTAGCTGTCCTGTTAACCTATTTTGAGACTAACAGTGTGTTAAGTGTTTTGTATTTGTTTTTTTTTTTTCCTATTCTGATAGATTTAAATATATTTTATAGTTGATAACTGCACAAAATCAGTTATTCAGTGGTAATGAGCCAGCAGCAGCAGTACCTGTGACTCAGCAGGGATGGGCAGTGAACTAGAACCACCACTCAGCCCAGTTGCATTTAAGGGAACCAGTGGCTGGTCCAGATTCTATTTCAGACCCCCTCAGTGAGAGTCACACAACACTGCTGTCACATTCCAACAGTTTCAGATCGCTTTTTTTCACTTGTCACCTTTTATAGCTGGGTTAGCCAACACTTACTCTGAAACTGGATACCCTGAGAATTTATCTAGGGAAACTGCTGTATGAAGAGACATTTAGCTGACATCAGGGAACAAGGACATATACACCCTTAAATTCATCAGTGTTCCATTTTTATTACATGACAGTTATAGGATTTATGGTGCATCTCTTCTCACATATTGCTTTTCATTTATGTAAAAATAAGCCTTCTTAGCATTTTATATGTTCTGTCTATTAGTGCTTTTGTGGCACAATAATTAGAATAACTTACAACTGTATTAAGTATATTTTATATTTAATCATGACATAAACAGAGAGACTTGCAATTATCACTGGAAGATTCACAACTTGGCCTTTGTAAGTCTCAGTGCATCTGAACACAGACTTACTGGTGACAGTTTGTTTTGCATCAAAGCCAATGTCAGGACTTCTGCACTCTTACCCAGTAAGTCAGAGAGACAAACAGCAACATTTACTCATCCAGCAAATGAAAAGGATCAGCTTTGTGAATGCCCATTTTTACTAATGAGACATATCCCTCCAAATCTGTTTAATATATCTAGAGTCTAGTCCTCTTCTCAACTGAAGTCATGATAAGCCATGAGTCCCCAGTGAAATCTGTAGGGTTATAGCAAAATGAGAATGGCTCTATACTCCCTCATTCTATTCTCATTTTGGCAGATTTTACAGTGTGTGTGCAACTGCCAAGTTCAATGAATTTTCTCCCCATTTCCATTCACATAACTGATATCCCCACCTTGCCTTTGGGGTGATGTATCAAAAGATAACTAAAATAACGTATCACCCCTGGCTAACAGAGATATCCTTGTGCATAGGAAAGATAAAGTTGCTTTACTGCCAAGCTATTTTTACTTTTTTTTTTTTGTTGGACAGGGTGGGCTCTGTTGTGTGTGTGTGTATGGACTCCTCATTTGTAATCTTGTCACCTCAACACCTTAACATTTTCTCTGCAAATACAGATGAAAACTAGCATATCAGTAATAGGAAAAGGCTCATTTGCATGAAGAATGGCAACTTTATCAAGTTCTTAACAGCCCTATGTGATCCATTCAAGTGCATTTGAAGTAGCATCCAGGTGCCTAGAGAAAGGAGGGCTCTAAACTGTCAAATCACTTACTGCAGTAAAAATAGGTTAAGAAGATGATTAAATACCGTTGCTTACTAAATTCAGCTGAGTCTAAATGCAGCTGGAATGTGGATGAATGACAGAAGTGTGTAAGGGAATGGGAGCTACCCTATCACCTCCCATTGAGAATGCAGTCAATGGACGGTTACCGCACAAATCCTAAAATCCCAAAGATGGATTTAACTTGCCTCCAGTGTGACACAAGCTGAAATAATTTCTTCTGTCTAGATTCTACATTACTGTCTTGGAGTTTTTTTTCCTTCAAAAAGATTGATTTCCTTACCTCACATAATTAAATATAGAAACAATAACCAGGATGATGAGAATTGGGATTTTTCAGCCTGGAAAAGAGAAGGGTCCAGGGTGATCTAGCTGTGGCCTTCCAGTACCTGAAGGGAGCATACAAAAAAGATTAAGAGATACTTTTTATAGTCATATAGTAATAGGTCAAGGAAGACTGGTTTAAAATTGAGAGAAAATAGTTAAGATTACGTATTAAGAAAAAATGTTTTATTGTGAGGTTGATGGGGCATTGGAACATGTTTTCCAGAGAAGCTGTCAATGGCCCATCACTAGAAGTGTTCAAGGCTCCGTTGGATGGGGTTGGGAGCAACCTAGTCTAGTGAATGTTGTCCTTCACTCAGAATGTTCTATGATTTTATTATATTAAAAGCTCATGGTTACTTTATTTAGCGGTGGGATTTTACTCTAAGTTGGACTACAGCAGAGATTTACACCTTTCAGTAACTCACTTTCAAGATACAAATACAGATACATACATGTGTTCTCTCTCTGCTACGTTACTAAGTAAGCTGAATATAGTAAATATAGGACTGATCAGTTCTAGGTCAGACTGTACAAATGGATTCAGTTCACAAAAAAATAAAAGCTGTATTATTTTTTACTCACTAAAAATGTAAACAAAACAAAATCATAAGACATAGAAATATCATATTTTTTAAATTATGTTATTTGCTTGAATGACTTTTTTGTTGTTTTTCCAAAGGTCATCCTGCCTGGCACACCAAAATGGTTTTTATTTTAGGAAAAAAAATAGCTTCCAGAGGTCCATATTGTGCTTCATCGTTTTTGCTTAAAAAGGCATATTAAGACTCTCAAGGAAAACAAGTATTTACTTAAAACTAACTGAAACAAGCACTAGTAATTTTTACTCTGACAGACTACAAGACAAAATGAAGAAGTCAAATGTTACTGCATCAGTAGTAACAGAAATGTAGGTGATTAATTTTATTGTGTATACTCAGCAAAATAACCAAGGTATAAAAGCAAAGACACAGTGCACCTCTGTACTCTGTCCCAATTATTTTAAAAGTAGTCACATGTCAGAGTTAGTTTAAATATATTGATTAAACAAATACACACAATATACATACATATAAATGAATCTGTCCATATGTGGAAATAACCAAACACACACAAGTATTTAGGTATGTCTTTGTATTGATAATACAAAGGGGCAAGAGAAGAGGAAGGGGACTTGCAATTATGTGCTGCTGTCCCTTGATAAATGAGGTCCTAAATGCCTGTCAGTCCTGGTTCTGACAGCACAGATGTTCATACTGGTCAGGTAGGCTTCTGCAGCAGAAAGGTGCCAATCCTCCTAACTTCCTTGCTGGATGTGGTTCCAAGAAGCTGTGGCAATCTGAGGAACAGCAATTAGAGACTTGGGACCACCCACAGGAATTTCACTCAGGTGCCCTTACCCTGACTTCTTCTTGACCTTTGCAATTCATACCAGAAAAAGGGGAAAAAGATGAGACTTTGCACTTGTTTTCCACATGTGTATGAATATTTCAAATGAGTGAGAAAAGCACCTTTGTACTCCATCAAAAGAAGTACAGTGGGTATTGTTTTTGATGCAGAAGATGTCACCTTTTGAGAGAGTTATCTTTAATGTTATCCATGGATACAGCTCAATCAATAAATGTATGCATGGTTGCAGTCTTGTTAGTAATGTCATACTGCTTCAGAGTCTTTGGAAAGTCCCTCTACTTCTGCAGACCATGATAGATTGGTCTGTCACATTTGCTAGCCTGCATTGCAGTGATCTTGTTTCCTACCTTCATCTTTCCTCTTCTACCCTTTCCCTCCCTCCTCAAGCCATTTCCATTTGACTTTCATGGCAGTCATTCATTGTATCAGCAGCTCCCCTTTAATCAGAGCACTGCTTCCATCTGAAATAGCTGGTTAAATTACTGAGGGTGCATTAAGTGAATTATTTCAAGCTCTTGCCCCTTTCACAAATCTGCCCCTAAAGCAACACAGCAAGTAATAAATTTGAAGCACCTCTCAGTCTGGTGAGGGAAGCAGACTGCACTTTACAACTAGCAATTAGCCTTAGGGCTTCAGGTATTTTTCTTTTCTCACCACAAATTAACTCACTTGAGTTTTTAAAATTTTGTTCGTTTGTTTGTTTTGTTTTTTAAAGGAAAATACAGGCCTTGCCCAGGGCTGAGTGTCTGAGACTGCTAGCATGTCTTCAATATTCTATTCCCTGGCTTATAGCAGCCTAATATATGGTGATAGTCTGAAACATTTTCTGTTCACTCAGTGATGAGGAATTATGGGAAATTATGATCCAACAATGCTAAATATCAAGTAGATCCAATGCCATCTCCATAAACAAGCCTCCTACCCACTGAGGTTCACATTGCTTTAGGCAAAGCAGGGGAGGATAGGAGAAGTATGTACAAGGTGGTTTAGAGAATTAATCACCCCGGTAATTTCAATAAGTAACAGGAATTTTGTGCTGTAGGCATAGTGACAGCAGTCATAACAACACCTAGGAGTATGTGAAAGAAAATCCTTTTTACCTGTACAAAGTCATACAGTTAAGATGCTTGATCTCGAACAGTAAAATCCAGAAAGAATCACAGACCAGTTTCTTGTCTATTCAGTATATCACACTGTCTGCAAAATCTAGGTTGCTTCACTACCTTCATCCTTGGCATTCAAATTTATCACTCTTTTTACCCTTTTTAATGGAACTTACTTTGAAATTTTATTATCCAGGTCACCAAATTTCTACCTGCTTTCTCCTTTCCCCTTTCTCAATTTTCTTGCTTTTTTTCCTCCTTGGTACTATGCATGTGGGAAGAATTTTTTTTTATCTCTCTTTCAGCTTTATCTTGTAGTACTTCTTTATTTTCTGGCTTTATTTTTTTTCCATGCTAACTTTATATGCCTTGTGATGTAGCTTTTATCAGTCTCACACGTACTGCTGCTATTCCTTATTCCTGATAATCTGTTTATATGTCATCAAGTGCATCATGTGCTCTTGGCAGAACATCTGCAATTACTAGATAGTTTTTCATCTGAAAATGCAGGGTGTTACCGTCACTGATATAATTGAAGTGAGCTATGGTTATGGACTGTGATTAGGTGGTTTTTTTCTGTGACAGAGTCTATAAGGGAAACAAGAAATGCGGCCCTGCAGCTTTCTGAAAAGACAGAAGGGTTTTTAGCAAGGCTCAGCCAAGCATAGAGCAGGCATAATATGCTAGAGACTTCAAATTCTGTTGTCATGAGAGGAGAAGCTGTCCATATAAATGAGACAGAAAGCAATTTGATTTGGCATCATGGTTAGCATTTGGTTGTGCAATAAAGGTGAACAGAAAAGACTGTTAATTTAGGGGGTATCCTTCACAGTTGACAGTGATTTATTTAGAGAAAAATTGCTCAATCTCAAATAAAATTGGGGTTTAGGGAATACAGATGCTTCTCTCTATTCATACTGGAAGTCAGTAGCCAGGGCCACTTTTTGTAAGTAGGATTACTATTTTTGGCGGATTGTGCTATTGTTGTTTTCCTTTGTTACCAAAGAAGCAGTGGAATTTAGTAATTGGTAAATGTCACTTAGCTGATAGCTATAGATACTGTTGTAAGCAAAATAAAGTTAGAAATTATAGCAGCTAAACAAAGATCAATCTGAGTGTTCTATCCACCAAACATTTTCTGATTTCAGAAAGGATTTTAGCAAATCAGCCTTGGTATAACTGAAGGAGATGAAAAGAATGTCCAAAAATTGTTTAGAAGTTTGACTTGCTGTTGTCCAATAGCACAGGTATATTCAAATCAGTGCTGCCATTGTAAGGTCCACTGTGTGCATGAGTGAATATACCTAAAATACATTAATCACTGCTTTTACTAACTCAAGTAACAATTCACAATGGCAAAGTTCTTACATTTATTTGACAGTGAAGCCCATGTACATCGTGTAGTTTTGCCTCTGAAAATTTCTCCTAAAAATTGAAAAGAATAATGAGACTATGATAACTCTGGAGCAACTTCTCAGGGAAAAAAAAAATAAAAAAAAAACAAGCATTGTGCTCCTTCTCATTATTTGTCACTTAAAATATCACTGAACCAGTTTCTCCATCCTCTGCTGTACCAATACTTCATTTAGATTGGAGAATTCTTAATGAATACCTGCTGCATCTGTCAAAACAACCATAGGTTTCCTCCTAGATTACATCCTCCAAAAACACCACACAAGGTTTAGTTATTAGAGAGCCTTCAGATGTATGAGAGAGGAATTGTGCTGGAAGGAAAGAGACTCACAGAAGGGCTCACAGGAAGACTCACAGAATTTCACTGAAAGGATGATTAATTTCATTTTTTACCAGTGTTTTGGATCCCTCTTTGAGTCTATCAGTGACAATGGGGCACACAGGTGATTGTTTGGCACTGTTATATTTCTAATGTACGTTGAGCCACAGGACAGATGATCTGCAGCAGACTTGAATACATTCATTAGTTGTCACTAGTTATGATTTAGCATGATCCTGCCCACAGGTCCTCAGAAAGTCTTTCATTGTTATCTGGATAGAAGTTCTTTTCTGATGCTCCCAGGTGGCTTTAAAGCTCCTGCATCTCCCCATCATTAATTGGAATTGATTAACTTTCTTCTTGTAACACGTTTCTGATCAGCTCCAGCACATCTTTCTTTCTTAAAACACTATTGAAAATCTGGAATATTTTATTGCTGTTTTATTTTCCTCAGTGCTGGGTAATTTCAGACTCAGCAGAGACTATAATTCATAGGGAAATGAACTGTTTCTTCCAGTCTATACGTTATAAAACAGTTACATTGCAATTGTCTCCTTTCTTCTGCTTTTATTCAAGACAGAATCCCAGAGGAAGTACTCTCAAAAGAGGTGTTCCTAATACACAGAAGGCAGAGACATCAGACCTTTTGGTAGGAAATGGAGTAGATGAACCTAGTGTAATTTCTTAAGGTGAGACACTCTAGACAGATGTCATAATTAAAAATAAATTCACTGTTTACAATCTGGAGATATGCTCAAGTAGTGAATGCCAATTATTACCATCATTTGAATTAACAATGACAAAGCCCCAGAGGAAATTTCCTTATTCTCTGTTTCTTTAAATTCAAAACGCCATTCAAGGGATAAAAAAAGGGCTTTGTTGGAGAAGAAAACATTTTAAAGAGTACAAAGCTGGTATAAAGAGCTGTGGATCTCCTAGGATATTTTGCTTGTCAATTCTAAACATATTCAAGCTCTAAACTTACTCAAGCAAGCACTGAAATCAAAGACAGTTTTGCCTTATGACTCTGCAGTTTGCCACTTGAGGGTCCCAAGCCAGCTTGGATCCCCAGGACATTGTATGAAGGACATTCACTCTCTGAAATCTCTCACTGAGTGAGCCCTGCTCTATAGAAAGGCTTTTATCATTCATGGAGGTCTCCTGATTAACCATCTTGTCTAAGTTAAGCTAACACTGTAGATTTTTAACCCCTGAAAACCACATGAGCAGTGTGAAATTAAGGAAGTCAGACACCAATTATTCCAAAAGTCCAGATCCTACCCTCTTGCTCTTACCAGAAAATGCTACTTCACTGGTTATATTCAGGGAACACTAATATACACAGAATTAATCTATTCACAGACAGCTTTGTTCACCATAAAACTTAAAAACAATTATTCTTAGTTACAATAAAATTTTTGCTTTGTTGAGAGTTAAAGCACCATAAAGGTCATTCACAAACCATCATACTGGGAAAAGGCCCTCACTATGAGTCCCTCACTTTTGAACATTTCTGATTCATGCCAGATCCTTGCTCCCTTAACTGTAAAGGAAATTAAGATGTTAATTTTTACTTCCACTCTGCCTATGTTTTCTCTCATCTGGTGTACTTCATAATAAACAGGTTTCCCTCAGAATTTTCCCATTTGAAAGAAAGAAGTGAAGAAAAAAAATATCCTTTGCCCCCTTCAGGATCTTTATCTTTGTAAACACAACCTTACATTGTCCCCCTGAAGAACATAAGATTGGTTTTGTTAGGCCCTGCAGGGCTTCCACATCCCCAGAATCCTAGGGCAATGGCAGCAGCAAGTTGGCACACAGTAGCAGAAATGTCATTTTTTAATTATGTGGTTCTAAGGGAATCTATTATCTACTGCTGAGATGCTGAAATCAGACGATTTATCTCCAAGGCAGGTCTGTCTGCAGTCTAGAATATATATCTCTTGTCACTGCAGGAAAAAAGAATGAAAGGATGTTTTTACTTCTGGTGCCTTATGTTTATAAATTTATTATTTTAAGTTTTGCAAGCAGATTTGTGGGGGTAGGGCGCTGAGAGGCAGGGTATAAAAAGTCACATTCTGATGCTTCTCCTGGTTCTCTTGATTTCCCCAGTAAATTGTCTAAGGTCAAAAGGGACCTAGCTGCCCTTCAGTCAGGGTGTCATACCCCTTCAGGGCAGGATGTCATACACATCCTAAAGGGCTCATGTGCCAGCCATAAACTAGCCTATAATTCATTGTGCTGAGAATGACAGACACAGAAGTGCTGAGAGCACTGTAAAAGTGAACATAAAAAAAAAGGCCAGGCAACTTGTTTACCTTAATTAACATAAATACTAATCTCTGTTTGACATTTCAGGGTAGGTATCTGCAACATTTTGAAAGAATCTTTATTTCTTACACACTAGGTGCTGTCATTTGAATGAATAATGATATATCTACCTTATTATTCAAAATGATACTGAATTATTTCTCTTTCCTCCCTAAGGTATTGAAGTAAATCATAGTGTTTAGTACATGTTGTTTGTGTTTTTTAATCTGCAAGATTCATTACATAAGCCACTCCATGAAGCAGGATCTGAGCTGCCAGCAGTTTGTATCTATTAACGAAGAGGTACATTCCAAGTACTTTTAACACAATCCCACTCAGGCATATTTTGAATTAATGTATGCTTTCTGTATCCTATAAAAGTTTACAAAAAAAAAGTTGTAGGGGAGGACAGAGGGAAAGAAATCGCTCCTATCCCATCTAAACTGTAATTCTTGCATTGCCCTCTAGTGCACGCGTGGCAGCATGACACCCTTTTTTTTTTTTTAAACTCTTCCCACTATAAATTACTAAAATGAAACCTTTAATGTCATTTGATGGTTTTCTGCATTTAATTTTGACAGGAGCATTATATATAGTTTGTTTGAAATGCCTTGCCTTCATCAAACCCCTCTGGCAAATCTGAGAAATAGTTTGATTTGTGTTGCTGGCAGAAATGCAGGCCACGTCTTTTTAGAACTAAATGAGTATGATTCCAAAGAACCCAGACCTAAAAAAATTCAGTTATTCAAAACCACCTGAGATGAAGCATGTATAATTTGGAGGATACCTGTATTCTTTACTTTATGAAGGCAAAGTAAAGTCATTAGTAATATGTAATTGGTCTGCATACAGTTGCTTTTAAAAGCCAAATGTGTCCCTCACATACAGAAAGACCAGCATACACAAGAACACAGGAACCTGCACAATAGTTAAAGCTGATGGAGAATTCACGTACCAAGATGAAATCTATCATAAAGTATTGTAGAGGTAAACATTTCAGTAGCTATGGATTCAAATAATACTTTGTTACTTAAGTGTTTAGCCAGGAACAATCTCTAAGTTTCAGACCAGCCATTTGTGGTTTTATGAATAAACTTAGGGAAATATTCAATACATTTAGAAGAAGTAAATTAAGTAGAAATTTCCTCTGGTTTCACATAAATTATCACAGAAAACCCATTTCTGCCTGTAATAAGAGTCCCAGTAAAGGGAAACATTTTATGAAACATGTAAGGGAAAAAAAGGTCACCAGATTACAGTAAGGAATATTTTAAAAAACCCCTTTTTACTGTTGTTACCTGCAGAATGCATTATTCTTACATTTTGGGTACTACAGTATGGACAATGCTTTTGCATTTGAGAGTTTTGAGGGTTTTGTTTCACCATCTCTTCTCCACATAGTCCTTAAAAGCATAATATATTTAGACGTTTTTATGGTCTGGTCCACAAGATCACAGGCAAGAAAATTAATTTTCTTCTCCACCTCTGCCCAGAGAAGTTGTGGACTGTCCATCCCTGGAAATGCAGGGAATCCCCATCCCTCTAGATAAGACTGGATGGGGCTCTGAGTAATCAGGTTGAGTGGAAGGTCCCTTGTCCACAGCACAGGGGTTTGAATAGTTGTTCCACAGATTCTGTACAGTCACAGAATTATTTGGTTTGGAAGGGACCTAGTTACCCTCGTGCCACTGACAGGGGCACTTTTCATTACACCAGGCCTCACAAAATTCCATCCAACCTTGACTTTGAGCACTTCCAGTGATGGGGCATCAACAACTTTTCTGGGCAACTTGTTCCAGTGCCTCACTACTCTGACACTAAAGAATTTCTTTCTAATATATTAGAAATTTCCAATAATTTAAATCAAGTCTCTTTCAGGCCCTGTCCTACTGCTACGTGCCTTGGTGAAATGTCCCTTTCCAGCTTTTTTGTAAGGCCCCATTTAGGTACTGGAAGGTGGCTGTAAGGTTTCCCTGGAGCCTTCTCTTCCTCAGCCTGAACAACCCCTACTCTCTCAGCCCATCTTCATAGGGGACATGCTCCAGTTCTCTGTTCTTGTTCCTCCTCTTGCTCCAGCAAGGAGGTCCATGTCCTTTTTATGCTGGGAGCCTCCAGAGCTGGATGCAGCTACAGGTAGGGTCTCATGAGAGTAGGCAAAGGGGCAGAATCATTTCCATAGATCTACTGATCATGCTTCTTTTGGTGAATCCCAGAATATGGGCCGGATACCATTGAGCAATTTTTCAGATCTCTGCAGAGAACATGGAGTGAAATTGCAGAACCCTTGTCAGAACATCACAGCTTTTGCTTTCATAGCCAAAGTTACACAGTAATCACTATAAAATCTCATAATTTTTCAGATGCTATTCTCCCACAGAACTCTTAAATGTATTTGAGTTTAGGAGACAGTTGCATCTGTGCAAGCAAGAACACTTTCAGAACACCAAGCACCTGGATGGAATCAAGATTTGAATAGCAGAGGGAAAGAAATGGGATACTATGAAGATACAATTGCATTGTGTAAATGGGAAAGCATCTACTATCCTTCAGCATCAGTAAAAGCACAGCTGCTGGAGGAACTCATCAAGTAAATACATTCCTGGCCTGTGTCCAGCATGATATGCAGTTTGCCATCACCAAAGTCAAGAAAAAAATTATACACCACTTTAATAATGTCAGACTTTGATTATGACGTGACTCTGTGCCATGCTGATAACCTTACCTCTGTGTTTTATAGTAACCTTTATTAAAGACAACTTCTGGACAACTTTTGACAATTAATTTTGTTCTTACATCTCCATGTAAATGCAGGATGCAGATGTGCCTGAGTTTACCTTGCTGTTTTGTACAAAGCTGTTCCTGTAGTAATAACTGTTCCTACCTTACCAATTTAATTTGTCAGGATTCTGACACTCTTGCTCCTAATGTTTCTTTTTTTTTTTGGACCCATATTCCAAAAAATTTTAGAATAATGATAGCAAGATTAGCATAGTTACAGATCATCTTAATCACAGGATAGAAATAGTCAATTTTTAACTGAATGCTTGAAGATATGTTAGCATTCAGCTTTTAATGGATCAGGAGAGATAATGGAGATTTTGATCAATTTCCCT
The DNA here is from genome assembly GCA_013398995.1 of Alaudala cheleensis. Classification (NCBI taxonomy): domain Eukaryota; kingdom Metazoa; phylum Chordata; class Aves; order Passeriformes; family Alaudidae; genus Alaudala; species Alaudala cheleensis. The sequence goes on along the minus strand of VWYE01005099.1, from coordinate 95,535 downwards.
GTTCACAGCTTTGGAACAACCCTAGCAAGAAGCCAGAAATAAAAATCTCAACATTGTCCTGCCTGCCAGGCACAGCCCTTTAGCCACTGCTGTCTAGCCTTTGGTTTTCAATCCACAAATCTCTTCACATGGCAGAAAATTGTCATCAAGCCAACGTGGGACAGGCAAGCTCTTTTTATTTAGAAACCCAAATGAGCAGTATGTGATAAAACTTTCTATTTGGTTATCAAAGAATCACTTCCTTACATTGACAGATCTATAGCTACTTGTTTTAAAATCTGTCATTCTTTGGGTTTACAATGTCATGCTGACAAAACCAGACTCTAATCACACTAGATTGCCACCAGATTTGTTCCCTGCATTTCAGGGTTTCATGCTTAAGCCTGTCTCTACCACCCCAGGAAAACAGGGTAAAAATGGAGAGACATCATGATTGGAAAATGGTCATGACTACAGAGCTGCTTTTTGTGGGGATTCTTAGTTTCACATGCCATATATGTGGCTTCACCTCCTCTTTCTGCATAACATACTGTGTCAATTTTGACTGGGGTAGAGTAAATTTTCCGCATAGTGGTTGGTATGGGGTTATGCTTTGGAGTAGTGCTGGGAACAATGTGGAGCATACAGGGATGTTTTAATCATTGCTGAGCAGCACTTACAGAGAGTCAAGGCCTTTTCTACTCCCTACACCATCGAGTAGGCTGCACAAGGAACTTGGAGGAGACACAGCCAGGGCAACTGACCCCAAGTGACCAAAGAGATATTCCAGAGCTTATCACATCATGCTTAGTGTACAAAGCTGGGGAAAAAAACAAGAAGTGTCCCCACACCATTTGGAGTGATGGTGTGTATCTTCCCAAGTCACCACTGCATGGGATGAGGCCCTGCCTTCGTGGGGATGTCTGAACAACTGCCTGACCATGGGAAACAGTGAATTAATTCCCTGATTTGCTTTGCTTGAATGTGTGGCCTTTTATTTACTTTTTAAACTGGTTTTAATACCTGTTTTCTCACTTTTAGTCTTCTGATCCACTCCACCATCCCACTGCAGGGATGGGGCCAGGGAGAAAGGAGTGAGTGGCTCTGTGGGGCTCAGTTGCTGCCTGGAGTTAAACCATGACACATACAAGTAGCAGAAAAGATGTCTCTGATTCAAGATGTAGCTACTGCTCTCATTATCTTATGCAACTGTTATTCCTCTCTGCTTCAAAGGCCAGTACATCACTTGATCACTGGAAAAATCCTGTCTTGATATTTTTTCTGGAAAATTATTTCAGTCTTCCAGACTCAGAGCATTCACACCTTGTAGCTCTATAAATTCCTTTTAAGCAGAGGGAGCTTAAATCATTGAAGTAGAAACTCAGCAACACTAGAAAACTGGATGAAAAGTTCTCAAAGAAGCCGATTAAAATAAAAAAGTCATAGTTCAATAATCGGAAATAATGAAATTTTTCTTCCGAACATCCATAATGGTTTGAAGTCTTCTGTGACTGATCATGAATGCATTAACAGCTGAAGTCTTGAGGGTTACTTAGTTTTGTATACCTATATTGTTGTTAGGTTTATTTTGGGTTGGTTTATTGTTTGGGGGGTTTTGGCAGGGGAGAATCATTGTTGGGTTGCTTGTCTCAGGGCTTCTTGAGTTTGTGTGTTTATTTGCTTTATTTTTTGTCTACTTATCTTCAAAATGTTAAGGTTGCTTTCCCATCCACCCCAAACTTGAGCAAAGACTTGAAATATTGCTTTTTTATTGTGAATTAAAAGGCTAACAATAAACATTCAGCCAGAACATTTTCTTATCCTCTGTTTTACAGACTGTGTTCTGCCTACTAAATCTGAGCAAGTCACAGAACCACACAATAAGCTGAGTTAGAAGGGACCCACAAGGATCATCAAGTCCAGCTCCCAGCCCTGCACAGCACCATCCCCAAGAATCACACCATGAGCCCAAAAACATTGTCCAAATGCTTCCTGAACTCTGTCAGGCTTGGTGCTGTGACCACTTCCCTGGGGAGCCTGTTCCAGTGCCCAACCACCTTTTCCTCATATCCAACCAAAATCTCCCCTGACAAGTTCAGGCCATTCTCTTGGTCACCAAAGAGAAGAAATCAGTGCCTGCCCCTCCTCTTCCTCTCACAGGAGCTGCACTGAGGTTTCCCCTTGGTCTCCTCCTCTCCAGGCTGAACAGACCAAGTGACCTCAGCCATTCCCCACGTGGCTTCCCCTCAAGGCTTTTCGTCACCTTTTTTGCCCTCCTTTGGGCACACTCTAATAGCTCAATATCTTATATTGTAGTGACCAAAACTGCTCACAATATTCAAGGTGAAGCCACACATCTAATTCAAGCACTTGACTTTGTTACGTGAATTAGACTTCTGGCAACCTTATCCAGAAAAGACAAGCACTTTCTGTGAGTAAGCCAGACCTTTCATATTCTGGAGTGATTTTAAAAGGAACATCAATTTTCCTTTGCTATTCCTTGATTTCTTTCCCTATCTATGTTTTCACTCCCTGTTTAATTTCATCCTGGGGTATTCATGGACCATAACCCAGATTTACAAACTTTATCTGTGAGACATTCAGAGGCATAACTTTATGACATGTCATAGTTTTCTTTTCCTGAAATCATTACACTTTTTCTTCTCATAAAAGTAAAGTATTGGCTAAAAAATGATAACAATGAAAAAAATAATAATTAGTTTTTGAATAATAGTGTTTCCCTCAGCAACAACAATTTTATTCCACCAGTGTTCCCACTGATTTTTTTTTTTTTCTAGAAATGGATTCTTGGATAATTGATTTTGCCAATGTGCCTTTCATTGGCTTCCAAATGTACTTTGCTACAGCACACTCTGGGAAAATAGCTTAAAAATGCTTTTTATTATTCTTTTCTTTAAAGCAACTGACTTAGCCAGGTCAAAATCAAAAGTGCTTGGTATATGAGGTTGACCTGAGACAAGAATTTCCTCTTTATTCAATTGAATAAATACCCATTCTCATTAAATGCTTGGTTGAACTCATGTTGCAAATAAGTTCCTGATGAAATCATGCTCGACAAAAGCTAATCAAAAGATTTAAAAAAGTGAGACGTGTAAAAAACTGTGCACATAAGATCACACAATGAAAAAATATATGCAGTATATACACTGGATTTTCTAAGTGCTGGTGTCTGATTCTAAGACAGTAAAGGAGAAAGCATAGTCATAAACAAATTAATACTCCCAAAGAAGAACTGCCTGGGGACAGTGAGGTCCACATAAACCTCAGGATGAGGTATATGGCATTGCACTAGCTGAAAAAGCAATCCTAATCTAACCCTAGGTGTTTAACACCAGTCCCTGTGGATATATGGAAGACTAAAAACCCTGAAAAAAAAATCAGTCCATGTCTGTCAAGCTGCTCATTATTTGCACTGGAGCAAGGCAGACAGCAAATTCCTCTGTAGGCTTTGTTTATTATGTACTCTTTTTCTTCTGTGTAAAACTCCATTCCCAATTTTGCTTTTAGACAAATTTACCTTAAGTAAGTTATTTCATCTGTCAAACTCCTACACAGTCATTGACATCTCATTATTTCAATTTTTCAAGGATGATGGCAAAACAAAAGAGATGATGGGTCATGTGGAAAAACATTTGAGATTTTCTTTCATTCTATTTCTATCATTCTAGGAACCTGACAGTTAATGTATATAGAAATATCATAGAGGTATCATACAGTCCTGACAGCCACATTCCCCTGCCACATAAAAATTGTAATGTTCTATTATTTGCTTGACCCTATGAAGACCAGCAAACTTTTCTTTTTTTTTCCCTTTTTTTTCTCACTGCATTTTTTTTCACGTATAAATAAAGCAGAGAATATTTTAAAGATTATTTCATAGGGAAAAAACTCTCTTCCAGTTGCCTTAAGAAGAGGTGTTCTCCAGGTTCCCTCAGGTTCCCCAGAAACTTAAAATTTCCTCAAAGCTACCATTCAGCTCCACAGGGACACAGCCAAATCTGACAGACTGAGATGCAGAGAAACCTGAAGACTTCTCATCTGACAAAGTACAAGGAATAAACAGATCCTGGGAAAATAATTATCCCCTCCATGTATTTTGTCACCCTAGTTTTTCCTGTAGATAATTTCTAAAATGACTCCCAAGTGTCATAAAAATAAATAATAATGAATTTTTCAATGTTAGTACTAAAATCAAGTGTTTCCTCCATTCAACAGAGAGGAAAGGGCTTTTCTACACTGGTAAGAAATTTCTAATTTCTGCAGAAGGTTATTTTGTAAAAGACAGTACAAACCCCAGTATTCTAATGTCTATTTAGCATTAGCCTTCACTGAGAATACCAGCAAAAATGAAACTGTTAACAAAATCAAGGGTAGTGACAAGTAGTAACAAATTCAGGTTAAAATAGATGCAGCATTATTCTAACTTATGGCAACTACACTCCCATATGATATAAGTTGTTTAAAGCTATTTAGTATAATTCCTAACCATAATATCTATATTCCAAAAAAAAAAAAAAAAAGCCAAAAGACAGAAAACGATGAAAAATAGGAGGTTAAATGGTACAGACCAGTGGGTTCCTCAAAATATTTTTGAAATAATACAAATTAATAATATTACTTCTAGTAAGTTTTAAAAGGAGTAAGTTTTTAGGAGATTAGTAGCAGTTGGTGTGGGCTTATCAGGAAGAGATTGTGACAAACCAATCAAAATTCCTTACATAATCTGTTATTCTATTGTAAATGAAGAAGAAGTATGAATTGTTTTAAACTTGAATTTAAACAGCCCTCTGTCATTGCTTCATATTTCCAAAAGTGTGCCAAGAAACCTGTATGAAGGTGTCAGGTAGATCCCACATGTGCTGCAAAACCACAGTCACCTGGTAGCTACCAGTTGTTAAGAAATACCACATTACAAGTAGTATTAGTGAGAGCCCCAGACACCTCTGTTCTGAGCTAGCTGAGACTTCATTTTATCTTTAATAACTTGAATAATTGGATAGATGGTCCTCTGATTATTTTTCAGTCAATGCACAAGACAAAGAGAAGGTACGGGATCTGAGAGGATTTTCATTTCAAATAATCCTGACAAACTGCAGAAGACAAAAGATTGCATCCATGAATAGAAACAAACAATAAGCTATTTTTGAAAGATCATTGGCAAGAATACCACCACATTCTTCTTTTTCCTTTTTTTCTTTAATAACTTTTTTCTCATTCCAGAGGGTTTCTATTGCTCACAATCTCATCTATAGAAATAGTCCTGGAGAAATTGCCTTCTTTGAAATATACTTATCTGAGTCATTAACATCAATGAATTCTCACTTGCCTGTAAGGTGTAGAGAAACTCACCTTTAAATACAAAAAGATTCTGTAATTTACAGCACCACAGTTACAAGGAGCAGTTACTTTGTCTTTTGTCTACAGAAAAGATGGTCTAAAACATTTTTCCTTCCTGGGTTTGGCTTGGTGAGATTTTAAAATTACTATTATTATTATAATCTTTAAAAATTATTATTATTGTTGTTGTCTTATTTTTCATCTGCCTTTCAATGGACTTCAAAAGCAAACATGGAGGAAGAATGACAATAGGGTATTACTCCAGTTGAGGTATGCTAATGGAAAAGTGTTCAGTAAAATTAAAGTGCAAATATTAATTACCAAGAATAAGGGTGAATAGGCTTGACACTGCATAAAAGGGTAACATCAGCTTGCTCTTCTGCCATAGAGTCAGTAAATATATTGTCAATTCTAGGACAGCAGTACATTTGAAACTCAGGATAACTAACCATGACATTATAGGTGTCAATTTGAATAAAGCATACTATGCAAATAGCTCCCAAATTTGAAGAAAAGCCTTGCAAAGTTCGGGCTGGTTTGAGTTCTCTGTAAGTAAAAACACACATGTGGGTTTTTAGTAGTGTTTGGGGTGCTTGATTTTATGGGGTTTTTTTTACCCAGAAAATGCTGTGAATTTCTATTAAGAATTCAAAGCCAACTATACCACAGCTATTTCTCAGTCATTTGTCCAACCTTCTTTTAAAAGAAGTCTCCAAGGGAGGTTCCAAGTCCTCTACAGATACTACATTCCAGTGCTCCAAAACTTGCATAATCCCTCTCTGAACTTCAATCTTATTATCTGAAATTTATTTTCTTAATCATTGTCATTATAAAGAGCCATTATTTATTTTTCTTTGGCATCCATTCTTAGTCCAAATATTTTTCCGTCTTCCCTGTATATTCCAGGCTTAGGTCAGACTGGTATGGATCCTTCAATTTCCTTTGTAGGGTGTGTTTTCTAAACACCTAGCTCTTCCTGGTTTTGCTTATGATTCTCTCCTGATCCAAACTGTAGCATCCTGCACTTCAGCTGGGCATGAGGAGAGCCCAGCAGTGTAGTCCAGTCTATGAAAAAATATCTTTTTGCTTGCCCATAAAAAGGTGTCTTTTTCACCAGTCTTCAAACCTGTACTGTGAGTGTTGTTTCCCGCTGCACTATTCTCTTGGACAGAATACTCTGTGGACAAAAAGTCACTGCTGGATCCCCTAAAAATAGAACAAAAATCTACCCCCTGATGTAGATAGGGCGTTATTTTGTTTGACATGCACCTCAAGGGATGTCTCCAATATGTGACATGGATGAGATTATGTTAGAATTTTCACTCTCTACCAGATACCCCAAGAGTATCTCAACTACTCATCATGCAAACACAGACAGATTAGAAAATACAAAAATGACAGGCTGCCATTAGTAATTTTAAGCATTTTCCTTATACAAGAAGTTGTGCCTTATAAATTCTATTTACTTTAGGAATTATTAGAGCATCTTTTATGGGGTTTGGGTCTCTTTTGATTCTTTGGACATAAACTATGCCTGAAACTTGCCCAGACCCTAAGAGTTTATGACTTGACCACCTGAAAAGAGATGACCATATGGTATAACAATTTTTAATATACTTGATAAAAAAAAAAAGTGGAAATCATATGCTTGTCTACCTTTCTAGAATTGATACTCTGGAGAACTGAGCTTTTGCCTGTACATATTCATGTGTACATAAGGAGGCTCATTCAGACTGATGTCCTTAAACATTACTACAACCTTGTGTTTTGTTGAGTAAACTTTCCTGTCTGACCATTCACGAGTCCCTCTGTCAGTCACACTCACACCACCACACTCTTTCACTGCTGGGACCAAATCCACTTCACAGTGTGTGGCTCCAGTGACCCAACAGTTGCTGTGCTTGACCTCCTGCACACCTCACACACAGTTCTGTTACCAGCTCAACCCCAGGTTTCCCACAGCAGGGCTTCAGACTTCTGGATCCTTAATTATTTATTTAATCATGGTGGAACAACAGAATAACAGCTTGAGCTAGCTCTGAGGACAGACCCTGAAAAAAGGACTACCTGGGCAATTATGCCCTCACAGTCTAACAACCTGAAAGCCCATGGTCACTGGCTCCTGCCATGTCTCTGAGTGTCCCTCCCCTGGCTGAGCCATGGGTCCCTGTACCTTTTGTTACGCAAAGGGTCAGCAGCAGTTCATGGCCTCTTGTCTTGGGCTCCCCCCACACAGAGCTCAACCTGCAACTTGCACTGCAGCTGCAAACCAAGATACCTGCACTAATTAATTCCTCAACAGCATTTTCTAGCAGATATTTAAAGTCCAAAGACATTTCTCTTTCATTTACACTTTGCAGAAAGATATCAAATATCTCCTAAAATATCCTCAAAAAGTTATGGTGCAATATTAGTTTCTTGATCAGTATTCCTGCTCTGAGGTATAAGAATCGAATGTCTGCAGTTAAAATTAGTTAATCTACACTCATGAAGTTGTTTATTTCATTTAGAATAATCACCATGGCATCAGGCCTTATATATATTTTTCCCAAAAAGATCTTTGAGCTTTCAATGATGACAAATTCTTGCATAACTAACCCATAATTAACCTGTTCCTCCTTATTTCTTAATTTTTACGTCCCTTGAGGGACTACATTTTAAAAAACAAAACAACAAAGCAAACAAACTAAACCCAAAACCCACACACAAAACAAAATAATAGACAAAAAAAATCTTCATTCTTCTGAATTCTACAAAATTCTGATTTTTTTTCTGATATTTATGTAGTACATTCTGATTATTCTATCATTCAAGTATAGGTTTGTATCTGGTTGAAAAATTTTAATTGACATTTAGCTTCAGCACTGATAAGATGCTTTTCCACAGTCTCCTGTGCCATTTAAGGGATACCAAACACTGCAGGTTATACCATAAAGCATCTGTCATTATAAACACTATACCATATTATTGCAACTGAATAAGTACAAGCCATAGGTCAGATTTTTAGAATTGATTTACAGATGTGCACTTTTTTAACAAGGAATATACCTGTACAATAGGAGCCTATCTTCTTGGGAGATGTTTATGAAGTTACTCTGTTTACTCACCTGATACCTACTGAAATATTGTGTCTACAACACAGGCAGGCAGCAAGGAAAACATTTCTGAGTAGTACTGTTACAGTTGTACAGTTCTTCTCCTTTCCTAGAACAAAGTGTGCTCCCTGCTGAAAATTAGAATTGTTTCCACCTTTCAGCAATTTTAAAGTTTTCCTTTATTTTGTTTTAAAAAACCCAATCCTTGAAAAATGCATAATATATGTAATTAACAGTCTACATTTTGATTAAGATTATGTATCCATATAAAAAGAAAAAAAATATTAATAATATTATAACATTTTCTCCCTCCAGTTTCCTTGCCATCTTCCAATTTTACAGCCCCAGAGCTTTCCAAATCTCAGTGCACATTAAAAACAAGTGCATTAAATGGAAGAAGAGGAAGAGCTTTGGCTAAACGTCCTTATTTGCTAAGGTGAAAGAGATTGTACAGTTATAAATTTTATAGCAAGGAGGAAGCAAGAGGGGAATTTCATGACAGAGGTGTATTATGATCACAGTGCTGCATCGAGTCATGGTCTAGGCAGTGCTGTTGTTCCACACACAAATGAAAAAACATCCAGTAAAATCTGACCAAGGTCCCCTCCCTCCTTCTATTTTATTTTCACATCTACATCTGAAGTACCTGTCACCCAAATAAAAATACTACATAAATTAAAGATTGTAGGTTTGAACAATTGATGGCTTGGCACCTTGAGCTAATATGAACTAAAAGGCAAACCATGATTGATTAGATGTGAATTGAATCATACAATGGAAAAATGGAGATTAAATAATTTTAGCTAATACCCTACTTTTACTCACAGATGTATCTAACAAAGGAAACTAGAAAGCAAGTTAGTGTGTTAGTCATTACTTCAAATATTTCTCTCTGGAAATTCCTTTATGTCCCTGGAAGATTATCACTGCATTATGTGTTTACACATAATCATCCTTGTGAATTATTTTTGCTATTCAGTACTTTTTCTGATAAGTTTCTCAGCACAAATAAATGGTCTCTGATTTACAATTCAGGTTGCTTCACTCAAAATATGTGAGCACATTTTAAAACAACTCTACGTGACACCTGCTAATTAGGAATGTGCAATTGCACTTAGTTAAAGGTTTCTTTAGCTATGGGATGTTCCTTTATCAAACTCCTGAGATAAAACAACACTCCAATCTTTGCACCTTCTAAGACATGAGAAATACTAAAGATCAAATATTAGGTTGTCAGATGGTTAGATGATGACATGATTCCAGAAATCATTAAAGAATGGAACAAACTGGAGAGAGTGGGACAGGAAATGATAGAAAAAGGGACAGGGGTTGGTCCTGCTTAAAGGATAACTTTACCTGCAAGAATAAACCAAAAGAAACCAGGTGTTCCTTCAAAGCAACAGTCTGGAACAGCAAGGTTGAAATAAGGGAAAAATTTTAAAAAATTAGATGTTGGGGAAAGTGAAAGCAGAAAACATTGTGATAACAGATAATGGAAATAAAGAAAGGAGCTGATTTTAGATTGAGATATATGTAGGTAAACTGCAATTATGAAGATTGAAATCTGATCAGTAAGAAAGGACTGGTTTTCTGGACTGATACAAAGGAGTATGCAAAAAGTTCCAGAGGAAAAGAGATGTCCCCCATGCTGCATGAGCGTATGTTGAACTTTGTTGGGCAGCAGATTACAAACTGGACTCTCAAGGTCCAATAACTAAAAGAGAACTCCTATAAGCTCTGGAACAGAAATAAATAAAATATTATCTCAGTTTGTGACATGAAAGTCCTTTATGCTACAGTTTTTGGAAGGTACATTGCAAGGTCAGTCAAATCAGTATTCTCTCTAATGTACAATCAATGTTTATTTTTAATTTGGGACTAGTGAATAAAGATTTAATGGGATTTTAATGGCCTGTTGGACACACTTGAGTGTCCAGAGATGTGGCATCATATCCAGGAGTGTCGTTATCTGGATTAATTATCAATAGCAGGCAGTTATCATTAGAGAGAAGTGAAAACTGAAGAGGTAGTAAATGAAATTTACTGGGCAGAGATGCTCATAAATAAATAACATCTGAGAAGTCACCAATGGATATTTCAAAATCATTTTCTGTTTGATATTTTGCATTACATCTGCCACTTCTTTTACTGCTCCAGAATCTGTAGTGACTGAAATATTTCCCCTGCCAGCTAGTATAAGCTAAACTCCTTCATAATTGTATCTGTAAAACTATATATTATATACAAAATTAGTATACAGATTTGCTTTTTAATGTCAGCAATGGATTAATGTGAAACCTTGAGAAGAATGCATTGGCTTAACCAGTAAATATTTTATAATGTTATAAAGGACCCTTGCTGATAAGTCTTTAACAAATGACAGTTAATGTTTGTGTCTTATTTAAGATATGACTGATAAAACCTACTGTAAACATGGGCTATCCTGAGTGATATAAAGTATCTTGAATGTTACCTAATGTCTAAAGGGTATTTCCACTGATGCAAATTATGTGCACTTTTATGCATAGTTGCACTTAAAAAAACCCCATTCTTTAAGGATTTTTGACTGGCCAAGACTTTTAGATAATCTCAGATTTATGAATGCATAAACAGTCAAAATTTAGCAATATTTGTCTTAATATAGGCAAAGACACTATTAAGCATGAAAAGGAGGCAAGTTGTCATCCTCAAGACGGGGAGATCTATTGTAGGAAAAAAAATCAGAAAGGATTTAGGATTAATCTAACTACTCCATGCTGTGTGAGCTTTCACTGCAGGACTTTAATAAAAAGATAAATCAAATACTCCACCTGTCTGTAAACACCTGGGCATACATGTGACACTAATGAGAGAATATGAAGTAGAAATAAAAAAATGATACTGTATTTACCCTCTTAAATATTCAATTCCCACTTTCAAAATCTGGACTGTGTGTTCAGAACTTAACAAATAGTATTTAATTATATGCCTTGTCTCTGTTTGTTCTGCTGTCTCTCTGGAAAAGTATTGAAGAACTACCTGTAACTTAAACACATAAAAATTGAATCAGTGGATCTCTGTATTGTGTAACAACAATTCACTGAGATAAAAACTGTCTTCTCCTTCTGCAGTGTATAACCTTACTTTAGAGGAAATATGATGAATTGCTCCCTAAATACACAGGAGAAGTTAAATGCTGCAGTTCAGAGGGGGTATGCCAATTTGCTCAGAGTTTGAGGAACCTTCCCAAGAACACATCAGTCATCCTTTTACTGCTGGCCTAACATAACTTCTCAGTTTTATTTTTGTCTCTGTTAATACAAGGCTATTGAAGACACTGAAGGCTAAGACTAGATAGGCCTGCACCAAGGTTAGTGCAGAGTTATTTAAATTTTTCTTGCATCTGTGCAGCAAAGGTGAACAGATGCACCAGATAAACCAGAAATGTTTCTGAGCTAAAATAAGGCAATTTATGGTTATAGAGCATTTTTCACTTAAGAACCTTAAAATTACTGTGCTAATGCTAGGCTAAATCCAAAGCAAAAATTCATTTCCAGGTCCAGATTACCTAACTATGCCTTATATAGCAAAGAGGATCTCAGATACTAAAATCTGTCAAACTCACCAAAACCTCAGTACTGAACACAAATGGCTCATCTAATGCTTTTCTGTGAGCAGTTCCTATCTTTGTGGTAATCTGAAACAGCATGACAGAGCTGCAAACTCTTACAAGGCCATGTGTTTGACATCTGCTCCACTTTTTCATTACCAAATTCTTTTAAGAATCTGGCCCATTTAGTGTTTAACAAAAGAAAAAGACTATAAATAAATTCTGCCACTTCTTTCCCCTTTGCTGAGAGATGAAGATGGTTGACCTCTCAAGGATTCTATATAAATGCTGATTTTATCTAGCAGCAGGCCCTTAACCTTGGTGAGGGTGACAATTACTCTGATCAAATGGAAGAAAAAGGCTGACAGACAAAAAGGGACTTCTTCCACCAGAGATCAATAGGTCATCAAAAATGAGACATCAAAATGAACTATGCTAAGGAAATTCTGAATTTGAATGAAAAGGAAATCTAGAGCTAGGAATGAATAATTCAGATTAATAAAGTGAAGAAAATCCCTCTTCTGCTTGTCCACTTGTGTCTGAGAGTTTAAGATCTTGTGTCTGTCTTACTTCAGTTTTATTTTAAATAAAGCTATTTTATCAAACAATTATGTATACGTCCATAAATGATCTTTTTAGCAATATAAGTCAGTTATTTCAAATAAATGTTTGTTTAATTAAGCTTTTTGGAAATAAATTATTATTTATATTTGCATTTATATGATATTTACATACACAATCTTTTTTCAGTATCTGGTTCCTAAGTACATTTTAGTGCAATTATGAATTATTTTTGCTGTTGGCAATTTTGAAGTAAAATGTATCTGAAAAATGTAGAAAATCTATGCTAGAAATACTGCAATGAAATCTACTTTTCATTGAATCTTATTTTCCTGCAGCTTATATGTAGGAATTACATTAATTGGAGTCCTCTTTAAATTATAGTGTTGTCTCAGTATTCAGTGTTTGTTACTCATAATCACTGATGGATGATTGTTAACAAATGCAATATCTGTCTTTTAGCTCATCAAGCCTGTAACATCCCTGAACTTACCATAGTTGGCTATTGAGAATATTGACTCCATTTACCCTGGAGAATATTCCAGGATGACAAGCAAGTTAACTTCATCCTTTCTAACTTCCCTGCTTACTATGAACAGCATGTAGCAAACCTCTATGTTGTGAGCTGGAAGCAGGAATCACTGCACAATTTTACAAAATAGCACAGTAAGAGCATACGTAGATGGAAAGAGGTCAGGCTGGTGAGGACAGTCTGCTTAGGGCTCCTTCTGCAGACCCCATCAAAAGCAATTAGAGATTTAGTCATGGCACGCTCTTTTCTGACCAGATCCTGCAGCTTCAGCAAACCTGTTTAAGAGTATAGAAAACTTTTTCATAGGCTGCACACTGAAAATAGAACAGAGAGCAAGCTGCCCACATGTATATAACATGGCTGTTGTGCTAGAATTAGAAAGACAGTCCAGATAGACTAGAAAATATTCCTCTCATCATATCTTATCAATATTTCATTGTCCATAAAATTGTTTGCCTGATTTTGCTAAATATCCGTGTGCACAGTTCCTATTGGCACAGCTGGCTCTGGGTGTGAGAGAAGCTTGTGTAGCAGCTGACGGCTTTTGATGAGTGAAGAAGAAAAATAACTTTAAGTACTTAAAGAAAAAAATATAAATTGGATTGAATATATGTTGAACTCAAAATATGTATAATACAATAAAGGGAAAGTGAAAAGGTCTTGAACATTCTGTTCTTCACATGAATCTTAAAGCTCAACCCAGTCGAACATGTATGTTAAAAGATATTTTGAAATAACAAGGCAGGGAAAAGAATACAACTTTGTGTCAAGCTTCTTAGTGGTTTGCAGTGAATTAGCAAGGGACGAGGAATTTACTCCACACAATGGAGTAAATATATTCATGCAGCCAGTGGGCACTTTATACAGATGCTTGTGGAGGTGCATTGACTGGTCTGTACTGTTTCTATGAACATGTCAGGATTACAGAGCTGATGCACAAATGGCAATTGAGGCACTCATATCTTTTCTGTTTACATGGAATTTTATCTCTCAAGTGTCTTTTGTGTCAGGTGGTCCATTGTGGCTTTGATTCTCAAGCTTCAGTCTTTGTATAATTTTTATGAGTAAATGACTGAGTAAATGAGGTATAAGTTACTTTTATGAATTAAACAAACCTACACTCTAACTGCATAAAGTTACACTGTAGCTAAAATGCTGTCCTAAAATCATAGGCTTTGAATTTCAGTCTGGCTTTCTTCCACTGCTTTCCAAAAGTTTGTGGAATAAATGAGAAACGTTTTCAGACTTGAAAAACATCCCATTACCCAAAATTCACTGAAGGTGATGTGAAATACATATGGCCAACTTAAAGGTTATGGCCCACACACTTGCATCAGAGATGACCTGAATATTTTATGAATTCTATCCTTACACATTTTTCTTTTTGCAGTGTCATCCTCAAAGCACAATTTACATTAAAAGCCTGACATATTTACATTGTTCCTTCATTGTTCCAGCAACAAATTTGTGATGCACAATAAGCAGTTTTGAAAACAGCAGGTAATTTTTATATTTTCCATGGACAGTCTGTATCTATGGCTAATTTACTACTAGATCTCCCACTCATTACTTATACAGAAAGCTACCTGATGCAGCTTCATCTAGAGTCATGATATGTTTTGAGAAAAGACCATTAGAGAAATCTCCCTAGCTTTCTTCCTATGTGGCATTTTGTTTTTCTGATTTATAATGATCTTGTCCAACAGGTAATGGGATTGATGCTCATTTGCCTTAGTAAAAGGCTGTTTGAAAGACTATGAAGTTAATTTATTGAAATGTAATTAGCACTACTATTAATTTTTGCCATGCTTACCTTCATCAGTTTTAATGCCACAGATTCAATTTACAACGAACTGAACAACATTGTGAGACATTAGTAATAATTCATCTGGTCTTCTCTTCCCCAATAAATCATACTGTAGGGCCCTGAGCACCAAGAGGGTGAACGAGAGAACAAAGACTATTTGAACTATCACACAATCACACAGAATCACTAGGTTGGAAGAGACCTCCAAGATCATGGAGTCCAAGCCAGCCCTAATACCTCAATTAAACAATGGCACCAAGTGCCATATATATCTGTATGTCCTTGATCTTATTCAATTCATTTACTTTGGCAAAGCTTGCCAGTTTCCAGGCCCAAAAGTTGAACTCTACTTAAACAGAGAACAAATGCAGTGGGTTCCACAGCAATTCAGGCATGCTTCTCCAATTACGGTCTCAAAATCTAAATGGAAGTGTTTCTCTGTTAATGCAGGTATTCCCTACTGACCTTCCAGAGCACCTCTGATCATTCCTATTATTCTGTATAAGTTTACCCCAGTGGAATCCACTTATCCATCAGCTGAAGCTTATATTAGTGGTTATTTACTGTGTTGAGGATAATTTTTTAAAAAGGCACCCTGTAGCACTCCACAGGTTATTTGCCTGCCAAGTCTGACTTACTTGACTTTTTTATACTTTGATAGTATCCAAGAACGAAAAGAAAAATATTTTTTACAATTTTCTGAATAGGTCAAGGGAAGAATTAATACACTTTTAGGAATACAGCTGGTTTACTTCAGAAATTGATTCATTTCTAGTGTAAAAAAATTGCCTTTATTTTACAGACTGGCAATGAGATGCAGGGAGTCAAATAACCAGATACACAAAAATATCTGGATGCTTAATTGCTGCCATAGAATCATAGCCATTTGTAGAGTGCATTAAGCAGCATAAGTACTGCATAAGTAAGCAGAGTTTAAAATCTCACTCTGGGAGTCACAACAACATACGAAATGCGTGAAGACACAGTAGTCTGATGGGCACTGAGAAAATATCTCCTAATCCTCAGTACCTGAAAACCCACCCAGTCACCTCCATCCCTTCTCCACTGTAAATCACAGGAAAACCTAGTGTGCATAATCTTTACATCAGGAACAGACAAAGAGTGTGCAGATCTTGTATGGCACTGCAGTCAGGCAGTCTCTGAGCAGGTTTTAAAAAATTCTAGTTCTGTAATTACGCTCCAAAGCTTATGAAGAGTTTCCACTAGATCTAGGCTTAAGGAATGCCTCAAGATTCCACAAAAAGGCTAGGTCATTGGTGTTTAAGCTGTGAAGCATCCCACCACTAGTTTAGTAGGGAAAAAAGAGATATATAAAAGAAAAGTCTTCTGCAGATTAGATGTCCCCAGTACTGCATCTGGTAGGAGTGTTCTCCAGATGCAGTAGTGCAGATACTGCATGGAAAGATGAAGCAAGTGCAGCAAGAACTTTAGTAATTATCTTCAGTATGCTCTTTCCCAGTGCAAACCTGACTTCCATCATTTACTGTCACATGATCTGGCTGCCATCATTTAAAGAACCACCTCTCTTCCCGCTTCTAACCTCTGGAGTTACATTCCTCTATTTCCTTACCTCACTAACATTTCATCTATTTTCTAAATTTCTGTTATGAAATCTTTTCTCAGTTGCATTCTCCCTCCCTCTGCTTCTTTTATTTTCTACCAATTTCATTTTGTTCAGTAGCTGCACAGCAACCACTAGCTGCAAGAGCACATTTAAGAGCATGAAGAAGGCATCTGGTTTTTTCAGGTGTTTCTATATGAAGGCATACAAATCTGCCTTTATTCATTTACCTGTACTTAAAAACACATGCTGACAAATCAACATCTAGGGAAAAAAAAAAAAAAGCCTTGGAAGGTTCCTGTACTCCTATCACATTTACACACTTCTCCCACTATGAAATATGTGTATAAGTTTCCACACATACATATGGATACAGAAAAGTCAAAGCTGTCACAATTAACTCATTGTGTACCTGAACTCTTATGATATACACATCATTAAAACATATGTTGAACACAGATGTCATGGCTGTTAAAAAAAGAAATTCCAGGAACTTATAAGAAAAATTTCATAACTAAAATAATAAAATTAATACCCTTCCAGATGACCAGCATTCATTAAAAAAAAAAAAAAACTTGGAACAATTTTATGTAGAATTTTTTATTTAGGTACAAGTTCAGTATTACTTAATCCAAGAGTATCTGGTTGAATTTGGAAAATATTGCCTGAAGATTACTCTTTCTCTTTACCAATAGTATGGTATGTAGTTGAAGTGAGAGATGAATGAGGGGGTTTGGAGGATACATTTCAAAACTGTTTTATCAATATATTTCAATATGTACTTAAACCTAAGGGTTGTTCAACTATGCAAACATTCATATGATCAGGTTTATTTTTCAAAGAAAATGGAACCAGTTCTTGTTTTTATGTTCTAATCAGGAAAATGCTAGTAAAAGAATAGAAACAATAGGTATTAAAATTCAGGGAAACATGAGACTTTAGATGTAGTTATTAATTAGAAATGTCAACAGTCAGGGACAACTATGCTTTAAAGATAAAAAGATAAAATTCAGGATGCACAGGAATACAAAAGAAAATTTGGGGGACCAGAATATCTCCTTTTCCTAGTTAATGAATTACCCCAGACAGTGTTGATTTTCATTAATACAACAAAACTAATTACCAGATCCAGTACAACACCTATTTTATTCTTTGACAGCCCTGTTCCTTCCCAGTTGGTACTTGACAACTCAGCCCTGGTAGCAGACCAGGTGAATTGCTAACAAGCAAGAAGTGTCTTCCCTTTCAGCATGTCATTTTAGTACACAAGATTATCTGCTGGAAAAACTCTTATCTTTAACATGACTATATCCTGAAAAGTTCAATACTATATCTTGAAAGTTTACATGCAAAGTGTGAGGTGTCATTATGCCCAGTCTATACATCTTATGACTCAGTGTGGAACTAAGGAGACTAAAAATGGTTGTGCAAAAACAATTATTATTGCTTTGATTATGCAAATATACTTTAGGATCTACTTTTAACAAAAGCACATATTCTGAGCTATCATTTGCAGCATCTCCTCTGTGTACACAAGGAAGTTACAGCCCTAATTTTACTTCACATATCTTTCATAGTCATATTCCACAGACATGTAGGACATTGACTCTAATCCAAACACTGAAGAGAAAGTAAAGCCCTCAAGTTTTTACTGAATTTAGCTTCAAGTCATGTTCAATCCCTTACAGTTATCATTATTATTTTTTAACTTACTGATATAACTATATTTTGAAAAATGACACAGAGTTATACAAGACCTTGTTGTATTTCTGGTTGCAATGGCACAAGTACCAGTCACCTCCTTCAGTGGAGAGCAATTCTGATGATAGGACATGGAAATGCCATGACAACACTGGAGAAAATTCTGATTCATATTCATTAAAATCGTGCATGAATATAGATGATTAGCTCATATTCACATCATATATATGGTTATATTTAGATCATATTTATATTAGATCATGTTAAATTCTATATGTCATTATCTGACAGTCATCAACACAACACTATCACAAATTATTCCTTACCTATACAAAATGAATAAAACATAATACTCTTGGAAACTATACAGTAGAGACTCTGCAAACTAATCAAACTTTAGTATCAAAATATAAAATTAAAACCTGCTATTGTGAATTAAAAATCAGGAAGTTTCCCTCAAAGAGCTTTACTTAATACTTTCAGTTACCCTGCATATATGCAATGGATCTACTGTCCAAGAGCAATCCAGAACAGGCAAAAGCTACAACTGGGGTTAGAATTCAGTTTGTGACCAAGTCCAGTTTCTCTGAGTATGGATCTCTGGATGTTCTGAATGGAGTTGTTCTACAATCACCTCATGCAAGCTAAGATTCAAAAGTAAGCCCTGAAAGGTTGGAAAAAATTTCAAATAATTCAGTCCCTTCTAGGTTGGCTTGGTTTATTGATATTTCTGGGGACTTTTTTCCATCAAAAAACCCTGCCAGCCACACAACAATATATGTAAATAATAAGTTCCAATTTTATATAGATAGGGAATGCCCCTCATGAGCTAAAGCCCATCATTCTGCATATTGCACCTAGACAGTCCCTGCCCTCAACAATCAACAACCATGTGGGCAGGAACAGAGTTCAAAGATAAGTCCAGGCTGATCAAATCCTCAGCAACTCTTAAAATTTACCTACAGCCTAACAGCTATCAGTTGGACACAACTGAGAGGACACCTCTATTGTTATCATGTTAAGACATGACTTTGATACTGCTGTTTTCTGTTGACCAGCCCATTTTCTATGCCAAGTAGGTCATGGTTTGGGAGTCAAAGCCTGTCAGAAAGTGAGAAAATACCATCTTCCCACAGACATTTTTTTTAGGCAGTGTTTACATTAGAAGCTGAGAGCAGATCCTGTCAAACTGAAAAGGCCATAAGAACATAAAAAAGTTGTAAATTGAAAGGTCATTTCTGGTGAGGCACAAGGACTAAAAGAATGTCAGCCATCCCTAATAAAAATTTCTTGTTACCTCCAAATTATTCAGTATTAATGTTTTTCAATCTGAAGAGCTTGTTTTGATTTCATTAAGAAAACAAAGCCCAGCATGTAATATATCTATGAGGAACAGTATGAGTTAAAACTGCTACATTAGACTGGGAAAAACGTGTGAGGCGTGGACCTAGACATAGATGCAGGCATAAAAACTAAGACTACAGGTAAATACCAGTCTCATCTGTAATTGTTTGGAATAGTTTGCTAGTTTTTCTGAGTTTTGTTCCTTTTTCTGAAAATCTGGCACTAGCTACTATTGAAGGTAAGACATTGGTTTATATAGCTTTGTTTTGATATATTTCATACTGAAGTATAACAAATCAACAGGTAGTCCTGAAAACCCTGATCAGTTTGCACAAGATAAGGCTGCAAACTTGCACTAATATATGGTCAGTGTCACTCCATGAAAGTCAATGGACCATATTTTTTCTCTTCATTACACCAGTACAGCCCCATTAACTATAGAAATCATTAATCATACAGCAACACTGAACTCTGATGTTGTGCAGGATATAAATTAGGCTAGAATTTGGCCTCCCAGCCATTTTTTCCCTTGGTTTATTCCTGGCAGGAAATTCCTTGGTTTATTTTGCCTCAAAGTTTTAGTCAACAGTGTTGATAGTAATTGTATTGCACAAAAATCTGTATTCTAATATACAACTATGAGCATAAAAATAAATTACCAAACAAATAAATAGTTAGAAGTTTGGCCATAAGTAACTGTTTGACTTCCTGTGACACTTCAAACCACTCTCAAAATGTTTCTTTCCCCTCCCCATTTCTCTTCTACAAAATACAAAAAATAAGACAACTTCCTCTATTAAGAAGAATTATACATAAATACTAAAAATGTTAGAGTAGTCCAAGGGCTCTGATGTATGGGCAAGTTATATCTTCTTTCCTACAAAACGTGAGAGGCTTTTTTGGTTTTCTTGGTTTTATTTGGGAACACTCACAATGAGGACAGAAGTAGGAAATTTACTTTCTCTTTCAGATCACTAAGAAATCATTTACAAAAAAATTAAGATTGCAAGTATTAGAAACATTAAATAATAAAAATATTATGAGCTGGAGCACATCTAACTAATTAAGGCAGGCAAATGTTCATTTACTATAAATAAATAAGTTTAATTTGAGAAGAGCAGGAAAAAATATCAGTACTTAAACTTACAAAAGAAAGGTAAATTTATTATTTGAATCCATTCCATCCTAATTTAACTACAGAGCTCCAGCCTATACATGAAAAGTCTTGACTGGAGTTTCTTGACTGAGTTGGCTAAGGTGGTACTGCTTAAATACTGCATCACCAGGAAACTTATGGTACTGGCAGATAAAGGTTTATATAAACAATATTTTAACCTCACCACCAGTTACTGTCAAATGGTGTGAAGGTTGAGAGCTCCCAAAATCAAGCCAGAAACATCAGTTAAAGGACTATTTAAAATCAAACTTCATTTGACAGAAATATTTACAGTACTGCCACAAGAAAGTCACTTGTCCTTACAAAGTGAGAAACAGCCAGCAATCAAGAAGTCATTTTCTCTGTGCCAGTCATCTGCCCAGACATAAGTCAGTTAAAATTAAAGTCATTTAACTGGTACCTCTAGTCATGAAATAATACAAGCTAGTCATTTTCCAATGGTGTTCATGCCATTTAAAGAGATTTAAATAATAACAAGAAGAAGCAATCGTACAGTACTCTCAATGGTTATGTAGAAGGACAGGAACACAGGCTCTTGGAAGCTACTTGGTACCTGTTTGCATCAATTACACCAATGAATTGATGTAGAGATGCATTAGCAACAGTGAATTGCTGAAGTACTAGCAATTATTCAAGCATGTTTACTGAGAGTTAGGGATAGTGTAATAGGAGTGTCTGCATATTTCATATTCAGCCATTGTTACACCCCATTAAATGGACTGGTAATGATCCATTGCTATTTAATTTATATGCAATGAGCATGATATTAAATCTAACATGTAAATTAAAGCCCAATTTAAGTCACTTCATTTTGAAGCATGATAGAAAACTTCTTTGGACCTAGATGGCCTGTGTTTTTTTCCTTCACTTGTCTCCCTCTGCAGAGCTCAGATTATGTTAGGAAGACTCTAGATAGACAAAAAGGGAAAGTTTTTATGACCAGAAATGTCAGCACAGCAAATTAAAAACAGATACTCTTGCCATTAAGCAATGGGCAGAAATTTGACCAAATTCCAAACATCATATTTCAGAATGTTCACACTCATGGTTCAAGAGTCTCTCTAATTCAGAAAGCACTAATAAAAGAAGAATATGATTAAATATGACAGAACTTTGGAAATGAAGTATCCAAATTCATGTGTATCAACCATTATCTTTTCTGAGGTAACTTAAAGTTTGAGACAAAAATATATAATTAAACCTTGAATAGCATTCAAAAGGATACCAGTCAGAAAAATGAACAAATGAATTAACAAAACCAAAAAACCCTATATAGTACTAAGCATACATTTTGCTACTCCTTATAGCAGTATTGTTTGTAGAAAATGACAAAAGCAGAAGTATCTATATGAGAGCATGCTATCACATTTTCATCATTATAATCAATGCAGGGAAAGAAGTGTGACAAATCCAAATGTCTATTCATGGTGACATATAAGGAAAATTTGGAAATTAAATAAAAAAAAATTGATTAGATAAGACAGAATCACAGAATGGGTGATGTTGGAAGGGACCACAGTGGGGTCATCTGGTCCAACCTTGCTACTCAAGCAACATCATCCCAGAGCACATTGCACAGGATTGCATCCAGACAGTTCTTGAATATGTCCAGTGAGATAAACACTGGAGAAATTCACAAGTTACACTTGTACATTTCACTAAAGAGAAAGGAGGGGGCAAAATTAAAAAAAAAACAAAAAACACAATAGGTTCAGTTCCTTGAACATAAAGAATAATTAACCAAATCAATACATCATATGCTGGCATGCCCTAAAATATGCAATTTAATTCTTGATGCATCCTGGCATGTAAATATAGCAAACAGCAGTACAAGAACAAGGTGTTGCATGTCCCAACAGGATTTTTTTCCAGAGCTCTTAAAATTACTGAAGTTACACTCACAGTCATCAGTCACCAGCTAATCTGTATCTGTGCTGAGGATCCAAAGGATCAGGACTGTTAAATATTCAGACATGTCAAGCCACAAATAAAAGAAAGCCAGAATATTTAAACCTAGACCTTTAACTACTTCTCAGTCTGTGGAGTGCACCCCTTTAAATGACAAAAGACAGGAAAAAAAAAAACAACAAAAACATGCAGAAGACAGCAGTGTTGTATGATCCAGATTCAAACTACAACTAAGCCACTTTTATATTCCCTTTCCACTTCCTGGTCCCCACTTGGTCCCTGTTCTATCCTAATGTACATGAGTACTTCATTTTCCAGGAGCCATTAGGCTGGAGAATGCTTGTTGAAGAATGTGACACTTCACTCCTACTCCTCATTTTCCTCACATGTCCCAAATATGTTCCCTACACAGAAAGTAAAGGGTATCCTCATTTGCTGTTTCACACTGGTGCTTTTCAGATCAGAGTGTGAAGGACTTGGAAGTTCTACAATAAATATTTCCAAACCATATACTTCAGCTATCTCTTTAGCTATTGCTAATTTCAATAGCTTTGAAAACTCCTCCAAACCCATCTATTACAATTTTAATTTCAGTGTAGCTAGATGTTTCTATAATAGTGAACCAACTATTTACTCTCATAGAAAAGAAATGCATTACTTCTATTCCTCTTCCCTGGGCAGAATTTCTCTCCTTCCCTATCCCTTACCCTTTCTCCCTCTCTCTCAAAGCTCCCAGTACTCATGTCAGCTACCACTAAAGTATTCTGCGATGCACAGAACAAAATCACAATTGTCTCATGACTTTCATCTTGAGCTGAAAAGGAAAACTGAAAAATATAGTGCAGCAGTGTCAAAGAAGTGATTGAGATGCAGCTTGCAAAGTTGATGACTGATCATTTTTCAGAATGCAAATGAATTATTTAAATAGAAGTGTCTAATTGTTTCATTGCCCTTCACTATCAGCGGTCATTAACATCCTTTCAGAGTTAGTGCAAAGTGGCCCAATCAAAGTAAGAGCATTTTTGCTATATTTAACACTCACCTTGCTAGAACCCTCTGTTCTTCCCTCTTACAGAAATCTGCCAATGCCTGAGTTATATTTTTGTTGTGTGTTCTTTTTTTGTTTTTCTTTTCCCCTGGAATATAGGGCTTCAAATCCTTGGCACTGTCTAGTATGTAAGTTATCATCAAAAACACACGGACATTTTCTTACATTTGAATCTACGATTGTCCTTAAATTAGAATTCATTTGCATTCCAAAAACATAAGAGCAATGTACAGACTTGAAATATCTGAAATTTTAAAAAGCCTTGCAGAAGGCTGTCCTAGAAAATCCAAATTTTAGCTGTTTTATATGTGCTCTAAATACAACTTAGAGGGCAGAAAGAAAACCTAGTAATTTTTCTAGTGTATTAACTGTTTCCAAGACACTAAGCCATAGAAGTAACCCATGTGCTTATGTAATTGAGAAAAAAAATAACAAAAGGTGAGCCACATACTTTTACAAAGAAAATAAATTTATGCAAGGTCACATTTAAAGGCTTACAGCTTAAATTAAACAAGCAATTCCAAGACACTCATGAAACACACTAACAAAAAACTCTATAAATTAATAGAGTATCCTGAGCCATACAGGGAAATTAAGGGTTATAAATTTAGACCAAGTATGAAGCATAATAGTGATGTCCAAAGGTAGTTATATATGGAATGAGACATGCTTTGATGGATGATGCAGCCATAAAGTGAACATAGCATGTATCTGTTTGTCATATGAAAAGTAATTCCTCTTCCCAGGAGCCTCCTTCTCTATAACCCCAACCTTCACCCAAGGTCCCTCCTCAATGAACCTATCCTCACCAGCTAACCTGCTCCCTTTTATCACACTTATCTTTATTAGATACTGCTGTGACTCATCAGGGGCAAGAGTATTAGGTAATTAACACAGCTATTACTTATTTGGGGCAAGGTCACCTGCATTCTCTTCTACAGAATCCCAACCCCAAAAACCAGTATGAAAGCTATATTATTCAGATGTGCACTCTTCTGGCCTTTGATAATGTAGATCAGCACACTGCAGTAATCTTGGGATAGGACCAGTCTGCAGGAGACCACCACCAAGCTCTGACCAGACAGCAGTACCTGGGGTAACACACAAATACACTTGACTCCCTCTTGTGCCTCTTCCTATCACAGCCTTGCTCATTGCAGAGTGAACTGCCACTCTGTATTTTAAAGGAGGTAAAATTCCTTCTTCTCCACCTGCAAACAGGACACTGCTCCTGGCTACTGCTGCTGCTACTCCAACAGTGTGTCCAAGAGTAAGTTCCCAAACTATGATTCAATCCCTTTAGTTTCTTGGAACTAACGTTCTTTTCTTAATTTTCTTTTCCTTTCCTTTTAGCCTGCAGACAACAGTGGCTATCAAGGAAATAACATCTGACTGTGTAAAATACATAATCATTCTTCACTAATAAAGGAGATCTGAATAAATCCCTTAAAAATAAATATTTTGATTAAATATAACTAATTCAACCTGGAAAACTGAAAAAGAGAAGTCACTTTACATCTCTGCATTGCTTAGTAAGAGGAGTTACCTAATTTTCTGAGGTAGTATCCCTGTTGAAGAGAAGCTATCTCAAGAACTTATGGGTTGATGCATTTCTATGTGGGGCAGGTCTTTACCAAAGTATTCCAATTTGTTAAAAAACTTTTAAGATTCAGCATTGGAACAGGTGTTGGACTATGTGGATAAAGCCTGCCCTGTGAAGACATGGCTCCAAATTACTGTGACAGAAGCATAGCCAGAATCTCTACAGACAGTTCACAGGCTCTGGCCATCAGCTTAGCTGTGCTCAGACAGGTCATCAGGGGCCACCTGCCTCTTCACACAGCAGAGAAGCTGTTGAATCTCTCAGATCACAGGAGGTCAGTGATTTGGAGGCCACTGTTTTTCATGTCTGGTGTAGATATGGTGAGAGGCCAGCACCTGGTGCAGCTTGTGCCACAGGTAATGTATGCTGGAGTTTATAAACCCACTGGATTTAGTGCTTTTTAGCTGAGAGAATGTAGAAAGGGACCATGGCCATATTCAACAGAGTTCCATACTGCATAGAAATTAGGATATGTGAATTATGCCAATTTCTCTCTGGAAATGATATCAGGAAAAGTCCCTGAAGACAATTAGCATAGCTTGGTGGGAACCATAAAGTGAGGCATGTGTGTGACTGAGTCTGGGGGCTGATTCTGGGGGCAAAGAGGCCAAAAATGGAGGCCTGTATGTCACCCTACTGCTCAGCTTCATTCTGTCAAGACACTATTTCTAATTAGTATAACTGTTACAATTGTATAACTAGCTAAGAGAGTGGACTAGTTCCTCCCCAAACATGGCTGTAAGTTGCTGAAAAACTTGACTGTGCAGTGAAGAGGAAAAAAAAAATTTAAAACAACCAAAAAAACAGTGGAGAAATGCAGGACCTAGCACTCCATCAGCCTCACAAGTAGATCACCTAAATGATCAAGTTTGGGAATTTTGGCAAACTACGTTGGCTGCAGTAATCACACTTCCTGGTGATATTTATTCAGTTTTCCCAAGTTGGTGTTTTATTGTGTTTCCTCAGTAACACTATTTTTAAATCTTTTAACTTATGAGTGGAGAGACATTGCTCACCAAGAACACCTGCAATACATAATCTGACTGCTCAGGGTTCTGCAAGGTGTTGAGCCAATACAAATTTTTCATTATATAATCTTAGAAATTAAGAACTGTTCTTTTTGTAGTCATATGGTGCCTAGAAGAAATTTTACATATGTAATATAGTATTAAGAGTGCAGAAATCAGCATGTTTGAATGCATAAAGGTAAAAGCTGATGATGGATGGCCACATTTGGTTAAGAGAAATTTTCCCGTTGTAATTATATTTCACATTTTTCTTTCATCACTGACCTTTCTACAAGCTTCCCATTCCTTTTCAAGGTGTCATTAATAAAAGCAGAAGTTGTCCAAGTTAGGTCTTTTTTATGCCATTTCTGGAAAGTAGCCTAAGGAGAAAGTTAACATTTTCCTACAGCAAGGATTTCACAACAGAGCTCCCATTGCAGGAGAGGGAAGTGGCTCAGCCTTTATAAACAAGTCACACATTTCAGCAGCAAACCTATACTGTCAAACTCCACCTTTGCACAGCAAAAGAACAGATGTGTGTGCTCCTCATCTTTGTGCCTTTGTGAGTTGCTGAGACCTGTGCAGAGGTCTCTTTACCTGAAGTGGGATAGTTGTACCACTCTGAATTGAAAAGGACTGACTGGGGAGACAAATATGAATAGAGGAATGCATCTGGGAGATGGATGCAAAGAAACAAAGCTCAGAAAGTGATATGGTGATACAGTGATGTAGTAACAGAGGCACATTTGAGTAACTACAGACAGTTGAAGGTTCTGCTATTGAATCCATTCAGTTCTCCAGCTGATTAGGGTTCTTTTAATTACAATCTGTATTTTCTAGTTCATTGCCACCTTACACAATTCATTTCCAATGGAGAAAATGTGGACATTTTCCAGCAAATTACAATAGGTTTTCTGCATGTCATCCATTATTTACGATAGAGTTCCTGATAATTTAGATCCAATGACACTATGAAATAGTGCCTGGGCATTATCTGGTCAGTAACAAATAAAAATGTGCTGAACAATACACTCACCACTGTGTTAATATTAGAATTTATTTCCCCAGAGGGGTGTGCTGGGCCATAAGAATGAATTAATATCTATCCTTTATAATAAGTTTCACTAGATTTTTTTTCTTCCATTTAAGCAATTCCCAGAGATGTACTTTGCTTTTCAACAACTTGAAATACATCAAAATAAAGGCAATTGGAAAATGTTTCATGGGACATTCTTTTTCTCTTCATAGGAAAATGCTGATTACTTGAAACTGAAACATTTTACAAGCAGAAAACTGGTCTAAAAATAATCAGAAAGGGACTTCAGATGTAACACAGGATGGTTCTCTCAGTGATTGACATAGAACAGCCTGTTTTGAATAGTCTCACGTGACCACAAGTTTAAGCATCTCTATAACCTGATTTTTACCAGGGACTAATAATTAATTACCTATCATCTGAGGTGAGAGTCTTTAGCAGTTAGAGTGAAAGACAGTTTGGCCTGGTGAATGTTAAATCTCTTTAAGAAATAAAACAGTTTCCATGACACACCTTTCCTCCATCTTGTTTAAGCATACTGCTGGAGAAAACACAGATTAAATCCCTCCCTTGGAGGTTGTAGAATAAGAATTTGAATTTTGATCTTACTCTGGAGTATTTTGGGTAATGTTGTACTCATTAATCTTGGTCCTTTGTTATTCTAGAATCCCTAGGGAGGTCTTTTGGGGAGGGTGTGGGGGTTTTACTTCGGGTTTTTGGGGGTTTTTGTGTTTGTTTCTTTTGCACAGGCTGGGTTTTCAGTTGGATTTTTTTTTTTTTTTTAATTTCAGCTTTACCTAGGAGAAATTAAAAAAGGATTTTTGGTTTTTATGTTAAAAAAAAAAAAAACAAAAGACAAAAACCTGAGCTATATTACATGTACTTGTTCCACAACAGATACATGAAAATACTACACTGAGTCCCTAATCTGATACATCCAGGAGATGAAATACAAATGAAAACTCCTAATCCATTAAGATTATACTTATTTCTTCCTTTTTTTCATAAATACATGGTCCAATCATATCTTATCCCCCTTATAAAGCTAAGGACAGACTAGTAATTCTGTCCCTGGATTCACATATAAAAACAGAAAGACATTGAATTAACACAGTAGTTGTGAGGCTTCAGTTCTGAGATTATAGAACTGAAAAAACTGTGCTGATTTAGATATTTTGTCTGAAAATCTGTAATTCTATGGCTTTACTCAGTTCTGATTTCCCATTAGCATGGAAGGCACCTCCAGATCTCCAATAATGAATCCAAGAAAAGGGAAAAGCATGGATGTGGCACACTTTATAAGAGATGTGCAAAATATATTAACTTTTTTTCCCTTAACAACTATCCCATATGGTAAGTTCAGCTAAATTTAATTAGGGTTACTGACATCGTAATTTGAATTGTTACCCGTGATGCTTTCTGCTCTTTATGAAGCATTTCCTTTTGAAATTGTCATGACTTATATAAGCACATAATTTTTTCCCTGTGGCTAGCACTTGGTTGAAATATTACATTCACTGTGAAATTCCTGCAATTACTATTTCTCTCTTATCTAGTTGAATATTGAAGCATTTTCAGGACCCTTTTTAAAGTATGTCACTGACTGTATTAGTTTTGATAATATCTCAAGACTGCTTATCTATGAATACTTTTAAATTGGCAACTTAAACTAATACTTCTTTATTCTGTGTTACTTATCTTTGGTGTCCAGCTAAATCTCATGGGTGAAAACAAAGCAGATAAAGCAGAGACACTTGCAGGAGATAAAGGAAATGAGACAAAACTGATTGTTCAGAATGCCAGACCTACAGGAGAAATTCTGGTTCCCCATATGCATTCTCAAAAGAACACGATTTAGAAGGGGATCTCCTAGGAAAGGGGATTGAAAAGTCACATCAAAAATATCCTAGGTTTTCCAACAGCTGTATGGAGCTTATCATTTCCTCAGCTCAGATGTTTTGTCTTCAAAATATCAAAGAAATATTGCAAATACAAATGAGTGCTGGTGAAAGTACCTACTCTCTGAATTTGAAAGCTCCATTATCTGGTATAAAGATTTGGCAAGGCAAGATTATTTGCAATTTACTGAGTAACTTTGGACAATGTGCTTATTGGTGATATTCCATGCTGCAGATCTTAACTCAGTATGTTGGAACCTATCCTGAAGTTTATGCTCTGGCTGGATTTTTTTTTCAGTTTAAATGAATGTGCAAGTCTGCATTGATCTAACATAGTAAAAAGTAAACAAATCAAAATATATCTTTAATAATAGCATTGACCAAGACTGAAAGTCTGAAAGTCTGTCTGAAAGTTCAACGCACAAGTTATGTTTGAATCATGGGGAATGTTTGAGCCTTTCAGCTTCATATGAACAGTGAAAATATGGTGTAAGTTTGATCTGAATTGACAGCTTCCTTACAGTCTCATGTCACAGAATCTTAGAATGGTTTGGGTTGGAAGGGAGCTCTGGAGATATCTGGCCCAGCAATCCCTGCTCAAGACCAGTTTGCTCAAGACCATGTTCACATCTTTTTTTGATATCTCCAAGGATGGAGACCTTACAACAACTCTGGGAAACCTGTGCCAGTTCTCTGTTACCTTCACAGTAAAAAAATCCTTTTTCCAATATTCAGAGAAACCTCCAGTGTTCCAAGCTAGAGTGCATAATCTCTTTTTCTGTCACTGGGCACCATTGAAAAGAAACTGGCTCCCACTTATTTGAATCCTCCCTTCAAGTAATAATTGCACATATTTATAAGGTCCCAAACCTGAGCCTTCTCTTCTCTAGGCTAAACCATCACATCTGTCTCAGTCTCTCCTCATGGAAGAGTTGTTCCAGTGTCTTCAGAAATTTACTGGCCCTGAACTGGACTCTCTTCAGTAGCTCCATGTCCCCCTTTTACTTGGCAGCCAAGAACTAGACACAATATTCCAGGTGTGAAACTCAATACAGTCACCAGTGTCGAGCACAGAAGAAGGAGCACTTACTTCAGCCTGCTGGCAATGCTTCTCCTAATGAAGCCCAGGATACTATCAATTTTCCTTGACACACTTTGTCCCACTTCATCCCACTTCTAGCAGTCCAGAAGAAGACCCATTTATACCTCACAATTCCAGCAGTCTGTATGGTTCAGCACTCTGGACAAATTCTGTCTGAGATCAGGAATTAAATAGAAATCTCAATCTTATTTTGATAGTAAGTATAAAGAAAGAGAAAAAATTTTCTTGTCTATAGAGTCAGATTCAGATAATCCCAAGATATCAAGGAGCAGGATGGTTGGACAGGTAGATTATAAACACCCCTTTTTGAAAATAAAATTAAAGAGAACTTGAGAAAAACTTTGGTTGTTAGGGAGGTAAAATTAAAATGGCTTAATTTGAACTCTCAAGTCACATCTTTAACAGAAGCAGGCAGTTTAATAACAATTGAATTTGGGTCCTAGAACAGATTATTCTTTTTAGTGATTTGACTTCTGTTGTATGGAGTAAGCAGCCTGGCTTCTCTGTTTTAAGAATGTTGACCTGCCATTTCCATACAGAGAGCCTGATTCTGAACCACCTCACCTCTTGAGAAGAACTGAGCACAGCAGGGAGACAAATTGCTTAGAGAGAATTGATTTACAAATGGGGAAAGTGGACAGGCAGAATCAATTTGTGCAACCCTTCTCTCTTCCTGGACCTGACTGGCCTGCTTCATAAACTTGTGAAAGCAAAGTTGAACTGCATCTGTCTAGCATATGTCAGAATGGTGGCAGATGCAATGTGATCTGCCTGTCAGATAAGCTGGAACATCTCTATGTTGTGTCCGCAGGAGTTAAATGTGTTCTAGACTTATGTGCCACTGTGCATGAGTAGTGGCCCTGGGCTTTCTGGCTGTCTGGAAATCTAAACTTCTTTGCACACAGATACCTGACACTGAGCCATTGTCCAAACCCAAACCCAAACAAACATTTTTACTGGAAAATGTGCAATAAGACTGAAGGATATAACATTGTTACTTCTTCTTCTCCAGAAGCAGTTTTTATCAGTAGTTTTGCTCTAATTTTTCCAATGCATTTCACTGAGTCAGAACTGAAATATCCTGAGTATACAGTTATGGTAGTTTCTATCAGTCATTGGAAGTTAGCAAAATATTCAGATTTTTCTAAAGTTTGAAATGTGATAGCTAATTATTTTGTCATTAGCTAAGCCAGAAGATCCATTAGAATTTTACACATGTCAAAGGTGCTGAGCTGTAGATGTTCTAGAATTAGCTGCCTTTTCACTTTCAGGGCCCTTTAGAGATTTGTTCATCAGCAGATCTAAAAAGTAGCATTGGGGTAATTACATCTGTGGAATCACTCCAGGACTAAAATGAATGGTTGTTCTCTAGCTGTAACTTAAAATTGTCTTGGAAGGTGTTATCTGCAAAGTATTTATGATAAGAAGCAATACCTAACATCAGCTTTCCTTTTTGCAGAAGAAATACAAACAGGAGGAAGGAGTAAGTTCTATTAGCACACTCATTAGTCACTCTAAAAGCCAAGTTGTTCCTTTGAAATGGCTTGCCTTTCAAAAAGGTGTGCAAATAAAGGGATAGATTTGGAATTTAAATGTTATGTCTTCATTCCAAAGCAAACCCTTTCAAACTGGAAAAACATGGATTTCCATCAGGAGATTCTGAACAAAACAACTGATAGAAATTTTTTTTGCAGAGTAGATAACATAACATTATCTTTCTGAAGATAACGAAATCAAGACTATTATGGGATGTTTAATTTAGCTGAATAACAAAAGCGAGTAACTGAGTATCTAAAAATAAGTTTTAATATTGCTTCTTAACAGTCTCCAGACCTTAATCATGTCTGGAAATCAAATAATAAAAAGATGATACAAAAATTTGACTTTTATCATTCTCAGAATTATTTGTCAACATTTCATTCTTAAAGTTGATTTTCCTAATTTAGTTTTTTGCATGAAAATGCAACAAGTCTGTCAGCACAAGGTTCCTGTATTGGTTGTTTGCATGAAGGGAAAGCTTCCTTTCTTTCTGTTTTGACGTATTTCCTGGGAAACAGAATTGTTTGGGCTTGGTTTCATTCTTCTCCTTCAGTGATTTTGCTGTTCCAGAATTTTTGGCTTGGTTTGAGTTTAGAGTGTTTGTGTCTAATAAGTGGATTTGAGCAGAAAGCTTAATTAGAGGAACTCTTGAGGTTTTTTCTCCCCACATTATTTTTCATAATTCTGTAACATTGAATTTGAATCCTGGTCCTTAAAATATAAAGATATAACAACTGCATATGTAAAAACAATGTGATAATGGCAGCAAAGACAATTAAAGGTACTACATTCACAGTGCTACTTAGAAAAACAAAAAAAAATGTCTGCTACAAAAATGTCAAACCAAAAAATAAGAAAAATCTCTTTGCAAATGTATCCCATATTTCTCTCATACACATCTCTTCTACTTCCACCATATGCAGTAAAATTCAATCCAGCTGCTTTTGACAGTAACCTTTAAGGTGATGATTCTTTGGAGGAATTAACTTTGAAAAAATAATTTTATTCTTCACATATCTTGGCTTCAAACATTTGTCATAATTTACTAAAGTAGTTGAAATCTTAGCAGAGGATGGGGACCATAGGAGACTGAATGAATGCTAAATTTGCTCTGAGTCTGTGCTTATGCCATCATACACAGAAGTGTAGATCTTTAGTCTCCATAGCTATATGCAACATTTATCCATTAATATAGGAACAACTCAATTAGTGGCTCTGCAGGGATCAGAGGATAACCCTACTTTCCACAATTTAATAGCTACCATACATCATCAAGATCTAATTCCCAGGCTGAGTAGGATGCAAATGGCAGTAGTCCACAGATCTATTTTTTAAAAACTTGAAATCCCTGTGACTTAATACACTTCCCAAGCCCACTTGTATTGTGCATCCTGCAATTTTGCCTATAATTCACACCTGGCAGCCTGCAGATTAAGGTTGCTAACTGTTTTATGGTTACATTATTTGATTTCTTGAAACATCATTAACATGAAAGGGAGGTATTTGCCATCTAGAATTTGTTTGTATTATGAGACATTCATTATATCAGAAAAGCACTAGTTTGAGACTTAGAGTACTCTCTGTTATTGTGCTTCCAGTGGTCTTGAACAGCATTATTTGTTCAATTCTCTTCAACTTATTTCAGAGAAGGCTTCTGGCAACTCACTGAAGTTTGAGATCAAGTAATGTTCTTACTTACTCCCTTTAATCTGGAATCTAGAAATCACTCGTTTTTCTCTTTTTTTTGTTGTTTTTTCTTTTTTTTTTTTTTTTCTTTCTTTCTGTATTTTGTGAGACAATTCAGAATATGCTCCGTCAGGTAATGGAATCACTGGGAATTCTATACTTCCATCATAAGCCTGGACCCAGCAACTGCAATCCCGACTGTCCTGATTTAGGCTTGATGCAAACCATAAAGTTTGTATACAGTTAAATTATAGGGAAATGTAAAAGACCTACCTCATACTTTCTATATGAGGACTATTCAATTTATCATGGACAGGATTGGACTGAGCAGGGAAAAGAAACAGTTAAGCTCTGAAGACTTTTTGAGCTATTTGCTCACTTTGCAACTGATGATTAAACAGCAGTGTTGTAAAGAGCTAACATTTGTTGATGGAGTTGTCAAGCCATTTATAGGCTGTCCTGTCCTGCTGTAAAAGGGGAGTCCGGGAGAACTATTTTTGATCTGTTTCTCTGACAAAAATAAAGTACAAATGGGGCAATATTATATTTGAGAACTTTTTACTGATAAAGAAAGAGAAGTATTCCTACTGAAGGGGGGATAGAAAAGGGATCAAGGAGGGGAAAAGAGAGAAGAGAGAGAAACAGAGGAGGCCCAGATCGCTGCCGCTGTGCCCCGGGCGCGCTGTCGCTGTCAGCTCGGCAGCCGGAGCGGGTGTGCCGCAAGCTGCGCTGAGGCTGCGCTGCTGCCGGGCCTGCCCGGGCGCGATTTCCAAGGAGCAGCCGGCGGCGTGTCCCTTCTGCCAGCCCAGAACACGCTGCCGTGTCCCTTCGGCCAGCCCAGAACACGCTGCCGTGCCCGCGGGAGCGCTCCTGCAGCAGCTGCGGCTCTCGGGACAGCGGCTCCATGGGGACACAGCGGAGCCCTGGGGTGCCNCCTGCAGCAGCTGCGGCTCTCGGGACAGCGGCTCCATGGGGACACAGCGGAGCCCTGGGGTCCGGCTGCCTCGGGGAAGCGGCGGAGCAGGACAGACGGACAAGTGAGGACAGGGAAGGCAGCCAGGGAAGAAGCAGGACCGCAGGGACAAAAAGGAGAGCTGGATGGAGGGGAGTGGGGGGACCACAATCTGAGCCCCCGGGTGAGCCCCCGCTCCCTCTCGGAAACCCAAAGAAAATGTCCCCTGGTTGTGTCGCCGTTCACTGCGTTTATGTGCTAAAGTTCCTCCCATAGCCCGGTTTCCTGCGCATTTTTTCCCGGGCATCTGGGGATCTGCCCCATCGGCAAGGGGGGATCGCTGGCAGCCCGATGGCAGCAGCTCTCTCTGCCCCGCTCGGCTCCAGGCGAAGCTGCCCGAGCACAGGGCTCCCAGCACAAGCACAGCCCCTGAGGTAATTGTCCCCAAGAGAGGGACCAATCTGATTTTTATTTATGCCTCAATAAAAATCAGATTGGTCCCTCTCATAGACAAGTGAAGATGTACTGCCTACATCTCTGTCACACTCTCAAATCTTACTGGGTCGAAAGGCTTTTAAAATAGGAGGTGAAACTCACTAAGGAAACAAGACAGATGCCAACAGACTTTAAATCTTGATTTTGAATGTCTCAGTCTTCAAGATATCCTAGGTCCACAACTCCTCAATATTTCCATTAATGACTGGAATGAGATCTGAGTGTACATTTATTAAATTTCCAAGGGATATGAAGCTGTGAATGTTTGAAAGTACATTAGAATGTGATTTGGAATTCAAATCAACCTTGCAAAATTATCTGAAAAAAACGTTGAGTTTAAAAAGAGCTAGAATTCTATTTTCACTAGATATAATTTACTTCACAGTGTAAGGTGGAAACAATTGGCAAAGGAAGCAATTTTACTGAAAAGTTTTCTGACGACTGTACTTATCAAGCACTAAACATGGGTCAGTGGGTCACACTTAGGCAATAAAAAGTAGAAAAGGAAAGAAAGCCAACCCACTCAGACTGTACACAACAATATTGCGCATGAAACACATTAAATACTCCTGCTGTTCTATAGCTTTTGTCTTTCAACAGTGTTAAACAGCTTAGCTAAAGTACCAAGTCAGTTTGGATCTATGAATTGAAAAAAAAAAAAAGATCACACCAACTGGATCTTTTCCTTATCATTAGAAAAGGTATCATGCACAAAGACATAGGAAGAAAGAGTGATCAAAGTGAATAAGAAAAAAAAATACTGAAGTAAGATAGAGCAGAAGGGTTAAAAAGTTAAAAAGATGATGTAAAAATAAATATAATTTTTCTTGTTTACTCTGGATAGATTCTTCTGGAAGAAGCTAAAAATCTCCATTATTGGAGGCTTTTAATAAAAATAACTGCCTAAAATAGCTTAAACATCACTATGAGATGGTATTTCCAAAGTCCAGGGCTGAGATTTCATTTGCCTTGGAAATGGATACAGATTCTGATTTCTCCACCAAACGCCTTTGAGTAGACATCAAAAATATGTCAGTTATATATATCAGGGGTTTTTTCTTTATTGTATAGTTTTTGTCTTTTATTTTTTTTTTCATTTCTGCTTCTGTCCTGGAAATTTTGGCTTGGATTGGAATCAGGAGTTCTAATAGACACCAAGAAAAGTATATTTCTCTACATATACAGGTGACTTTCACATACTATCCAACCTGACCTGTATGGGAGGTGTTAGAAATCTTAAAAGTAAGCCTATCTTTTTTTTTTTTCTTGGTTTCTTTGTTGGTTGGTTGTTTTTTGGGGTTTTATTTTTGTTTCAGTAGATGTTGATATGGCCTAGGTAAAATGTAACTGTTTAGGTTCAGTTTTTGAAGTTTACTGATCAATTTTTGTAGTTTACTAATCTTCAGCGATTATGGAAATGGGCTTTTTTAAAATTTCTCTTTCAATCTGACTGTGTTTGATATTTCTTAGGCACACTAGAAGGGAAATGGGAATTGTTGTATAAATAAATTCAGTTTTAATATTAATTATAACAAGCTTTTTTTAACACTTTTTTTTCCTTTTATATTATAAGTAGGAAAACAAAAATGAGAAAATGTTATGATGCTGCTCAGCAGCATGATTTAGACTCTTGGCTCCAATTCTTGAGCTCATTATGCTATGTGTAAACTGCTTTCAGTACATAATTTTTTATTCCTTATTATAGGAAGTACTCATATGTCTACTTATCTCATATTCAGACTGAATTCTATTTTAACATTCATTGCTCTCAGTTTTCTACCTGGTTTCATTACTTGCATAAGTTTCTCACTCAAAGGGTCAAAAAACTAGTCCTGATGATAGGTACAAAGTTACAAATTCTGTAATACTGAGTTTGCTACATATTAATGTGTCATGGCAGAAAATCTTTTTCTCCTTTGTATTACTTAAATTTTAAGTATAACACATTCTCTGAAAAATAATTTGCAGCGACTTTTAAATCAATTTAAAATCTATTTTAATCACCTTAAGATCCATTCCAAGTACAAAAAAAATTACATTCATTGTGTTGAATGCTTTAAAAATAAATAAATATTGCCAAGAAGCATAAGTGGAAAATTACCTTTATTCTTTACTGTCATCCAAGATTTTTGTGGTCAGGAATCCTTCTCTATATCCAGAGTTTTCATTCTTAGTGTCCTCTAATTACATCTAAGGCTTCTCTATAGGAAAGGTTTTTGCCTTGATACATTGCTCTTAAATGTACCTTGAATATCTAATGTTGAGAAATTGTGTTTTGTAAATACATAGTAGTAAATATGTATTATCATCATTGCTGCCAAATGTGTTCCACGGTATACCCTAAAGGTGTTGCTATGAATGATGTGAGTTATTGCAGTACACCTAAAGCAGCATATGCAAATTGAGGATTGAAAAATCATGGAGCAAATGCATGCATACCTGCAAGGCAGCAGAAAACACTGGAAATGCAAAGTATAGGAAGTCAAGCATGAAATCCTAGCCCCAGTGAAGAAAATTGCATACTGCAATTAATTTCAAGGGAGGACCAGGCTTTTACTCTAAACACAGATGGAAAAAAAGAACGTTTTCCAGCTCCCCAAAGCCACTTGTGTAGGTGATGCCATTTGCACACAGTGCCAACTAATCTTTCTTTATTAAAGCTAATGATCCATAATTGCTTCTGGAACGGCAGACCATAATATGGATTGCAATGAGTAAATCTGATAATGAAAGTTTCAGGTTTGTGTCCAGATTTCTCTAAGTAATACTTACCTGGACTCTGACAGTATAGAATTATTAAGTTACTATTTATTTGTAGTTATGCATCCTCAACTAGTGTGTATTTAATGCCCAAGGAGTTACTTTTGACTATGTCTATGCAACAGGATTTGAGAGCTCTTCCACTCTTTAAAAACCATATATGTGCTTTTGAACTGTTCTAATTCTCTGGCACCCCAATATGTTCTGTGCTCCATCTGCTGCTTGGTGGAGACCAGACCCACGGGTCAGAAAAGAGCTATTGTACATTCTGGCCGGGTCCTAGTTTGGATTTTTGAGACATTTTAAAGCTGAAATATGGCCACTCAGCCTAAAAATACAAATGATATAACAAAAGATTATCTGAGATTCATTTGTGATAGTCATGTTCCGAAAAATTCTTTTCCCAAAGCAGATAATCCAGAATTTTTGTAGTGTCTCAGAGATGCATCAAAAGTGGTAAAAACTATGAAAAGCAAATTATATCCAAAACATGAATACTTCCTTTTCCCAAAACTCCTAACATATTTTGATGCCAAGTATCCTGTTTTCAAAAGAGAAGTTATTGCTTGGTTCAGTTTTCACCATTGCTGTCTTATTTTGCATCATGTAAGCCTACAATTTATAATAATAGAATCATTATTAGTAATTGTAATAATAATTATGTCAATCCTAATCTTCCAGTCTATTTAAATAAATATGACCAGGGCCTGTGGACAGCTTAGGGAGAAAAAATATGCAGCTGTTATATACATTAGTCAAACCATTTTCATACCTGAAATATATCTTTATAGTTGAGAATATTTAATCAAAATGCAAAAATGTAATTTTCCTATGAGAAAAGACCCACATAGCATTCAAGTACCTTTGCTCTCAGTTTGCAATTGCTCTGAATTCAGGTCACTGAAAACAAGCATTCATTACATTTTAAGGGATAATTGCTGTCAAATAATTTATGGCTGCAAAATGCTACACATAGCAGAGAGACTATAGCTGGTTATAACCTATTAAATTAAAACTAAGCCTTCTGTGTGC
Organism: Alaudala cheleensis; assembly: GCA_013398995.1. Lineage (NCBI taxonomy): Eukaryota > Metazoa > Chordata > Aves > Passeriformes > Alaudidae > Alaudala > Alaudala cheleensis. The sequence continues at coordinate 56,744 of VWYE01005099.1, read as the reverse complement.
TGAGTATGTTGCATAAGATTAATTGTATAATATTAGGCTGCTTCCATTATAAAGATCAAATGCAAGGAGAAAAGACACAAACTTTGTGTATGTATCACTGTAACCCCAACTCAGCAGTTGCTGATTATTTATTAGGCATGTAAACCTAGTTGTACATAATCCTGTTGTGGCAGCTATTCAGGAAGATAGACAGAAAAAAGAAAATTTCTGCTGCGCATAGCTGAGAGGATATAAAGAGTAGATCTTTCAAAATGATCATTACCTTTGGCTCATTTTGACTTCAGTGACTACTCAGCACCACACCAGCAAGAATTTGGACACCAAAAATTATTCTGTCAATTTCCTCACCCTTTTTTCTATGAAATGTGTCAGACAACTAGGAACATGAAATGACATCAGTTTCTTTAATTAAAACAAAATACAAAAGTATTCCTTTATTCTTAGGTCCAGATTTTTATTGCAGACTTGCTTTTCAATTGTGCATTCAATCTACCATACAATGAAAATAGTGGATTGTAAGCAATTTGACAAAATTTCTGCTATTGTAAAGAATACTTGTAGATGGTTGAGCTGAATTTGTTTCTCGTTATCAAGCCATTTATAATTACTTTTTTTATAATGTATTACTTCTTTCGTCCTTGAAAGTCTTGGTACTATCTGGGAAACAACACCTCTTAAAAACTGCTTTTCTGCAGTAATCCACATGCAATTCTGCATGTGCTAGAAAACTAACTACAGAAATGATTAGAGGACAATGAAAACCACTTTGGTGATTTTCCAAAGTCAACCTAGTCAGTGCATTTTTTCAGTGCTTCCAGAAAGAGATGGATTGATGTTGCTGACATCTCATCTACATTCACTTAGAACTTGAAGGAGGCAGAAACTGTAGCATTATGAAATTGAGCAAACATGAATTAAACCTGAATCCACTTCAAAATAATCACTGTTCTTAGGTCTAATGGGAATGAGTTTTCTTTGAATCCCATTTTACCGAAGTGTCAAAAGAAGTGAAATCTCCAGTCTGATTGCTTCACTCTGTCATGTCCATTCAACATTTCATTAATTTTAATTACTGCTTTTGTAAATAGCTTATGATGTTCTGGCCATGTTCCTTTGCTTAATCAGCAGGTTGCCAATATAACACTGGTTTCTTTTTCCTATGACATAATGAAGAAAATAATTTATTCAGTAAATCTATCTTCAATCTACAAACTCTGAAGAGCCTTTCATTTCCACTTAGCTGTGTCTAACAAACATATCCATAGTTTGGCTCAGCTTCAGGAAAAAAAGTTAAGAGTGTGTGTAGAGCTTGCTGTAGAATTGAGTCTCAGTGTCCAGTGTGATCAAACTGTTGCTATGGACACAGATACACCTGAATGCATCAGAACTCCAAGGAATTTCTTATGGAACACAGCACATCTATCAATTGAATCACAAGCCTTTAACAGAATGACTAATCTGTTTCTAACATTTATTTTGGCAAGGCATCTCCGTGCCTACAGCAACGGCTGTTCCAAAATTCGGATTCATGAAAGTCAGAGAAAATAGCCAATTGTACTGAATGGAGCAGGATTTTATTTTCACGTTGTTGTTAAAAACACATACACAAAAAATCTTATCTCACAGAACTTTTAGGAAGCTGTTTCAACTAATTTTGATGAGCTCTAAGCCTTGCTCTTGTATTTCTAGTTTTCTGTAAGGTATGAACTGTAAATAAATAGAGAGTCAATGGAAGAATTAAAAGGTGAAATTAACCCAGCTGATGTTCCCTAATAGAGGTAGAAGCCTAAATGGTTAACTGTTTCCCAACTTTAATCTCATGGGATTTCTCTATAGCTGAATTCTGTTTGGTTAATAAAGTGCTAATGAAAATGCTTTTTTAAATCTGTTTATTGTTCCAGCCATAAGACCATGGTTCTTCTCAGTACAAATTAACTTTTGGAGGTATGAAGGAAGATGGAAAGGTAAGTCATGTCAGTGAAATAAGTGGATTTGAGTACGTTTAGATAAATTAGAGAATTTATGGTTCATTTTGCTAGTTGAAATAAGAGTTAAAGCAGCAAAAGGATTGTTCAAAATTTAAAATTAGAACGTAGCTCCTAAAGAACTATATTATTGTAAAGGGTGGAATGAACCCACTAAATTTGTAGGATCTCTCATCTCCTCAGAGGAGGAACAAATCCCATACAAAGTTTGGCTGTACCATTTTAAGCCAGCAAAGTCTCCTTTTCTGTTTAAGACAATAATCAGGTAGAAAGTTAAGGCCAGAATCTAGAAATCTGATAGTGCAGCTGAAAGAACAAACTTCACACAAGAGTCTTCCATCACAGAGGATGGAAGCTGATGTGAAAATGAGAACCCATTAAAAGCATATCTCAGCTTTTCTTGGGTTTTGTTCTGGGCAAAGTTTAAGGCATTGCCATGCTTTAAAGAAAAAAAAAAAAGAAAGAAAGGGGAAAAAAAGGACGTATGAGAAATCAGACTGTATGGAGAATTTGGCAGGATTTTTTTTTTAATCTCTGCACAATATGTATAATTTGAAGTTAAGATGAATTTTTTTTTCAGTTATGAAACTAGATTTTGCATATACAGAGGTAGGAAACACTTCAGAATCTGTCAGTATAAAGGCAAGTAATCATTACAAATATTTTAATTAACTATTTTGACATTCAAGGAAGACGATGTGATCAAGGGTAATGTGTGTGCAGCAGGTTGACAAAAGGAAGTTGATAAAAAGAGCTATTAAGGCAGAGTATATTAAAAGAAAAATGCCTTTAAAAGTGTTATGTTGACGACTTCAAAAGTGCATCACAGCAAGCTGTTACAAGATTTTATAGATAAGATTTCTAATTATGTAAGTCAATTCAACTTAGCTTTACTAAAATACGCTAGAATCAAATTGAGCTTATTTATATAATTATAATATGTTCTACATAACCCAGATATTCATCTAGCCATCAAATTCTTTTCAAAATTAAAAATTGTACATATCGTTATGTTTTTTGAAGCAATCCTTTCTAAAAACAATTATTTTACATTCTCTTTTTAAAAATACTATATTGTGAAGGAAATTGCAAGTAACATGGGCTTATTTTTATTTTGTCTTGCTTACATGCAAGTTCATGGTCCTTCTATCTTCCAGGTACAGTGTGTTTTATAAAAATCAGTGTATAATTGATTATGAATTCACATAAGTATGAGATTCTTATATTCATAACTTTCTTTTCTTCTGCTTGTGTTTTCATCAAATATGGAAAGAAAAAGGTATTTTATCTACCAAAGTACTGTTAACAGAAAGTACTGTACACAAATTCTTGTAATGGCCCAAGATTATTTGTAATAATGAATTACGTATTTTGCTTCCAGAATTTATTCTGACCTTTTCCCCATGGATTTATATCAGGGCACAACATCAATCATCATCCACTACATTTGGATGACAAGATGTAGGTAGAGCTAGAGAAAATAAATAAGATAATTGCTAAGTACACAATTAGAGAAGCTTCATACAAAATGTGTCAAGTAAACATTTACCTTCCTTTGTAGTGAAAAATGGAAGCCCATTGTGCCATTTCAAAAGGAAAGTGAACATATATTGAAAGAACCACATGAAATTATCTTAATATTCACATTTTCAGAAAGAAGATCTGTGCATAAATACATACCTATGCACAGGAGTATATTAATGTTAGTAGATATTAAATTCTCTACCACCTTTAAACTCTTTTAATAGTTGCACTAATTTCCAGCTGGAGACTCTATAAAATTCTCTATAAGCTTCTCAAAAATTTCTTGTCTTGACATAGGTATAAGGACAGGTTTGGCCACTATCTTTAAGAGGAAAAATGGTCTCCAGAGTCCTTCCAAAACTTACTCACTCAGTATTTGTCAATATGGGTTAGGGTTGCTTCTGACTGTATTTCTGTATTTTAATTCCTCTCTTCTTTCTGTCCCTTAAGCAACAAACTAGCCTTGTGGCTGTGGTGGGAAACTGGCCTGAAGAACAAGAGAGGCCTGTACATTCCCAAAGAACATGATCTTGGAAGAAAGCACTATGCAAACAAAATGCCAAGTTTATTTCTTATCAGTCATAAAAAATTATTCTATATTAGTCATTTCAATTTGTCAAAGCATCTCTCAAAATCCCCAGGATTTCTGCTGACATCATGAATTCATGTTGGCAACACAACAATGTCAAGTCAGCACTCCACTGCAGATGGTCCAGTGGCACATCATAGGGAAGTTGCATGCACACCTTCACTGCTGGAATGGCAGCTGGATCCTACTCTGCGTATTTATCTGCATAAATTTCAGAATCTGAAGACAGAATCTGAAAACTAGACTTGCACCAAGTACTCTATTTAACCCTTGCATTATTAATTTTTTCAAATTTCATACCATCTATCTCCACAGAAAATCTCCTCACACTTAAAGAGATATTGCAGGCTTTGTGTGCCTTGTCATTATTGTTAGTTTGTAGGAGAAGAGAACACAGGTGACATTGTCCCTCATAAGTAACAGCTGTGTTAATTACCCAATAGAGCCTCACCCCTGAGGAGTCACAGCTATAGCCAATAGAGATATGTGTGATAAAAGGGAGTGGGTTAGCCAGTGAGGGGGAATCATGAAGGAGGAGGAGCCTTGAGGTAGAGGGAATCATGAAGAAGAGTAAGAGGAGGAAGAAGAGAATTATGGATCCTGGGGACAGAGAATCACTGCTGGGAGGTCAGTCTTGGTCTGCAGTTAGAGCCTGTTGTTAGAACCTGCAGTCGTAGTCTAGCTGGGTAAAAGCCTGCATTCAGAGTCTGCAAACTCTTCTTCCAACATTGGAGAAATTTATTTTTATGAAGAAAATGGTAATTATTTATTGATGAATAATTTAAAGTATTAAACCTTGGGGTCACTGTCACTTGCAGACGTCCAACTACAGCCTGTGCTACTGATCACACCCCTCTGAGCTCTTCCCTTTAGCCAAGTCTCAGCCCACCACATGTGTATCTCCTGCTTATGCTTGAGATTTGACTGGAGTTCCTCCTTCATCTGTGTGGGTCTCCTGTCCCTTTTGCTCTATTTCTTTCCTGTCAGGATTTACTGCTCTTAAGCCTGATGTAAGTGATCCTTGAATATCAACCAGCTCACTCGGACACCTCTTCTCTCTAGAGCAGCTTCCCATGGGATTCTTTCAAGAATGTCCCTGAAGAAGCCAAATATAATTCTCCTGAAGTCCAAGGTTACAATCTTAATCGTTGTTCTGCTCTCTCCTTTCAGGATTCTGAAATCCAGGTGCTGTGTTTGCTGTAGCCAAAGCTCTCCCAACCTTCACATCTCCAACCAGACCTTTCTTGTTAGTCAGTATAGGGTCCAACAGCTCACCTTTCCTCATTGGGCCCTCCATCACCTGCATCACAAAATTAACATCAATGCTCAATCAATATTAATCATAACCAAAACAGAGTTTAATCACAATATACAGAAGGACTACAGAATCTGGGTTAATTGGTTAAAATTTTGAAGCCCATACTCAAATAAAAATTTCAAACTCCAATATGTTTACATTCAAATCATTCTAACCATAAATGTACAATTGTTAAATATGAAACGGTGTTTAAGAGCTATTTTAGGTCAGTTTAAGAAAAGAGGAAACCTGCAGACCTACCCATTCACAACAGACATTTTATGGTGACTTTATCTGCACTAAATTGCTAATTTTTTTTTTTAACGTTAATTGTCTTATTGTACAGCTTTGGTGGAAGGAAATGCCCTCTTTGATCTGCAGCATAATGAGATTTATTTTGAACATCAAAGTAATCTATAAAAACTGAACAGGGAGATGAGCAGCTACATATTTTCATGTCCTCTGAGGAGCAGAGTAGGAATCAGCAATGCAAATGTCATCGAATGAAGGGACAGTCTCAAAGAAAATTAATCCTTGCAGAAAGCAGCTGAACTTTGCATTCTGTCACCACAATGCACTGAAAGACCTTGAACTAAGTTTTTTTCTCTTACACTGCTATAAATCTGATAGAAATTCACTGACTGTCCTGGACTTCTGAATTCATGTTGGTGAATGCAGGGTCAGAACTTAGTCCCTGATCTTTGTTTTTTTTATCTGGCTGTATGATAAACAATTTCAACTGCTACTCCAGGATCTGTTTAACAGACTCTCAACACCCTTCACCTATCTGTACCAGAAGAGCCCAGTATTGGCAAACAAACTGGTACGAGACTCTTGAGTCTCACACTGTTCTCAGTCATCCCGTGCATCTCTCTACACAGCATTGTCATGGGCTCTTCACAAAGGTTTTTATATCCAGTTGTCTTTTAAATTTAAGCCTTTTCCGTCCAGCCATGGTACGATGTTGAACTACGTGGTACTTCAGCAGCAGTGTCATTTCACAAAGTCAAGATGTTCATTGCATCTACCTGTAAAGGATGCTCTAGGAAAGGAATACCTGAAAGATAGGGCAATCTTTTCTTCCAACATTGGAGAGATTTATTTTATTAAGGAAAGTTTGTTCTGAATATCAAAATATGGAGGTTTTAGGTTATAGTTCAACTTTATACTCCCATGACATAGTCCTCAGTTTCAAACAGAATAACATAATACAGCAGTATTTCAATTAACAATTTCTAAAGGGAAAAAATGTTCTTTCTTTTAGATTCAGATGTTCAAATTATCACTATTTAAACTAATTCATGTGCCCTTAATTGAATCTTTTCTGCATGTCACATGGAGGAAAGTGTCACGTAGCACAGCACATAAGCTGGAAAATTTGCAGATAAGCTCATCACAAGGGCATGATGTTCATATAGAAATATCCTGATTTTTTTCCTCTTAGTATTATTTTCAATGGATCCTCTTGTGATTTCTAAAAAGCATCAAGTATCCAAATCCCACAGATAGATAATGCTGAGTGTGCAGCACTTGTGCAAATCAGGCTATTCATATGAATCCCTAAAAATAAAATGCTGCATGGTGGAAATGCTTGGTGTTTTTTTGGGAGGGGGAAGTAATTTGATTTTTTAATCTCTGTAAAATACTGTAGCAAAATGTCTTTGAGGTAGAAATAGATCAAAAGTTTATGAAAAAGGTCACTCACAAGAAAAACTTCACAGGAGTCAATTTTTAACAATTTCAATGAGGGGAAAAGGTTTATGACATTGCAAATATATCATTCTAAAATCATGTTAAAAATTCCATGTTGATTTTTTTTAGGAAAAGAATTTTCTAATATCCACACTGATATAAGTGTTTTGCAGGTTATGCTATAAATTTTTAGACGTCAACATCAAAACCTATTACTTCTGTTAATTCCATGTTGAATATTTAAATTATCTAGTTTTTTAAATACTTTTGTTTTAAAGAAAATATCAGTGTTCTTCCCCCCCTTCCCCTCTCCTTCTCTCCTCCCATCTCCTCTGCTTCCCTCTTCTATCACCTCCCTTTTCTCTCCTTTCCACATTTCCACAGAAAGAGGAAAACTGGCTTCCTCCAAGCTCTGTTTTGTATCGCATTAATTTTAAAATCAAACTGAAATAATTCAGATATTCAATCACAGCATAGAAATTCTGCAAAACTTGGATTTTGGCAGCATTTTGAACAAATATAGCACTGGTTTTTGTTAAAAAGGTACAATATTTGTATGGTTGTTTACCTTCTCCGTTTTATTAATGTGGACATCTAGTCAAAGGTTATTTACTAACTTGAAAGCATCTTGTAAAATTAAACATATTCAGTTATTTATATAGTAACAGCAACATTCAGAACTGAGAAAAAATGGAATGGAGGCAGCTCACAGGACTAGCTTATCTTAAAAAAATATATATAATCCATTTCCCTTCTGGAACACTTTATTGAAATGTAATACTAATGCAGCCCCAATATATTTACTTGTTTTTTTTAAGTCCGGGTTAACAACAGCCACTCGTTGTGCTTACCCTTGTGGAAATACTTATAAAAACCCATATAAATATCTAACAAGAACTTGACATCAGCTCCAACTCAATACAAGTCTTAACTGGAATTATAGATGGATTTGTCAAAATTTATACATGGAACTAAGTCCAAATTTTAACATTATTTTCATCATTGTGCATTTATTACTTAATTTAAGGATGATTATAGGTTACCCTAAAAACTAGTACTATATGCCAGCCAAAGGATCTTATGCCAAGAATTAGTAGTGGTTACTGATAAATGTTCTTATACTTACAACGACTGCTTTCAGCTGCCAGATCTTAACCTCTGGCTCTGTCAATCTACCACCCACATCACCCACTTCATGACCCAAGAGTGGGATGCTTAATGCTTTGTAGAAGCCATTATTCTATGTCTTGATAAACCCCCCACTTCTCTGCAGGTCCATAATGATCCTATTCTAATTATCTTGACTAATATCTAATTAGTCTTGACTACTTAATGAGGCTGCTGCCTTTCATACTGCTGTCCCTTTTGTTCTAACTTCAAAAGACGTGTATCAATGAAAAAGTTTGCAGTAGAAAACTCAAGAATTGTTCTTTTATAACTCTAGTTGAATTACACTGCATATTTGCATTCTGTCATGGCCCTTGCATCTGATTCATACAGAGTGCCAGGAGATTAATCTGCTTAAAAATTAACTTCCTTGCAAATTTTCCCACCATAGTAGCTACTAAAGGTAAGATAAATGAAGAAATTAACAAGTTAAGGTAATGAAAATTTTTTACCATCTTGTGCCTTGAGGAAGGCACCCAAAAATAAAAGAACTTTTGACACTGAGATTGTCAAGGGATTTCATAGAGTTATGATCTCACCTGAATTATAACGGATANAAATAAATAGTTTTTTCCACTCATCTCTAAGGAGTTTTTTTTTTCCCGAACCAGTAGGGGGGAGGGGCAGTTCCTGCTTGCTTCCCAGGGAGACCCCCATTTGTGAGGTTTCCTCCCAGATTTGCCCTAAACCGGGACACCATAATTTGTAAAATCCAAAGATTCACACATGGATTTTTGATTGTTGCAAAATGAAGAGTTGCTTGCATATACGATTTTTGAACTAAATCCTGGTAATCTTTCTGAAGAATTTTCTAGCAGCAGTAGTTCTTGTTTTGTTTAAAGTACCCTAACAACAAATAGCTTCTAAACTGAAGTCTGTTTACATGGCTGCAGGTACTCAAAGATGATAAAGAAAAATTAGATTAAGGTAGTCCCAGTAACTCTAATGTCTTTTACCCTTTGCATAGAGGAACAATGCTGTCTTTGCAAATTTTTATGTGCTCCTGTGGAGACTTTCAGTTTGCCAAAAAGCATTCTTTGACTTTAGGCTTTGAGTCAAGTCTCAAAACAGGAATAGATATTAAAATTACTCTATGTAAATAATTATTAAAATTATTATGGAAACAAGATATTTCTTATGAGAAAATGTAATAAAATGGTATTATGATCAACTTCTGTTCATTATTCACAGGTGAAGGGTTGGGTAATACAAAAGAAAATGTGAGCATATGTCTAGGGCTTATTGCAGTGGAAAGTCTATTGAAGACTGATGAATCATATTTTTAATAGGAATAGTACATAAAATATATTCTTAATTTTGAATTGAGTACTTATGAATAATATTACATTATGTTATAAATCTTAAAGCAATATGTTCCAGTTAGCTGGGAAATTCACTTTGGTGAATGTTGCTTTCTGAAGTTTCTATTGAATTCGCAAAATTAGACCACTGGTTTTTTGTTATACAGTACTTTAATATTATTTTTTAATCCATGTGATCATAATCTGATGACAATGGGCTTTAAAGTATTACCTTAGAGCCAGAAAGACAAAATGAAGATGCATGCAAATGCTGAAAGGATTTCAATTAGGAAAAAAAAAAAAATATATTAATTTACACATAGGCAAATATTCATCTTTTCAATTGAATATTTGAATACTTTTCTTAGTTAAAATCTTAGTTTGTATCTAGAACCCAAGAAGTTTCAAACTGTGCATGTATTCACTAATGGCATTTTCTTATCATCTTATTAATTTATTTATTTGTTACTCCATTCATCCCCCCATAACATCTCTTCCTAAAATCACCTGAGAAAATTAAAAAAGGTATTTCACATGTCTCTTGGGTCTGGCTGGGAGAGAGTTAATTTTATGCATAGCAGCCTGTTTGGACCTGTGTTTTGGATTTATGACTGAAAGAATGACCACACCAGCTTTTTGATTATTGCTGAGCAGCTCTCACACAGCACCAAGGCTTTATCTTTTTCCTACTCTACACCCAGTAGACAGAGTAGCAGTGAGCAAGAATTTGTCTGGGGCACAGCCTTGAAAGCTGATGTAAATTGGTCAGAGGGATATTCCCTTATGCTCAGTAATAAAAGTCAAGCAAGGAGGCTTTAGGGAATTCAGACTTTGCTTGGAGACTGGCTGGTCATTGGTCTTGCAATCAGTGACAGCCTTTGCATCATTTGGCTTACATGCTTGGGTATTTTTTCCTCTTTCCTCTACTATTTAAACTGCCTTTAGCTCCACCCAAATTATCCCCTTATAATTATTAAAAATAGTTTTATCAATTTGAAAAATGAGCATGAAATCCTCATTCAGAGACTGAGTTATTATCTATTGAGTCCATGATGAAACTCCAACTGACTTCTGATCAAACAATTCCTGAGAAAGTGAACCTGAAGGACGTAGTCTTGAAGGAAATATTTCTTTCTGTTTCTCACTAAAGGAACATCTAGAATGAAGTATGTAGAAGTTAGGTGTTTTCCCTTGGCTATTTTCCCTGAGAACACAGATGCCTGTAGTCCCAGAAGACAGTTTGCCTTTTCTCAAAACTGATATCAGTCCTGAAGGCTTAGAGCAGTCTTAAAAGCTAAGTTAAATTGATATCTAGATCTTTAGTGGTTAATGCTATCACGGAGGACTGTAGCTGAAAAGTTGCAGGTAATAAAGTATCAGAGCAAAATTCAAAAAGTGAGGCCCTCTTTCAATTCTTATTGAATGCAGTGGTAATTCCACAGTCCACACTGGGGTTGGTATTGGAGATGTTAAATTTGAGGTGAGAGTGAGGCACGAAAAGAGTCAGGCATATCCATGTGTGTTGTGGATGTTATGCACTTATCCCAGCTCTCCAATTTCAACTGCAATTTAAAAATGAAGCTGGGAAAACAAGTGAAAAGAAGACTCAGGAGACCAAAAAAGTAGAAGTTGGTAGATGCTTTTGGCTAATCTAAACACTTGAGAAAAAGCTATTGAGAATTAAATGCCTGTTGAAAGGGAATGATGAAAATCACATTATTTACTTTTGTGATTAACTGTGCCCTTGCTATTTACTGGACACTTCATGAAACAATCCAAAAAATGTTCCCAAATTGGATAAATACTTGCAAAGGATTTGAAACCATGAAAAATAAGAAGCTCTTTGTGTTTGTCTTTCTCTGATTATCAATACTAGTTTAAAAAGTCCAATCAAACATCTCAAGAGAGAGGGTTTTTTTTTTTTAATATGGAATGCATATTGCATCCCATTAGAAATGTATTTCTACTCAGTTTGTCAAAATGGACATTTCAAAGTGGCTGCCAAGATAAAGATGTCCTCGTAAGCGTGGGCAACTCTCTGAGAATTGCATTTGTCAGAGGGCTGCTCTAATAGAAACCCAAGCATAATTGAGACATTTAAGCTGCCCCAGTGCAAGAAATCCTCTCTCAATGTCTGTGCTTCCTGGAACCTTAAACACCAGGGACTCCACTATAATTTGCCTGATATCATGTTCCTGTCAGTAATGACGTCTAAAAATTATCCTGTTAATCTTTCCAATGTCAATTTCACAGACAGTGGTCATCAGAACTCTATTAAATTTCTCCTTGTAAATTCACTTTGCAGGAAGATCCTTCATCAAATAGACATTAGTGTGAGCAGGAACTGCACTCAGCTCTGAAGTTCTTCTGGGGCAAGTGGCAGAGCCTCTCCCCTACAGACATGTTCCTCTGTCACACAGATGGTGAGTGAACTGAACGACCTCGATGATGGTTCTGCACTGTTTCTTAAGCAAAGCTGTGATGAAACAAGTTATGCCGTAAGACAATAGTTGTTAGACAATGCTGAGATGAATGCCCACAGAATGAGCTCTGCTTCTGAAAACTAGAACTACTGAATCCAGGAGGATAGACTAAAGAGGGAGGACTATCTCCCAGATGCCCAAGGCTACATCTTTGTTTTTAGCAAAGATTACACAACCCTGAAAAAGAACAAATAAATTCCCTGTTGCCAGTAGCTACTAACCTGCTTGTTGATTTTATGAAAACTCATTTACAGACACAAAATGATACAGAATCTTTCTGGTTTCACAGAAATAAAAATGTCAACTCCTTGCTCTCTGACAGGCATCATATAGAGAGTACAAACATTTCTATACCTGAAGTGGAAGCAGTGATTTGAAAAACTCAAAAATTTTGATAAAAGAATGTTTTCTACCTGTCATTTTTGAGTCTTCAAAATTGTGGATCTTTCACACAATTCCCTCTGTCAAGAGAAATACAAATGAGTCTATTAATTAAAAAAAATTCTGGACTACTTATTTTACTATCTATCATTCCTTCAAACTTTTCTTCCTTATTTTGGTTGGAGGATCTGCTAGTGGTTCAATGCAAGAACCAGGATTTCTGTGGGTGTTTCAGAAATTGCATATTGTTTTCTGTCTTGACACAAGCAGTAATGCTCTGTGCACACAGCAGAAGAACCAGAGCAGTCTTTAACACTTGAAAAAATATAATTGAAAAACATATGCAATTTAATAATACAAAACTCTGATGAAAAATATATTGTCCTCTAACATAGTTTGAAAGGTCCTTTGTTATTTAAACTGTGACATTTCAGGTAATTTCTCACTTCCTCATAGTAAAACTGGCTCAAATAATTTTGTTTTGCATAGAGCTTATAGGAGGGAGAGAAATTGATTTTATTTTGTAAAACCATCACTAATTTTCAAAATATAATATTCCACATGTGAGGGTATGCAAGACAATGGAGCTTCCATTTTAAAGTAAGTTTTCAGCTAAATTACAAAATAAGATAGACATAGTCAGTAGTAACTATAGTCAATAGTTAGTAATCAGATGAAAATCTTTGTGCATAAATCCTATAATTAAAAAAATCTTGAAAGGCAAAAATGCATTAAGAAATAATAAAATCACTGAAGAAAATTTTGTTTTCTGTATGTTTCAGTAAATTCTTCCAGTGACTGAACTTCTGTGCTCATGTGAATCCTGGAAAGCAATGAAAGATTTAAGAAAAACATTGATTCATACTGACAGCAATAAAGTATTGATGCAAAAACTGTCATGATTGTGCACCTGAAGGATTCACTTGTAAAATAGAAACAGAATCTCCAGGAAGTAATTTGTCAACAATTTTTAAAGAGGTGAGAAATTGGCCTGCCAGGTTTGTGAGGGAGATGATGGAAATAGCTAACACAGATAATTGCTCAAAGGGTTGGGGATAATTGTTGCAGGCAATTTGCCCTCTGGAACTGAACCAGTATTTTGACAAAAGCCACAATTATGAGAAAAAAAGAGAGATGAAAAATTTACACATCCTGCAGACACCAGCCAATATAAAAGAAGTCAGGATCTAACTACTGGAGTCCAAGACAAATGAGATGACATGATATAAACGTACCATCATTGTCAGCTGTGTTGCCTGAGAAGACTCAGTGATCTGAGTCTGTAGACCTAAGGGTGCAAATCACTCACATGCTTAACAGAATCACTTATTCACATCCTTTGGGACTTATTGATAACATAATATTATTTTCTCCATATTAAAATTACTGAGAACTTCATTTGATTTTTTTTTTCTGAACAAAGATGTCACTTTCCATTTACTTGGTCAGATTCCAATCTGTTTCCTAAAAATTTTCCTTTCAATATCATTATATGCAATATTTCCATTAATTTTGCTCTGATTTATGGCATATTGATGCATCCCACTAGCTACTGCTGTTTTCTACCCAAAAGGGATATTGTGGTGGTGGGATGACATCACATTCACCATAATGGGTTTGTTTTATCAGAAAAAAATATTTGGCTATTAAGTGTTCTTTCTATATGCATAATCAGTTGCCATTAAGGTCCATTTTAAAGCTGTCAGATTTTTTTTAATTAGTCTGCCTTTTTAAAATACTATAAATAATTAGTTGTGTATATATAGAACACTCAACACAAATATACTGATTTATTTGCTGTTTTTTATTTCAGTGACATAACAAATCTCTCTTTGTTATACAGGGAAGATTTTGAGAAATAGGAAAGAGTAAGAAAAATTAGTTGACTGACATGAACCTGGCAATGAACAAGCATCAGCTGCACAGTACCAGATGCAGCACTCATCCTGACAGTATCAGTTTGCTGTCAGTCACATAAATAAACTGTAATGCTATTGCACTTGTATTTGCACAGAGGCATTTTTATTAATGCTAGTGCCAGTCCTCTGCTTTGGGTCTGAAAGACAGAGTGGTGCAAGGAGACCTGACAATTTCATCTCACATGAGCAAGCTGGCAGCAACCTGAGCCCCAGCTGCCATGGGAAAGAGGATAAATGGGTAGTTCATGAGGTCATATACTGCATTTTTTCATTAAACTAATAAATGAATGCCTGGATACAGGCCATTCCATGGGTATTGCTTAGCTTTTTTTCCCCCAACATTATACTATACTTTTTTGTCAGATTTGGCTTTTCCTAGTCATAGTCATTCAGAATATCTTCCAGTTTCCATGCTGGAGAAATTAATGTGTCAATAGTTTAGCTTTCTCTCCATTCAAATTGTGATGCTGGAGCATAAACAGTAGTTATGTGTATCCTAATCAAGGTACTCTGATAATGTTAAAAAAAAATTCTGTTTGGGCACACAAAAACATACATCACTATGTGTGGCCATGAAAATAAGTGCAAAACTTAAACATAAATTATTCAGAAGTTTCACATCAAGTGAAAATATGTAAATACTGAATTGATTTTGTTATTGACGTGTTTGCAAAGTCTTTTCTGTAAAGTTCTTAGAAAGGCAAATAAGACAGCTCTCCTCAATACCAAAATAAACCAAACTCTTAGTTCTTGTAATGGATGCAGTGAGAACGTGACTGTCTTCCCAGTCCTGTCACAGCCTTTCCAGCTGTGAATCAGGTTTGTTACAACCTGTCTACCCAGGATGAAAATACCCAGATCTGCCCTGCAATACCCAGATCTACCTTTCCACTGAGATATGTTGAATTTTACCTCACTGCTTTTCACGAGGGAGGAAACAGAAGAAATAATTAACTGCTCTGAAGATTTAAAGCATGTTTGTCTAACAAGATATGTATTTTACTGAATGTGCTACTTAAACATACTTCAGACCACTAGTTACAAGAGGTGAATGAAGTGATGAGATGTAATTCCCTATCAAAACACAACTTCATTTTTATTCAGCCAGAATCTCCAAAATCTTAGCCTGGGATTGGATGTATCATCCCAGAAATGTCCTCCTAATACTTTTAAAGTCATACAGTTAATATTGCATGAAGTTTAGATAAATTACTTAGGATACTACTCTGAGAAAGGTATATTGTTAGCCTCTGTCAATCTAGTTAGCTACTGTTATTTACATTTTACTCTTGGATACATTTCTTCAAAATTTGTCAGCAATCTGTGACAAAAAGAGAGAGATTTTTTTAAGGGTCTTAATAAAAATCAGAAGGGATTATATAGAAAATAAGGATTGATTCTGATTCCATGTCAAACTGTACAGACATCACTTATTTTGATGAAGCAGATTCAAGGTCACAATGTAAGAAAGAAGAGTAAGAGCTAAGTGCACAGGACAGAACATCCCATCCTTGCAAGCATCTGAAAAATTATGATATGAGATAAAAGCTTTTGAAAACCATTCAAGGCCAAAAAGTATTTTGAAGGTGACAGATTACATGCAAAATAAACCTGCAAAATTCTTTTCTTCAACCCTCCACCACAGCTAGATAGTCTGAGGAGTTGTGATACCTTCCCTTCCAGACTAAATGGAAAAATTAGAGATGTTTCCCAGAAGAAGCCAGGCAGTAAAAAACAGATGAGCCTGAGCATGTAAGGCAATGCCAGAGATTTTGTTTCTGAAAGGCAAAGTTAATAGTTGGAAACTTGATGTTAAAAATAACATTTTTTCCAACCTAATAGACAAATGTAAAAAGATCCAAAAGGTACAAGCTATGAACAAACAAATGCACACGAGACATTATTTTCACATGTAGGAAGAAAACTGAGTCACCAATACATTTTGTAGGGATTGTAGGGAATTTTCTTGTAGTGAGTACTTGTCTAAAAAAAATGCTTGATATTTCTTCCAGAAGGAAATAGCTGTTGCTCAACTCCACCTTATAGACTTACAGATTTACAGCAAGTATCAGCAGCCCATTAGTAATCCTGCTTGAATTTCAAGCAAACTAAGCTATGAGTCTAGTCATCTCCTTTGATGCTTTTAATTCTGTCAAAGTACTGAATTTCTTCCTTGGCTTTG
This sequence comes from Alaudala cheleensis, assembly GCA_013398995.1. Classification (NCBI taxonomy): domain Eukaryota; kingdom Metazoa; phylum Chordata; class Aves; order Passeriformes; family Alaudidae; genus Alaudala; species Alaudala cheleensis. The sequence goes on along the minus strand of VWYE01005099.1, from coordinate 40,224 downwards.
CAATGTCTCCAATTTCCAAGTTTTTAAAGATTTATATCAGTGATATGGATTAATTCTTACGATTTTTTTACGATGAAGTGAAATTATCTTAAAGTATTTAATCTCTTATTTTATGACTATTTTCGTTTATGACTATTTTCGCTATTTTCGTCAAGAAATTAATAATAATTTTCAACAGACAGGAAGACTGTCTCAATTATCTTTGTATTCAAGATGGACAGATCAATATTCAGAATATTGTGAACATTTCTTATGTTTCTGATCAATCTATTAAAATAATTTTAATCCAATTTCACAAACATTACTTTCTTGTATCAATTAATTGCTCTTCAAAAGATTTAGTTATAAAACTTCATTCCCACAAAAGCTGTTATACTATTCATGAATAATAATAATTGTTATTTGACTGACTCCTCACTGCTAAGTTAAAAAAAACAAACAACTTGTATAGATCACTTTTTTGTTGTTGCTGTTACAGCAAGTTGAAAGACACTCAAAATAGATCATAGGAAAGACGTGGACCTGTATTGCTAATTCTCACTTTTAAAATGCATCAGTTGAGTGGATAAATGCTGCCAGATAAGAACAAGGGAAAATATTTGGTGCTAATGTCTAATGTCTAAAGGTGAGCCCCCCTTTATAAGCTTTAGGATGTAATATGAAGTCATCTGAGAAGAAATAAAGGACTTGTCATTTGTTTTTCACTTTGAGAAGGTTGACAATACATCTGTAAACGTCATCAGTCCAGCTGTAGAAACAGAAAAACTTAAAGCAGAACAGGTCACTAGTTATACAATAATAAAAAAAATCTTAGGTATTCTCTGACAGTGTAATTCACATCTAAGAATGACATTTGGGGCAGAAAAAAATATATGAATACATCAATGCAAGGAAAATCTGTTCCATTAACAAGGAATTATTCTGGTTCTAATTACACATCAAAATTCATTGGTTTTTACATTACTGAAAAAGTATAGTACATATAAATTTAAATGAACCCAAAGTTTTCATTAATGCATAAAGAAACAAAAACATATTTTCCATTGTTTTGTGACTAATATTAGCTGCAATGAGATTGAGCCCAGAAACATTTGTTATTAATACTTGGTAATCCATTTTAGACATTTAATGAAAGGAATAATATCTAAAATCCCTGCCCAAGGAACAGTGATACTTAGCTATAAGAATAAACATCAAGAAAAGTTGGGGGCTTTTTCCTTAATGAATACAAATGATTGAAAAAGTATTGGCAGACAGTGCTATTGTGAGCAATCACATCCACTCCATTTACCTGAAGGTGTACATGTTTAGGTGGTGAAAATAATTTTATTGTTGGTTTTGGAGTTGTCTTTTTCTTTTATGAGAACAATATGTCAGAGAAGCATTTGAGTCTAGCTGTCATCTGACTTGATGTAACTACTTAAAAAGGAGCTGGTACCTATCAAATCTTTATTCAATGACAGGAACAAAATTAAGACCTACACAATGTCTAAAATTTTTCCAGTCTCTTTATTCACCCTTTGTTCACCCCTTGTTCACCCCTTGACTTGCTTTGTAAGAGCTACTCCAGTTTCTGGGATTCACTGCCAGAATTAAGGTGTGGCTTTGGTTTTTGTTTGTCTGTTTGTTTGTTTTTCTCTCCTGTAGATTAGCAGCTCACTGAGGTGGATTCACAGAAGTTTTGTCGCTTGTCTGCCTGGAGTTGATACACACCACATAATTAACCAACAACCTGTCCAGGCTGTCTCTTTATATCTTTGTATCTTTGTATGTGCAGGAGATATTTATTTTACTGTATTGAAAAGGATATAACTATTTTTTTTTAAATAATCCTTGTGTCAGAGTACAAAATCAATATATGAAATTATTTTTTAAATTGAGCAATCTGTTGAGGTTTTTCCTTACATTTTCAAGAGTTTTAATTTTTATCTAAGACAATTTAAAATTTTTCAAATATGTTTCTCAATTTAAATTATATATGTTGGAATAAAAGGAAGTAGTCCATACAGATAAATTTACAATGAAAGTGGTCAACCAATGAAGCTGTTAATGTGTTAAAAGCATCCTGTGAAAGATCAGGATTGTATCAAAGTCCAGTCTCTAAATTTGTTCAGCTTCTGAACCTTGTGCATTTCTTATCTGTGATTTATTAGCATGCTTTTATCTGACATCTTTGATTGACTATGTTAAGTAAAAAGCCTTATTCCTCATTTTTATTTTGGTTTATTATATTTTAGCTATTTATTTAATCAAAGTATCAGAGACCTTCAGTCCACAGGCTCCTAAATGTGAAGTGGGAAATAATGGAAGGGGAATTGGATAATTCAGCTTATCAGGAATGATCCAACATAAGATCTTTACTTTAGGCAAATTTCAGATCACCCATTGTCAAATGTTAGTTGATTACCCACTCCAAATTCTTCTGAGGAGATCTGGTACTAGGAAAATCAGCAAAAGAAACCAGGTTTCTGGAAAATACCCTGGAGACATGTCTCCATCAGATTGATAGGGTTTATCTCTATGCTTAAGATGCATCAACACACCAAGACTGTGGTACTTACCAGAAAAGAGACATTTATTATCATAATTTTGTATTTTCAGAAGGACAAATATCATCAATAACTAGATACTCTTCAGTTACATCTTTCAAGCAAGATTTGAAGCATCTAAACTTTGGATTTGGACAGCTAGGTAAGTTAATCCAGCCATAGCTTTGCTTTTTTTAAAATAGATATGATTTTAATTTCAAAGGATATTGCAATGACAACTGTCTGGAAGATTAAAAGTGTAAGTTGGATAAATATTCAAAGGATAAATAGGTTTTGAGATTTTTTTATCTCCACACATTATCCAGTTTTATAAAACTGCCAGTACATTCTTTTCAGTGTACTGGAAAGTCTCCTGGAAAACATACTGAAGCCATCATATACATATATGCACCCAAGGCTGCTCTGTTCTCTCTGCAGTCTTGAATAGATGTGGTTTCTAAAAGATTATTATTGCAGTTAAAAGGATTATAAATTTCATAAATTCTGATTACGGTCTTATATTTCTTTTTATTGATCCTTTTGGGAAGGTTAATATAATAACTTAGATGAGGATGTATCTGCATTTGTTGGGAAAATTTGTTCAGAGCTATGAAAATGACATTGTAAAATAGCTTGGCTGGTCCTTTGCCAACATACTTCCCATCAGGATGGTGGGAAAGAGTTAGAAAGACCTCAGAACTGTTTGCAATGACAAAATAGCAGGTAACCATGCTGCATAGTTTTGCCCTTTAAAATACTAAAAATATAAAGTAAACAATTTTTTATAATGCTACCATAATTATGCATTATAGAGCTAATGTTTCAGGATTTTGGTTTCAGGAGGATCTCAGCATGAAAGGACTTTTGATTGTACTCTGCTTCCTTGCAGATTATGTAATTTAGCATGTAAGACAATATATTGCCAGAGTACAAAGAAGTTCTGGGACCAAGTATCTCCAGGAGAGAGCATGTTCTTCTGAAACCTGGCTTTTGTTCTCTATTTTGCCATTTGAGCTCCATCTGACTTTTGGCAAGTCCTGTAAGACAGAACCACAAATTACATTGCTGTTCAAATCCAAAACTAATATTCTCAAAGTCCTCAGCCAGGACTTATTGTAATGTTAAAATTCCCAAAGATATTTCAATAAGTCTAGAAACAGGGCAATTTTTACTCAGTTTGGCAGCCACAACCTATACTTACCCCTTCTTCAAAGGCAATGCAACAAGCTCCCTGGAAAAGCAATCTGAAGGAACAGCAGGAAAGACTGAGAGGCTCCTGCTTCTATCAGGCATAGGTCTGTCTGGATGACATGAGTTTGGAATCAGGCAAAGATGGAAATTATTATCTGCACAATTAATCCAACAGCATGGCTACTGAGCAAGAAAAAAAGCTGCTATGTCTGTTAATGGTGCCTGCCCACAGTTCCAGACTGGAAAAATTTAGGAACCAGTGAGATGAAGCTGTCCTACTCAGAGCACCAGACTGTAAGGTACTCCATGGAATACAGGCAATAGGCCTAGTTCATGCTTTTCTCCTTGATTATCTGGTCTATTAAAACAAAGAACCCTTCTAATTACATATTTCTGGAGATCACAAATAGTGATTTAAAACACTTATGTTTCTCCAGCATATTTTTTTTAGTTTTGTTTTCTCTTTTAAAAGAGACATATAAAAGTATAATAGTTATAGAACCTGAAAATTTTGATTCAATTAAACAAATTGTTTTATCCTAGAGTGCCCAGCACTCTTGGTCTCATGAGGTAATGCATTTAAATGGTTCTTCCTAATAGCCATACCAGGCTTCTCACTCAGCCCTCTTCTGTCACTGCTGCTCAGTGGGAATCTTGTACCTTTCCTAGGTGACTCCTGGTTACAGACAAATCCAGAATTTAAATGGCTATGACAACATACTGCATTTAATTCCTCAAAACAACCCTAATGTGGACCAACTTTGAGGGCAAATTAAAGTTTTTGATATCATGAGTGGAAGCTTTCACAAAGCTATTCAAAACCACATTCCCTCCTGCAACTCCTGTCCCAGAGTATTTTTGTTTACCTTCACTTTTGAATGCTTTCCTGTTTGGTTAAATGTTCCATGAATAAATGTAAGTCAATATAGGCAAGAAAGAAATTAAGGTGTCTAAGGAAGGCTTAGGAAGAGATGGGATATTTACATGCAAAAGTTTATTGTTTAAATCCTTGCTGCAACTTGACACTCTTCTTGCTTCTGATTTTGATGTGTCAGAAGTGTTTAGATTTGGGCATCTTTATGGATTCCATTACATGTCCCATTCTAAGGAGCTAAGAAGCTTCTTATTAAATGCACATTCAAACTATTTAGGGCTTGGAAATCAAATGTTCTTGCTTGAAATTTCTTACAGCCTAGAATTTTTTCAATTATAAAAAAGAAAAATCAAAAAGGTTGGACATTTGCCCAAGGATGTTTGGCATGGTTCTCATGAATGAAAGAGGGGTTTTTAACCAGTAGTAATGATGCATCTTTTTATACAAACATAGCTACAATTAATGTTTTCACCTAAGACTGAGATTTATTCTCCCTACTTGGAAACTTGAGCTGGGTGGCCCTAAACCTGTGTTTCTCATGTTGGACATATTCACAGGATATTTCAGTGGAGCCTTTCCAGAGTTTAATAGTTTGAATAGGTATTTTAAGATTTACTAAACTCTGATATCTACTAAATTCTACTTATTATTACATATTTTTTACAACCCTTGTCTTTTTGCTACCGTAGCAAGTTGAAATGTAAAGCCATTCTTTTGCTTGAAATTCCCAACTCTCCTCCCAAATATATTACAATCCCTTTCTATTAAACAGTAAATGGGTTTTTTTATAGATGTAACAAAAGCAATTTTACCCTTTACCTCCATCACCTTTTCTTCAATGTTCCCTGTCAGAATTTTCTATGTATGGCACTTACGATACATAAATCAAATATTGTGCCTATACATAGGAAAAAAGTCTGAATATGAAGAAACATGTGAAGGAATTTCATAGATTTTGCTTAGAGAACTGCTTCCATATCTCAGGCAATATTTATTTGCAAGGTCAGAGCAGCTCAGTGATTTAATTCTGGGAAAATTATATTCTATGTCTGCTACAGGAAAGCTTTGTTTTGATTCTAGCTCCTTTTCCTGGCTGTAAACCAGCTGCTCTGCTTTTACCTTGAAGGGATGCAGCAATCTTTAGAAATCTGACTGAAAATTAGTTTGGTCACAGCTCTCAGACCTGTAAAAAGACAAATAGGGATAATAGGGATGTGTATTAAAAATCCAGTGGTGCAAGTTTATTCAATCCTAAGAGTGAATGAAATTGCATAAAAGATATTACATACCAGATTGCATTTGCATTCCAGGCTTAAGTGGGCTCTAACCATTTCACATCCTTATGAAATTTTGTACGTTAAGATTTCTAATGTTTACAACTATTAGGACCTCAAAACATTATTTAAAACATTCTTTAGTTTCGGGAAATATTCATTACATTCTAAATTTTGCTAGAGAATATCTAGGTATTCCTTTGCAGGATATTTTCTTAGTTCACTTTACTGGCGCCATTATTTCAGGCTGATCCATGGGATAGGCTAAATGACCAGGTTTAATACTGTATTTACATGGTTAGTGGGGTGGAAATGATCAAAGAATGCAGTTCATAAACAAGCAGTTGATTTTTCCACATTCTAAAATAACTATGGCCCCACTCAAAGATAGTGCAAATCCTAAAGACTTATGTTCTTTCTAAAAAATGACTAAACGTTCTCTAAGACCCTTACAATATTTCAAAAATCTGTATCTAATTTCAAAAATCTTTACCCTTAACCTAAATAAATGCAATCGACTTTATAGGGCATTTCAAAATATCAAGAAGATTAAAAATAACAAAATTAGCTCCTCATCTATAATTTCTATGATAATATTATAGATATGTATTACAGTAAATCACTAAATGAAGAGATACTGGCATGCAAGTCCCTTGACACACACACATCATTCCAATAGCTGCTAACAAGCATTGCTTCCTCTTTGCAGAGATGAAAAAAAAAAAAGCTCTTCTGATTCTGAAAGATTTTAGTTCACAATAAACACTGAGATATTTACATGCAAAAACAGGCTTGGGTTTCACTGAATAGCCAACCAGAGCAGTTATAAACATAGCAGGAAAACAGTTTGTTGATAGCACTAGTTAGTTCAGAGGCACTGTGCAATTTAGAAATAAAAGTGCTATTACTCAGTGCTTTATAAAATTCTTTATAAAATTCGCAATAAACAATTGCAGAGTGATTCACCCACATTTTCAATACCTCTCTACTAAGCACATTATAAGGTTCTGTATAATTTAATTTTTCTGAATGGATCATTTGTAATCTGAATGCAGCACACTGGGTTTTTGTTCTTTAGAAAAGTAACGCAATCAAACCTAATCACCATATACAAGGGGTGATATCGATAATAATTTTAGGTCTGGGATTTTTTTACAAATATTGCGCTCAAGCTGAGATCAAAAGGTTAACTCTCAACACGTTCCACAGTTATGCACAATTTCAGTCTATTGACTGAGCTATAGATCAAGGTAGCAGCAGTTTCTCTCTGGCTAAAAAGAAAAGAGTCTTAGTTATTTCCTCATCATTGATTAATCCCGAGTGAAATTAATGTTTAATAGCTGCATCATTCCAGTACATGTTCTTTTTGACCTTCTTGTTAAAATAAACATGTAATTCAATGGTCTTATCAATATCATTTACTCGAAGAATCTTCTAGTATTTGGGAAGCAGAAGTGTGCTTCTATTTGCTAATAATTGTTTCTCGACCTTTGCAAAAGCAGTGTTTTGTGCCTATATAAGCACAGATGTATTCATGAAGCATTTACATATTTCCATTCTTAAATAGGGAGAAAAAAGACACCTTTAAATATGGAATATTAAAAAATAATAATAATGTTTGCATAGTGACATTAATTTAATTATTTATGAATTCTCAAATTATAAGCGGGTTAAAAATTCTTCAGCACCTCCAGATTTTAAACAAAAGTAAAGAGGTGACCTCCAGCATCTGTTCTTATTTTGCTGCATGGCAGGAATATTAGGAACTATAAATGCTTTTCAGCAGCTGGATCCATCGCTTCCTCAATGGTTTGATGAAAACAGGTGGAATCTCTCACAGGCATAAGTCCTGTGATGCCAAGCTGTGTCATGCTTCCAATCAGGCAGGAAGGACTAAAGTACATGCAATGAGTCTGGAACTTATTTAAAGACATAAGAGACACCCTGATTTTCAAAGGAGACAGAGATGGAACTCAAAATGCCCGAGAAGACAGCAGTGAGACAGCCAGTATTGTACCATTTAAAATAAGAATAACCTTGTTCTTAGTCACACATCAGAACAGTCTTCCAGAAAGTGCAGTGTGCAGACCAGAATGCACCAAAACCTGTTGTGATCTAAAACAGGCTCTATCCATTTCTGAAATATTATTCCAGCTAAGAAGGAACCTGTCTCCCTGTCTATTCAGTTAGCCAAGCACAGGTGGCATCTGGAAATGAAGTTGGATAAAGTGCAGTGATGGATCTTTTTTTTCATGAAGCACTGGACTAAACTTGCCAGCATACTTCACATCTTTCCCTAAATTGCCTTTGCTCCCTCTCTGAGCTTAGAAGCAGTCACTTTGGGTGGAAAAATGACCGATGGGCACCACAGAGCTCCTAGCCCCACAATGAGAACAGGATGATGAAGTACTGTGCTGATTTTACCAAACTTGCCAGACTAGACTCCAGATAAGCTGCTCCTCTTCTCTACTAAAAGCTCAAAGCAGTGGAATAAGACATGCACAATAATAACAGCAGTATTAATAACAAAAGTATACATAAAAGAGAAGGTGTTTAACCCATATAAAGATATCCACCACTGAGAACAAATTCAGGATGGCAGATGCTCCCTGTAGGTCATGTCTGAGTGGTTTCCCCAAAGGAAATGTGGTGACGGTTCCTGCCCGCAGTACCACATTCAGCAAACAAAGGCTACATGGTAGGGGAGCTCCCATAGCCATCATTCTCCCCTGCCCAGATCAAAAGCAATGAAAAGCAAGGACAGACAAACCCCTGGAAGCTAAGTCACATGAGTAGGGCTTGAGCTGCTGCTTCACTGAGCTCGGTTTAACTCAGTTGCTTCTAACACTCAGCTGCACCCCAGAGATGTCCCTTCAGCATCACACCCAGGAGTGGCCATGCTGCCTCTCTCAGCACCACATCCTGAAAAAACGTCCTGGAGAAAAGAGGGGTAGGACAAGGAGGAACAGAAGATGAGCTCCACAATCCCAGTGCTGGCAGTGATCACTGGAGTGAGCAAGACCAGACAGTGCACTTCTGATTCGATGCCACGGCTTTTCTTGCCAAAACCACGTGCCAGCAATGCTGCCAGTGGTATGAACTGACAGCTTGGTCATACACACATAGCACCAAGCCCTGCCTTCCTCTCTGTGTCAAGGCATCAGAAACTCAGGTTAATTTTATGTGTGCTAGTTTTGCAGTTCCCTCTGACTTACAGGTGCTAAACAATAGCAAAACACGAATACTTCCAGAAAACAGTTAGGACAAGTGTTACTACTGGATTTCTACCCATGTCTGTTTCCAGGGCTGCAGTCATAAAAGAACATACCCACCAAAGAGTTTTCCTTTTGTGAAGAATACATGCTTTATAAACCTTCACTCTTGAAGCATTAGCCACACTTTTAGGAGGTAATGGTGATCGTTCCCATATTAAAGCTGGAAAATGATGCATAGCTCCTGTGATTGACTTTGCCAAGGTCAGGAAATGATTTAGTGGTGCAGCTCAAAATAGCTTATTCTAAGTCCTCTGCTGTAACCACTAGTCTTCATTTTCTCCATCAGGAAATTGCCTCTGGGAGAAAAGAAGATTTGAGGATGTGGGAAGAGAATACATACACATTTGGTAGTCAATACTGATGAAATCAGGTAATACTGCTCTACACTGGTTAGAAAACCTGCCGTGCTTATCTATATGTAATCATCATCTAACGATTTTTTTCTGGCTGTATCTTACATTATGTTCTGTCACCTTTCCACTGACAAAGCCTTTATATTTTATTATTGCATTACTTATAATGTCTGTTTCCAGCCCACCCAGCATGCTTCTTAAATAATTATAAGTTGTACTATGTTTCTGGCAGCAGAGACAAAGAACCCTACTCCTACCAACAGCAGATTAGCAATCTCCTTCATTAGCCATTGTAAAAAATATTCTGTTATTATGAATTATATTTTTATTATTGTTAGTAGTATTTAAGAGGAAGTTACATGCATCAGCATGTTTGAGACGACAGGTTTCCATTCTCATGGTAAGTCCTGCTCTAAGAGCATTTCAGTGATGCGTGTACATCCCTGTTCCTTGTTTAGTAATTTAGAAATCTTTCACAGGGCTCTCTCAACACCCACATATTCTTTAAAGAATAGTCTGCCAGATCCAGAGAGTTCTCTTTCTCACACAGATACAGATAAGCTCCTCTCTTCTAGGTTTTCATTTTAGTGTGGGATGTGCTTCCCTTCAAAAAACTGAATTTTGCTTCATTTCTGTTGGTTTTGTTTGTTTTTGCTTTTGTTTGGTTGGTTTTGTTGGTTTTGTTGGTTTTGCTGTTCTTTGTTTGCTGTACTTGCAAACTATTTGTTCTAGCAAAATTCTAACAAAGATGTGAGTTTTCATTTTTCCTTAAAAATTTTGTCACCATTGGGGATGCAAAAGAGGAAGACATACTTTAGAAGGCTTTGTGAAGAAACATTTAGAAGAAAGCCTTCCACTGTTATTACACATAATTGTTACTGAGGGGATTTCCTTTAGTGAAGGATTTCCTTTAGGAAGATTTTTGATCCCAGTCAATTCTGTAGTCAATCAACTGCAACTATTAGACACAATGGAAGGAATAACAGGGAGGCAGGAAAAGGTAGCCAGAGTGGAATTATAGTGGGATAAATTTATGCTACATTTAAAAGAAATGGTGGGAGAGGGCTCTTTCCTTTGAGAGTGATATCTTGCCTAAGTTAATTCAGAAGGATAAGACATTGAAAAACATCTATCCTTCTAGCTTCAGTACATCCTTAAGCATTTTTCCAGGTAATGAAAGATTGCAGTTTTAAAATGTCTAGTGCCCAAAACAACCTTTAAGCTATTACCTCTCCCCATTTTCTGTCATGGGGAGTAGCTCATACTTGCAGGCAGGTCATACTAGAATGGCAGGGATGGTGCCAGTCCTCTGTTGCTGTCCCAGCCTTCTTGCTAACATTTCCTAGCACTGTAGGAGGACCCACTGAACAATTCAGGAAACACTTTATGATGCCAGATACTGACATTGTTGGAGATCATCCAGATCCATGTCTTTAGAAGCATTTATAAATCACATTTATTTGTCATTCCAAAGGGGTTGGTAAGACAGTGCTGAAGTTTGCAGCAGAAACTGTTTGAAATTTCAGTCTAGCTAAGTTTGCTGGCATGATACTGATACAGAATGCCTTAAAGAACAGAAATGTTCAGCTGTTGCAATGTATGGGAGAAAAATACCCTTCTTAGTCAGGATAACAACTAGTAATCACCTATAGGGTCTGTCCAGAGTTGTAATTCACTCTCAGGGCTGATCACAGTCATTTCTGAACTGAGAATTGTCATCATACAAGTCCTGGGGAGAGAATTGAAACCTTGTGCAGGCAGTAAGTAGCCATGTATTATTTCAGTGTCATAGGTTTCCCAGATCTCTGCTTCCACTGCCAAATTTCTTTCCACTTCTCAGAAAGACAGAAAAATACATATTTGTGTAGTATTATGTGACACTGGGTCCCACAAATTGTCCTCACAATTAGACCCCATTTTCACAAATTCCCTTACTGAGCCCAGAGCAACAGGGTCTACTAGAAGTAAGAGGCATATTTACAGAGCCAGATACAGACACAGCTGGGTCCTTGCCTGCATGGGGAACTGGTTGGTCACAACGTATTTTATCTGGAAAATTTACACCCACCCATAGGAATAGCAATACAGGCTGTATCTACACTTAAAAACATTAAGTTTAGAACAGAAAAAAATGTCAGTGTGGTTATTGGCTGTTTTCATCCATTCTGCAGTAGATGATAACAGAAATTTCAAACTGAATTTACAGGAAACACAAGATGCCATTATGCAGAGGAAAACCCCATCTGGATTATGACATACTGTATTGATCCACAATGTCAAAAAAAAAGAACTCAAATTGATATAGACTGTGCAATCAAGCTTTCTACCTCAATGTATATATCCTAGGCTTTTGAAGGAGGAAGCATTAGGTTGGTAGATCTGCTGCTGCTCTCTGTGTATTCAAATGGATATGGCATTCAGCAAATTAGCTATTGCAAGGTTTCTAGATATTTCTGTATTTGACATAATACTGATCTAATAATATGTGGATTTTTACCCTCAACTCAAAAATGTACTTTATTGGTGTTTTCTTTCTAAGAGTAAGAATCTTGATTAAATGTACTTCAAAATACTTTTGATTATGAGCTTAGGCCAACTGAACCATCTCTCTGCTGAGAGATATCAGCATTATTCAAGAAACAAAATCTTCCTTTTTGCCCAACCGCCACTTGTACGTCAAACTATGTTGTTTTACTTCTTAAATGACAAAGGTACATAAGAAATTACACTTTCAATAGCATTCTCCTTAAACTTTTTCAAAAGGGCTGGATGTCAAGATAATAACTTCACAAACCTCTTCTCATTTCTGATGCATGTATTTCTTTTCATTAGTCAGTTGGACAAATGGAGTTTCTGAGTTTTGAGCTTCAGCATCTGCAGCTTCATTTACTCCTAAAGATTTCACCAATGTATTATGAAATTTTGTAAATTAAAATATTATGTTTGAGATCATAGAACTCTTTAAATTATTGAAAAGTTTAACAGACTTTAAGAATTATTTCATAGCTACTTACAAGAATTTATTTATGATGGTGGTGATAGTGGCTACTGAAGCTGTGGTTGGGGTCATAAGAATGCCTGTTCAAAATGGACATTTGAGATAAAGATCCCCAAGAGACACTCAGCAAAGAGAGAGGAAACAATGGTATAGAAGCAACCATAAATAGGAGAAATAACCCACAGTGGATCCATGTTTTATGCTGGATAACATCTAATCTCAGGGCAGCTTTCTTTGGAAATAATTGTTAATTTCTTTGTTTGCAACATTTTGATTGTCTATCTTTGCTTGATTTCATGGCAAGCACTTGAGAGCAAACCCTGTGATACTGCACAGAGCTGTTTATTATGCAGAAATCTGTATTAATGTCAATGTACTAATTTTTACTCTATAAAAAGCTCTTAGTTAAGTAAAGCTTGTAATGTTTGAAATAACAGTAAAGACACATCCAATTCATCTCATTACTGATTTCCATTAAGGGTAACTCATGCAAAATAATGGGTCAGTCTAACACCCATGAGCCTCTAAGTGTGGATCTAGGCAAAAGGGGCAGCAAAATACTTTAAGGAATTTCTGTAAAAGAGGCTGTCTAGTTTGCAAGGCTGCTCCACAGAAAAAGCATTTTCCAATGTTTTAAATGAAGAAGAGAAAAGCAGTTTGGAAACTTTAGCTGTGAGGTGATGCACATGGAACACTGTAGATGTTCCTCAGTTTAATTCTGTGTATTGAAAGGTACTGATTCTTTGGTAGATTTTAAGTAGATTAATTTTAAGTAGATTTTCCTATGTGATGTCACGTACCTCCTATACAATGGGAATCATTCCCACTCTCTTTTTTATCTGAGTAAAATTATCCTGCCTTAAATGTAGTAATAGCTCTATAAACATGTTTTGCTACTGAAAGAAACTCTATGTCTTTGCAGGGAAGTGTGAAGCTAATAAGGAAAGAGAACGTGGGATAGCTTGTTTTGGTAGCACAGACCCAAGACAATTCACAATGTTTGTGGACAGCTGCTACCAAAATGATTTAGAGTTAGAAAAATCTTAGGTTTAGAGAACCATCTTCTTCCTAAAATGTTAAACATAGTCAAGATCTTTTTAACTACTTAAAGATACCTCATGAGTGCATGAATTATGAAAGCAGAGCTAAGGGACAGTGAACACCATCCTATGGTAGGACAAGCACGTCACCACCTACTGCAGGAGTTCCAGATGTCAGCTGTCAGGGTATGCAGTCTCTGGTAGGAATGTTTCCACATGATGAGCAGCCTGGTCTCAAGTAAATCATCAGTAAGTCTCTTCTTGGTTTCCCCATCACCTGCCAAAAGGGAATGGTAACACCTCTCACCCCACACTGTGTATTTGCTTCTCTTTAGGATTTCATTAATCAGTTAATGGCTACAAAGCAAACAAGGAATATTAACAAATATTGACATCAATTTAGAGGTGTAAATTGGTGCTTGGTAGTAGAGAGTTCTCACTATGCAACACATTTTACTTACTAAAGGCTATCACCTGATGCAATTACAGCTGATAATTGAGTCAATCTCTCCAGGAGTGTTTCAGCGCTTTGGACAGGCTCTCCTTGGGAGAGTTGTCATGCTGAATAAATTATTTTGAATGCTACTGATTGGGTAGTTTTTAATCTATTTCCTATGTAATCATCAAGTCACTCTGAAGAGTCTGCTTGAAGCTTAAAATAGATATCTACTTGGGCCTTAGCTTTTCTGTTATTAATTTTTCCTCATATTAGGAACTTAAATCAAGATAACACATAGTCATCAAAAGAATTTCCTTCTCCTCTTACCCTAGGAGCAGAAAATATACAAAAAATTATGATTAATATTGTTTCTTTTTATAAAATCTTTCTGCATTCTGTGGTGGATACATTGAACCCCAACAATTACCTCTTCTTGCTACAAGGCCGGCCCATTGGATTATTGAATCATTCCAACTTTCTGTTATCAAGAAAAATGCATTAAATTAATCCCCACAAGTAGTAGCAGCTTCATCAGGGGAGACTGATTAAGTCCATTTTAGAATTACCTTTCACTTCTGTGGAACAAAAAGACTGAGCCTTCAGAAATCCTTTACAGGACCATAGTTGAACTTCAGTTTAAATACAGAGTCAGAGGGACCTTTTTTATTCACATGGTTTTTGTTTTGTGTGTGCTTAGAAATTTTCTTCTAGATTAGGAATGCAGAATCCATGAATATTTTGAGTCTTTGCATGGTAAACAGTCAAGTCTTGTCAAGACTTTATACTTCGTTAATGCAGCAAAATAAAGAACAAGTTGAAAAGGGTCCTAAAAGCTGAAATTACTTAAGTAATGTTCTCATAGTGCAAAGTATTTTGTGACAGTGTATGTTTAAGGTGCAACTGCTCTCATTTTAAAGCTCACCTTCTTGTCAGCTGACACAGCTTTTTAGGAGACTCATTGGGATTCAGTGAGAGTCTGTCTCCTGAAAAAAATTAAACTGTGTTTTTGTGTGAGTTTTTAGTCAGATGAAATTTTTTCATTGCATTGCCCTTTAAAGAGCTGGGTTTATACAACAAAGAAGCAAAGAACAAACAGATGGTGTTGTTTATGATTAGAGAATTAAAGATTAAAATAACAGTTGGGGTTGGAAGGGACTGTTGGAGATTGTATAGTCCTACCTCCCTGCTGAAGCAGGTCACACAGGATTGCTTCCAGGTGAATTTTGAAAATATCCAGAGATAGAGACTCCACATTCTCTCTCTGGGCTGCCTGTTCCAGTGCTTTGTCACCCTCAAAGTAAAGAAGTTTTTCCTCATTTNTGCAACTGCTCTCATTTTAAAGCTCACCTTCTTGTCAGCTGACACAGCTTTTTAGGAGACTCATTGGGATTCAGTGAGAGTCTGTCTCCTGAAAAAAATTAAACTGTGTTTTTGTGTGAGTTTTTAGTCAGATGAAATTTTTTCATTGCATTGCCCTTTAAAGAGCTGGGTTTATACAACAAAGAAGCAAAGAATAAACAGATGGTGTTGTTTATGATTAGAGAATTAAAGATTAAAATAACAGTTGGGGTTGGAAGGGACTGTTGGAGATTGTATAGTCCTACCTCCCTGCTGAAGCAGGCTCAGCTAAAGCAGGTCACACAGGATTGCTTCCAGGTGAATTTTGAAAATATCCAGAGATAGAGACTCCACATTCTCTCTCTGGGCTGCCTGTTCCAGTGCTTTGTCACCCTCACAGTAAAGAAGTTTTTCCTCATTTACAAATTGAACTTCCTCCAAACTTTCTGTTTGTGGCCATTGCCTTTCTTCTGTCCCTGCTTGGCACCACTTGCTGCCTGGCCTCATCTTCTCGACGCCCTCACTTCAGACACTTGTGTACACTGGTAAGACTCCCTCTCAGCTGACTCTTCTTGGGGCCCAACCCTCACACTTTTGCCATAAATTAGGTGTTCCCAGCCTTAATCCTCTTTGTTGACTTTCACTGAAATCACTACAGCAGCTCCAAGTCTCTCCTGTCCTGAGGAGCCCAGAACTGGACACAGCACTCCAGGGCTGTGTAGGGGGCTGGGTAGAGGGGCAGGATCTCCTCCCTTCACCTGCTGGAAATGGCTGGGTAAATGCACCCCAAGATCTCACTGGCCTTATTGGCCAAAAGGAAGGGCACACTGATGGCTCTAGGACAACGAGGTGTCTACCAGGACTCCAAAACCTTTTGTTCTACAGACAACAGAAAACAAAACAAAACAAAAAAATCACACACAAAAAAACCCCAAACAACCCCCCCCCCCAAAAAAAAAACAAAACAAAAAACAACCAAAACCAAGGGGAAAAAACCAAAACCAACCAACCAAACAAATAAACAAAACCCAAAAAAAAACCCCAAAAAACCCAGAAAAAGTATATATAAGTAACCAGTATGATCTGAGGAAGCCAAAAGCCAGGGTCTGGAGGAATGGAAGAAGAAGGGGTGACTTATTATTTAAAGATAATTATTAAAATTAATATATTCAAAAATTTGAAACATTTCAAGGCTGTCAGGCCAAAGCCAGAAAAGATCAGCATGTTTGTCAGCATCTTAGAAGTTCATATAAAAGTAAAACATTGCTTTTCAAACCTCTTCAGTGATGCTTTCTACTGCTCTGCAACACCCAGAGTTTATTCTAACCCCAATTCTGCTCTAATCTTCTCTCCCCATCCTACCATTAAATATTTCATCTTTCTATGCACAGACTGAATTTTCTCTTCTTTTTAAAAAGAAAAAAGCACATTTACTTTCTCTTTATCATGAATTTTATGTGCCCTTCTGGCAGTAAAAATCCCTTTTCTCCAGTCACATGACTATGCCCATTAAAAATCATATGCTCCTGAGGAGATAATGTACTTTTATTGTTTTAGCATGAAAATAGCAATTGTACCTCAGGTACATAATACAATCTGCTCAATAGTTTGAAGCCAAAATACCTTGTTTTCAGGTATTCAGCATTATTACACAGATTACCTTCTGCTTCTGTTGTTGTTTGTGTTGATTGTCCTCATCTGTCTAAATTGCAGGTGTGGCTGTAAAGTTCCCAGGGAAGCCTGTCCAGATCCCAGCACAGAATTTATTAACAGGTATCAAGAAGACTCGACCTAGAAAATCTGAGGATATAGCAATGAGTTAAATTAGTTAGTATTCTATGCACTCCCTGCCACATGGTCATTGTTCCAGACCCCACTAATGAGTCTCATTACCTCATTACCTTCTACTGTGTCTTTGGGTTACCTCCTCTCTTTTCTTGCTAGTCTTATTTACCTCAATTCTTTTGTAAAAACAAACAAACAAAACACAGAACCAAACAAACCCAAAAAAATGAAAACAGAAGACTGAACTCAGTTTGGCAAAAATAAATAATTACAACAGCATAACTACATTGATCTGGGCAGAGGCACTCAGTGTAATGGTATCTGTATTTCTCTGTTTCTTGCATTGCTGTCAATTTTCTTTTGCTTATTTATGCCAAATTTATTTTATCTTTTCAGATTATGGATAAATTTCTTGTTCATGTTCAACCCACTATTGTATTAAAACATTTTTTTCCTAAAAGGTAATGTGACTAATCCATTGAGGCTGCTGCCACACTTTGGAATTAGATTGGGTGTTAGCACAGGGATATAGCAAGAACAGTTTAATGAAAGTGTCACAGGCAGAAAGTATCATATGCATTTGGCTATGGTCAAAGCAAAGAAACAGGAAAAGCTCATCTCCATGGTTAGGCACTGAGATTACACTGGGGGGACCAAGCACTCCTCTTCTGAGGCAAGATTGCCCACCAGAAATCTGAAGGTTTCTGGTATATATTTGATACTCCTCAAGCTATTTTCTGCTCTGTTTCTCAAAAGAACTCTATTGAGTTTTCTGATGTCAAAGGCATATGATGTAGTACAGTCATTCTGTCAGGTTCTCAGCAGTCATTATGTCTTTGTAAATTATCTTTGCTCTCCTCTGGGACAGATTTATCCAGAATTTGCTCTTCATTGTTGATAATATATGATTATATATTTCATATACAGACAAGCAATATGCATTTGGTAATTTAAAAGTTTCACATTAAATTATAAAATTATATTAATTATAAAATTAATCCATTGAGGATTTACATATTATTTTGACCATAGTGCTGCACAAATCTGTTGACTTTTTCTTTATGTTTTTTCACTATATAAGTTTTTATTTTCCTAATTATTAATATTTTTTAGAACTTTTTAATTTTATTTAATGTATATCAACTGGTTGTAGCAGAACAAAACAAAGCTGGGGAATTTGCATTATCAACTGCTTTTGATTCAGGATGAGGAAGAAGGTGCTTCCTTTAATGAGAATAACTCCACTCAGAAGGAGACAGGAGGACAGATTGCAGCACCAGGAGGGAAAAGAGATGTCAGTTAAGGCGCAGGAGGTAAATGAAAAGTTTCCCGTGGCTACTGCTAAGACAATTTGCATGTATGGTTCTGGGATTAATAGAGCCTAATTGAAGACAAATTTGTTCTTTCTAGTCCCCCAAAAATTCACTTTGCTTTTGGACATCCCATTCCTCTGAGAACCATTTTCTAAAATGCTTCAGAGTAGGGTGCAAACAGAAGTTTTCTGTTAGGTGTATAAGTACAGTTTTGTAACTATTTCCAGATTTTTTATGAGTCTCTGTATATAATCATACATATCTGTTAATGCCAACAGATGTGTGTGTGTGGGTATTGAGTATTTGTATGCATGCTTGTGTTTTCTTACTTTGGAAATAATCTGTGATACTTTGTTTTTTTTTCCTGTTTATTTCCTTTTTAGTGTTTTGAAACATTCCTTCCTAGGAGACAACCAAAATCATCCTCTTCAGAGACTGCCTTGTGACGTTTTACATCAGAATTCACTTTGGCCAACTTCCAAATATGAAAGTAGTTTCTGTTTCACAATACACATGCCTGATATCCATTTAACTGCTGTCTCTCTTACTCCATGCAATGGAACCACATCACAATTCCTTTATTCCTGTGGTTTCATTTTCAACATGACTTTGGAATCTCTTTTAAAGATTCATCTATAGGTCTGCATGTAAGTAACAAGTACCAACAAACATGATGAGTGCACAGTCAGCTGTCTCCATCCCAGACATGTGTTCCAGACACTTATATCACACAGATACTAGGTAAATAAAAAGGTAGTCTGTGTACCATTAAACAGCCCAGTCTTACATACAAATAATGCAGATTTTCACTGGGACTAAAATTGTGGCCCTAAACCATGAGCAGTGCCTAATGCAGCAGTAGGTAATCCGTCATGTGATGCAGCAGTGCTTGTAGCCTAGATTATTCCCAGTCTACCTGATTATATCTAACATTTCCCCATCCAAATGCTGTTCATCTAGAAAATGCAAAGCTGTTTTACTCATTTGCATGAATACACAGTAAAATGGTGCAGTCAAGCAGCATGCAGAGCACCTCCAGAGAGCCTGCACCCACACAGCACACAAAGCATGATCATCCTGGAATGACAAGCACACTCCACCTGCAGGCAAAGGACTTACATTCTTACAAACTTGTGTAAGACTCATACTCCTCCGTTCATAGCTCTGGTAAATAGGCTGCTGCCTATTTACGTCAAAATCCAAATCCATTTATTATACTATGGACATATATTTCATTAAAAGGTGCTGTGGGGATGAAGGGGACTATTCATGTATTCGTGTGTCTCTCTCAGCTTTATGATTTGGTTTCTTTTGTCAATTTTTTTTCCCAATTTATTTTTGATTGTTTTCTGTTCCTCAGAGGCCAAAATTCAATATGTAAAAATGCTTTTAAAAAGGTGAATCAACTTCTAATGTCAAATTCAATAAGGTCAGCTACCACAATCTCATCACTTAATAACATAATAAAAAAGACAATGGTGTCTCACATTTCTGCTATTTCCAGAGATGAGATGCTCTGAGTTGAAAATTAAGGATAATTTACTGCCGTGCTTAGAATCCAAACTGATATTCAGAAAATGGACATCACATGATTATTTTTCTATCCAGTTTATTTATTCTGAATCCTACAGCCATTGATACACTCTAAACTCAGGGGAAGTGAAGGCACAAATGTAGAGTTATTTTCCTTCCCTCGTTTTCAGGGAAAAGCTGAATTTTAGGTGCTCATGAAGTAGAATAATTAGTTATCATGGAACAGCTTCTTACATTTTTACATGCTTTGGTGCATTGCATGCCTGCAGGTATGGCACAGATTGAGGGTCTGCTTGAAGGGAGAACCACTAGAAAACACTATCTCCAGTAAGCAAAGCTCCTCAGATTGATCACAGCTCAAAAGGTGTCTCTGACAGCTGCAACTCCATGAGGACTGTTGCTCTCCTCTGTGGCTGGCAATGTCCCACTCCAAGGATGGATAGCTGTAATTCCTTTACAGGTGAAATGATCCATGCAGTCTCAATATGACAGTACGGAAATTGAATTAAGTTTTTAACATAAAAGAATCTCCACCAGTCATTTGAAACAGTCTATTATGTATATTCCTTAAAAAATTAATCAATATTACAGAATTATGTTCAATCCTTGGGAAATCGGTATTTTCAGTGCAGTTGAGCTCAGGTAGCAAAAGCCCCACCTCCCCTTTTAAATTTTATTTTAGTGTCTTAATAGCAGATGACTTGATAAAGAATTGTACAGAAAGAGATCAGATGCTGTAGAGAATCCATACTATAACAGTTGGATGGTTTAAGAGAACATAGACTAAGGCTGAATAATTATGCAAAAGATAAATCATCTAGCCATGTAATTAATTTGGAATTACAATGGCAATAAAGGTACAGTTAAATTCTTATTGATACATTAAAATTGCGATAAATGTTAATATATTTAATTGGTATTTAACAAGATAGCTGTAGCAAGTTAATTAGATATCCATTTATGTACTCCATAAATGTCAGCATTTTTAACAATTCTGCCCACATTTAGAACACAGCCTTGAGTATTCCTTGATACAACAGGTGTGATAAGTAACACGAGCTCCATTTCTCTTGTGATCCTTTTATCACGAGCAGGATGAAATTAGAATTAAATTTCCCTCCACCTTCCTCTTCTCTTTCCCAGTAACTATCAGGACTTCATAAACATAAAGACAAACTAGATACTGATGGCTTCTGGTCAATTTTGGTGTTAATCTGTCTGCACCTCCCCTTCATGTCTCCAAACTGTTGTTAAAATTCAAACTGACTATTTACAAATGAAAGAGATGTGTGTTCACCATGATTACAACGTGCCCTGATAAATTTGTGAAGTGATGATTCTAGAAAGTACAGAGGAATTAGACCCAGAAGTACTGCCAGCCTTTAACTAACTACCACACATAAAATGTAAAAGTGTAAAAAGTTATGTATGGGAACTTAAGAGTCACTTTAAAAAGCCAGCTGCAAGCAGAAAATGTCAAAATAGTTTGTCAAGTAAGTTTATAACACTTCTTCATTATCTTAATCATGAGGATGCATAAAAATGGCTATGAAGATAAGCAGATCTGCTCTCTCCTCCTCCCCCCCCGGCCCTTTTTTCTTCCAGACACTAAGATAAAAGGAGACTGGTGAAGTTTTTAAAGATACCCTTAAATGAAGAGTGATGATGGTTCTGTTAGATTTTCTTTGAAGAATGTATTATATAATGCTTGAATTACAATGAGAGAGATAGAGACACTTGGATGAGGAGAGCAGGAGATTGAACAGGAGACAAGGAACAGAGGAAGGATAAGCTGGGTGAAAATTTTTGACTAGTCCCAGGCATTTTCTTCTGATTTATTCTCATGTGACCTAATTGAAGAATATTTCCTGCCAGAGATGTGTAATATCATGGGCAGGATTTCCAAAATCTATTTGAAAATTTTTAATTTATTCTGACATTTTATTTAAGACAATCACAGCAGGTTTTCATTATGTTTTCTGATCTGCTGCTGGCAAGACAGTGCTCTCCCACCCACAGAAATGCACTGGGCTACTCTTCACTGTTTCCAGGAGGTGGCCTGTTGAAGTCATTCTTCTACTTGCCTTGAGTAGCCCTGAGGAACAGGGGATTAAAATGTTTTACTTTGGGATGAAGAAGACTCACCCAAGGCTTACCCAAAGTCTTCAATAAAGTCCATATATTTTCTACTAAGAATTTCTCTGGTTCCCAATTGCCTTAGCACATAGATTTCCTTGCCTTATTTTTCAACCAAAAGCAAAAATACAGGATTTATGTCACTAGTAAGACAAAGCACCACACATATAAAACAAACAGGCAATATCAATAAAAAATACTAATCTCAGTAGTATTTTTAAGAGCAAAGAAAATTACAATGTTCTTCTGAAAGTTTCCCATAATTTGTTTAATTTTGCAAATATTTCTGAACTCAGATAAACAAAATTCCACCATGGCAACATGCTGGCAGTTAGTATGCTGACTGTGTTCTTATTTTCTGTTCTTTCTCAGACAGGTTTTAGTCCTTAGTGACTGAGCAGCTCTTTCATCACTTCCCTCTTGAAAACATTCAACACATATATAAGTTCCAATTTATAAAATTTCACCTGATATTTCTTGTATATTTTCCCGTTGCTAGGTTAACTCAGATAAAAATGACAACCCAATTTCTATTTGAAACATTCACTACATGCTTCTTCTGCTATCCTTCTGAGACCAACAATTTTAGCAAATGAACACTGAAGAATCAGGCAGATGTACACGCAGGAGAATGATTTCAAAGACTTTGTCTGATTATAAATATGAAGAATCAACATTTTTGTTCCTGGTCACATGTAAAAAGCAGAAATTATTCTTTCCTGGGACACTTATTTAGGACATTCAATGAATCTAAATACTTCACTGAATACATTGGCTTTGAGGAAATTCTTCATTAAAAAGGTAGCTTGCATACTAGGTTTTCTGTTAGCCTGTGTGGCAGGAAAAAAGAGATCCACATTACAACCCAGGAGCTGTATGCTTTCTCTCTAATCAGTGGAGAAAGATCAGCATTTGAAGAGAGGGAGTTACATTTTGGGGAAGCAGATTCACCTGCTAGGGTGCCTCACTCTGCTAACAATACCAGGAGTTAACAGCCTATCCCCATTCTAATCCAGTTTTTTCAGCTAAAGGACTAAAGCAAGAATGGGTGAACCAAGCCCAGAAACCACAGGACTCGAGGCTTTTCAAAAACTTATTCTAACAAATTTTTTGCTTCCATTTCATTTTTCCAGGTTCATGGCCCACAGGTGTAGGCAAAAGCATACACTACATTTTGCCGCATTTCTTTTAGTTTCCTTTCTAAAATATGATTACAAACACTTCAGAATTTCTTCAGAGAGCAAACTGCTGGTCATCATCCAGAAAATACATCCTAGTCAGCTTGTGCTAGTGGTCAAGATTCAGAAGGATCATTGTTGAGGGCTTGTTGAAAGAAGCATTTCCAATTCTAGATTTCAGATACAGGTTAAATTACCATGGTTCTGATGTGGTGTCGTTATCATAAAAGCTTTCACTAAATATATTTTTCATCTCAGACAGGAAAAACAGCTGCACAAAAATATTGAGAAAGTTTCCTCTTAACATATTCATCTAAAAAAGACCTTTTTTTTTTATTTGGTGACTTGTATGTTGGAGAACATATGTTGGAAAAGTGTCTTGCTTTCTTCCAACCAGACCCCTTAATCCCTGTCATACAATTTCTGTGTTTAGTTTAGAAAAGGTATTCTTGTGAGAGAGGGTATAATACTCATAAGAACTATTCTATCTTTACAGTTCAATTCAGTTTTTATCCACTTATTTAAATTACTATTTTCTTGTAATCTGTTCCTAGATTTTTATTTACCATTATTCAATTACAACATATTAATAAGTAGAGAGAATCATCCCTCTTCCAACCCTAATTGGTGAGTGGAATTTTTGATTTGATGCCATCAGCATACTTTGAAACCAGGTGGTATTAAACCAATTAGATTTATTTAATTGATTTTTGCATTTAATGCAGTAAGGGAAATTCATTGATGTTCATTTTGGAAATGAGATAACAATGACTTTTGAAACCTTGCCAGCTCACAAAATGTAAAGTCAATATCAATTCATTAGCAAATTAATGGGACTGATTTTATTGTAAATAACTAGCAACTGTGCAGTTGGCAGGTCTGAGTTACTAGTTATTCAGAGCATCACATGCAAGTTCTGAAAGTAATGGAAGAGTTCAGAAATGGATTATTTAATCAACAGTTTTGTACAGTCTTTGGGAGTTAAATATTTTCGCCTTAAAAGAAGTATGTTACAATGACCTTATGGGTGAGTAAAAAAGTTCATATTACACTTAGTCTGTGTCTTTAAACACAGGCCTAAATACAGCTGGGTGAGTAATCACATTTCAAACTGAAAAACACCCCAACAAAATTGAAATATTTTCAGTTTGCTGTCAAACAATTTGTCTTCACCTTTTTTTCATGCAGGAAAGTTCCTGAAGTAAAATATTGAAAGGAATTGTGGGTTTATTTAAGTGGATAAATAATGGCTTAGTCTGAGTTTTTTTTAATTTCTTTTGCAAATAAATACTTTGTTCTCCTTATTAAACTGAAGTTTGGAATTGAAACATCATTTTGAAATGGTAAGTGGAAGCTCCTAGCATTTTTCTTGTTTTCCACCCATTTTTCTAGCTTAAACACTATGAAAAATTCAAAATGAATTTGTGAATTGTTTCGGGCAGATGCATTTTTCACGGAGAAAAGCTTTTGCCTGAAGAGTTTCCCCTATCTACAGTCCTGAATAATGCATTTATTAGGTAGCTCTGCCCATGAGATCTATAGGCAATTGCACATTTCACAGATGTTCCTCAGAATGTAATACTTCCAGAGTTCTCTTCAGTACAAAATCCCTCCTTAGTCCTTAAAAAGATCTACATGTTCTGGATCATCATCCTTGTAGGTGCTGAACTGGGGAATAACTGAAACAAAGGCTCCCTCTCTTTCCTAATGCTTCTAACCCCTTTTTCAGGATTTAGCCTCCAATCCTAACCAAATGCTTGTCCCTCCTGCATGATATATTGTTATAAAAATCTGATTCTGTTTAACTTCTCTTATAAAAGTGTTTAGAAGTAGTCAAAAGGGTCAAAATCTGTGTCAGGACTGTATTTTTTAATGTAGTCATCTGTGGGGTCTCAAAACCTCTTTCCCATCCAAGTTTGGTCAATACTGTAGCATCCATTACTGTACTTTAATGTAGCCCAGCCACTATAAAATATTGCTTGGGTTTGTCATTTATGTAACCTGTGTCTCCTATTTATTTTGACTGTGCACAAGTGAAGGTATAATTTAACTATAATTTTGCCTCAGAATTTAAATGCTATATTTGAATTTTGCAGCATTTCTGGTGTTGTAAAGAAACCACAAAACTTCTGGAAAACCTAAATGCCTTGAAAATACTGCATTGAGATGAGAGTTATTTTTCTGATTGTTTTAGTCACTAACTGAAATGTTTGCAGGGCTAAAATTTTTTATGTTTATTAGAATTTGAAAATGAGTAAGGTTGTAATAGATATTTTGCATTCTGCCATTTATCAATTTTCTGCTCTTAAACATGAAAATGTATAGTATATCTAAGTATCTACTCAGTTCCCAGTACCAAACCTTCTTACTTGCTATTAGGACCTTAAAAATTATTTTTTGGGGCTCAAATTTCATTTAGCAGGTTCTAGAGAGCTCAATAGGTGAGGTTAACTTTAAAACAAACATAGAACCCAGGTCATCACAAGCATTGAGATGCTTATCTCACATCCATGTTGAAACATTTTCAAAGATATGAGCCTTGAAGGATACCTTGACTTCTGAATAGAACAGAATATGACAGACACTGCTTTATTTAGAAATGGTGCTGTAAAAGTGCATTGTAAGGGTTACTCCAGAAATATGATGGGTTATAGGCAAGTCAAGATTTTCCAGGCACACCAAGGATATTGACTTTCTGAAGCTGACTAGATGATGTGAGCTGCTTCCAGCAATCTATTCCATTCAGAGCAGAGGCAGTTTATAAAGGCATGCAATTTGTAGAGGACTGTTTCAGGGTCACTCTGCGACAGCCTTCTTGACATAGCCAAAAGAAAGTCCTGAATAGAGGATGAGAAATCTGATTGCTGATTAACTTCAGTGTTATTTCAATCAATTCCCAGAAGGATGTTAGCAATCTGCCCAGCATTCAACAAATGGTTGCTATTAAAGGACCATGATGATGATGGGAACACTCAATTCAGAAAGGTTTGGGGGTTTGGTTTTTTTGGTGGTTTTTTCTTGGTTTGGTGGTGGTGGTTTTTCATAAATCTGGGTTTCAAGATTTATTTTTAAAAAGGGGTTTTCTGTCGGGTTTTTTGTTCTTTATTTAAGGACTTCATGATTAAAAGACTGCTTTTACTGATTTTATGGTGTTTTTTTTCATTCACACTTACTATGGGCAAGGTGCATGGATTGTTTAAAACTAAATACTCAGAGAAATTTTCTCAAAGGCAGTCCTCCTCCCACAGATAAAATGCTGCTAAAATCAATTGATTAATGACCATCTTATTATTTCTTTTGAATATAGAAAGATGAAAAAGTTATTTAATCTATTTTCATAATAACACAAAAACATCTTTAAGTGGGTCTACCCTGAACACTCCAGGTGCTCCTCACCATATAAATACACAAAGAAACAAAAGCCTTGTTCACTGTGATTCAAAATTAAATCTTTCTCTTTTTCTTAACATGATAAAAGTGAATTAAAGAAGGATAGTATAACTATCAGACTATTAATACAGAACATATTGACAGGATGAGGGATTATGTTTTCAAATTTAGAGAGGATCAATTTAGATTAAATATATGGAAAAGATCTTCTGCATGAAGGTGGTGAAAAAAATACTGGAACAGGTTTCCCAGAGAAGTGGTACATGGCCCATGCCTGGAACTATTCAAGGTCAGGTTTAGTGGGGCTATGAGAAACTGGATCCCGTTTAAAATGTCCCTACTCATTGCAAGGGGGTTGGACTAGATGGCCTTTAAAGTTCCCTTCCAACCCAAACAATTCTATGATTCCGTGATTCTATAAACCTGGTAGAGGAAGCAATATCCTGATTTTTTCTTAAATTTTTGGGAAGATATGTAATGTTTTGATCTTGCTTTTATTTCCCCAGAACAGCAGAGAGGTATTACCTCCCTTCCCAGGATTGTGAAGAAGATTAATACATTAATACATCTGTACACTGAGGCATTCAGATACTGTGGTAGTATAAGAAATATAAATATCTTACATGATTACAAAGATTTACAACTTCAGAAGTATAAAGAAACCTACTAAAAATGCAGATGCATTCAGTGTATGCCTATTCTTAAAGGTGGTAACTTGTACAATTCTATATTCAGTTCCTTCTAATTGCTATTGGATCAGATCCACGCATTGCAGAGGTAAAAAGCTGGCCTTTCTCATTATCAGTGTTACAGGTCTGGCCTGATGGTATCTGTATCTATCACACTTGTGATGAATCTAAAATCACTACTGGTATTGTAGAACCCCCAGGTGAAACACAGCAAACTCTTCCATCAATGATGTCTATAGCAACATTAACATGTGTAAGGGCTGTGAACTAGAAAATAATTACCAAAATCGTTTTTGCCAGTACAGGGATTAATTCTGACCTGAAAATATGGAAGCAAATTGTATTGGGCTGGAAATTACTCTTCTCCTGTTTCTTTTCCGTTTTCATCTTTATTGCATTTAGAAAGACATAAAAATATATAGTCAAACAAAGAAAGTCAAGAGTACATTGTATGGGGAAAAGGAGTTTAAGGGGAGATGCAGTATAAATGTTAATATAATACAGAAGAGTATAATTAAGTATCACCAGGTATAAATGCCATCACTGAGTTTTACTGCCTTTCAAAGGTAGTAGTCAAGAAGAAATGCTGCTCTGGGCATGTGTGCAAACTCTGCAGAGGCTTAGCCAACTCCAGAAGTGACATTTGGGAGCTAAAAGTGCATTTTAACAGAGGAAAGATTAGCATGATGAGATTTTTATCACATCCAAAACCATGCAAGTTTTGAGGATCTAAATTACAGACTTAAGTGTCCAGAATAGGAACCCTTAGGGGTATTCTCTGCTTCTGTTCACACAAATGTACATCTTAATTGACAACTCAGATCTATCTGGAACTTTCTGGGGGAAATTAAAGCACAGTTACAATAGTTACAAGAGTTTCACTACTACTCCATCCTGTAGTCATAGAGCTATTACTTTGTCAGTTTAGCTCCAAAAACCTTTCTGTTTCAGTCATTTCATCTCTCATAGAAATAAAAAATAGGTTTTACTGTAAGATCATAAGGAAGTTTCAGTCATTAATATCTGCACAGTATGGTTAGATGCTAAGAATAAAACCACTAAAAATGTTCCAAAAATTTATGGTACATATTAAAATATTATACTATAAACCTTTTACAAACAGCCTTACATACTGTTATGGAAAAAGTATCACTATCAGCCACATTTAACAGCTAAACGTTAGCTAACAGAAGAATGTCTCCCTCAGCCTTGTACTCAGGTTTGTGAAAAACGAACACAAAATGCAGATAACAAAGCTGTGGGATCTCTGGTTGCAGATGAAAGAGACTGTGTTTGTATGTTTAGAGATATTTTCCATTCTAGAGCTTTGCATTATAAATACTTGTTTCATCTGTGACTGCCAGAGGTCTACATATTAGGAGCACTATGAACAATTCAGCAAACGAGAAGGCAAAAGCTTTTCTTTGTTGGTAGTTCAGATGAAGTATTCCACTAGAAGCAAAGGATTTTTGGAAGGTATTGAAGTTTAATTGTGAATTACCCAGAAAATTATCTAAAAATAAAAATAAAACCACAATTGAAAGTACAACTGAGTAGTGCACTCAAACTGTTTGAACTTCACAGAACTTGTTCAGTTACTGGCTTTTTTGTTGAAATGTTTGCTGGTTTGTGAAACAGGAAACCATTACATTGGCATTAGATTATGCACTTGGATTGAAAAAAATGTCATAAGCAAAGGAGGAGGAGAGTGAGAGCTGCATCTTCTGTATCTTGCTGTTTCTGATTTCACTTCTAATTACGCCACCACAGAATTGAATTGTTCATTATTATTATTTATTGGCATGCGGCTCTGGCATGTGAAGATTGCTTTCAGAGGAAGAATTTTGAAACAAGGAAGTTTCACACATGAGAAAGTGAACTACTGTGCTGCTGTCTAGAATTAAATGCAGTATAGCAGAGGAAACAATTCTGTCAGTGCCCCAGTTCATCTGAGGTGTTCTCTCTCCTTTGAGAGAACATCAGATCCAATCTTTCCTTAAAGGCACTCTGCCATTCATGTGAAGAAGAGTTTTAAAGGTCTAAGTCACATATTTTAGCCAATCCTGATTGCCTCCTGATTTTCTGTCCAGCTTCATCCTGAGTTTTCATCACATTTAGGAGCTCCACAGAGGTCTCAGGAGATTTGTCTGCAAACACATTGTATTGTCTCACCATACTTAATAAATGTTTCCTGGGATTCCAAAAATCAAAGAAAAAAATATAAACTTGATGACCAGAGTTCCATCATGCATTCTGTGTTGCCATAGGAGGTGTAATCTCTCCACTTAATGAAAACAATAAAAGTAATTGAGATCCTAAGGACTCAGAATAAAATGCTAATATGGAGTAAAACTTACTTTCATTTGCTGTTATTCTGAAATTCTAAGAAACATATGCAATCAAATTTATCTATTTATGTGACATATTCCATAATGAGAAGAAGTATTTCTGAGCAATCCTAACAAATACAGGACTGCCACTGAACTTGCCTATGTTGCAGCTTTTCTTAAAGTAGTGTTGCATCACAAGACCCTCAGGCAGCTTCACAGGCTGGGGGAGAACAGCTTGAGAACAGGTTGGCAGAATGGGACGTGGGGTACTGGTTTGCAGTCAGCCCAATATGAGCGCAGGTGGCCAAGATGGCCAGTGGCATCCAATCAAATCCTGCTGTAAATCTACAGCTATATGATATTTTATATGATATTTTCCCACATTTTGCTATTGAAACTTTTCAATAAAGCAAAATTGTCAACATTATATATTAATACATTATCCCATCTGACAGAAAGCCAATATATAGATGACTAGATGGCTTACTTTATCTTATACCTGACAAGTATATATGGACCCTTGCAGCTAAGGGATAACTTAAATGATCAGCAGCCATTGAGAAACCATTATGTCAGTCAATGTTTTTTTAATTGCTAAAAATGTGGATGTGAGCATTAGGTTGCTGTCATTAATAAATCAATGCCTTCACCAGTATTTTTTATTTGTCTCTCTGTGTAGAAAACTATGTTGTAACTGGAAAGCACCTACTCAGATTTGTATGTTATCCTTCACAGTATCAATCAAGTTGAGATAAAAGTTTTTAAAATTTCCTGAGCTCTTTTCTGAGACAGTGACTGCTATTACAGCCTTCCCATTCATGAGATGTATATGAAAAATTATGTATACTCCCTTATAAAGGTAGGACAAGTCAAAAAACTATATCTAAATACGCAGTTCACAGTCTGGAAGTCAAACATAACTTTAGTTGAAGTAGAGGAAAAAAAATATGAAGTCTTTTTTGATCTTGTATTAAGAAAAGAAACACTGTTTTTTTGTTTCAATGTTCAGGTTTTTTAAAGATACATTTATTAATATTTGTGTTGAGATTAGCTTTATGGATCTGGAGCTTGTTTTTTACATGCCCTTTGAATAATATTCAAGTAAATAAAAATAATTTGGAATGTCAAATGTAATTCCTTAGTAGAATTTGTTTCTCAGGTATTACAATATTTAATTAATCTTACATTCCATGTAATTTAAGTGAGAAATTGCACATCATGTATAGTGACTATGTGAGGTATGTATTTAGTGAATTACAGTCAAGGCAGTATCACAGTAAATATTCAGGAATTAAAAATGCATAAAAAATAATTCTTTGTGAATAATTCATAGATAAAAACAAGCAAAACAGTACTACCATGCCAGAGCAATAATATCTTATAGTCTACACACTGGGCACTATCTGTGTTGTCTCCCTCCAACAGGTAAAATTAAATTAAAAATTATGAAACAGCTCCACAGGGGAACTGAATTGCTAATTCTGTCACCCGCTGTCTTAAAAAAAAAAAAAAACCAAACAAAACAAATATTCTCATTAATAGAATTCAAAAGCAAACTGGGGTAGCATACCTCCCTACTTCCACATATATGTCAGTGTTAAACTTGGTTAAATAGAATAAAATCAAGCAGTGTTATAATCATTGTATAATCATACCTCCACTATAATCCCTGAATTAAAGCAATTTGCACTATTTTATTTTTCTGTTTTGCTCATCTGACATACCAAACTTATTGCTAGGGTTCACATTCTGTTTCTTCTTTCACTAACCTTGCCTCTCTCAATGCATTAACCAGAGCCATTATTCCTAAATATACTTCATCAGTGTGCAAAAGACCTGAGTTCTATTTACAGTGTGCCATTAACAGTGTTCTATTTACAGTCTGCTATTAACACCCTACTTGGATGACAGAATTTTTGTTTTCTTCATGGTTTTCTTCCTAGTGCTCCCTAGAAACTTTTTTTAGCTGATCTCCTGCAAGTCTGGAAGACAGTACAAGAGTGTGACTTCGTGTAGTTCATACTCTGCCTGAAGCCTGGACTTGTATCCTGGTCTTGCCCTGGGCCAGTATAATGATTCCTTCATAAAATACATACACTATCTGATGATGACCTCAATTTGATTATGACTCTTCTTCTCTCTGTTCGCAGATCCTACATCAACTAAATAGAGTTCTGAAAGCAGAGCTAGGGAAAGAAATCTTCACAGCAAGAAAAATTACTTCTTTTTCTCTTCCTTCTGCTGCATTCTGCAGGTGGGGGCTCAGAATCAGACTTCTTAGACTGTCTTTCAGCTACAGTTTAAATCGTTATCTGTTCAAATTATAAAATTCAGCAGATCTACCTTCAGTTTATATTCCAAAATATCCCACTGGACAAGACAAACCCAAAGGTAATGATAGCCTAATATCTGGGCTCCCTGAATTTGAACAGAAATGAGTTAGGGATCATCCAAATGGTTCACTCGACTACAGAGTGAGTTTAATCACTAGTTAAGTTTTATTAACAAAGACTCAAGATCAAGGTTAAAAAGTGTACTAACACGCACCCAAAATTCTTTGAACCTCATTTTTTTTGGCGTACACAACAGTATATGTCTCTTACTTACTATGTGACAAGTACTATTGATTTTAGGGTGTATTTCTGACAGGTTAAATCTCTATTTGGACTCCCAGACACTTCATAACGTGCCACAAAAAAACCCTGGATACAAATATTTTTCATCTAAGCAACCTTCATAGTGACAGGAGAGTTGAGGCAGGACAGTTCTCTGCTACTGTTATTGGGGGAGGCTCTTGGCAATCTCTTGACTCAGTGTCACCTAAACAGGGGGGACACAGTCACAGACCAACTGTGCACTGAATATGTAGGGAGTTCTGTGAAAAAAAAAAGGGTTTTTTTAAAGAGCATGATGCTAGAATCAGGTTTCCAGACTTCAGAGAGAAGCAATTTAAGCATAATTTGTCATTCTAGCCAAAACTATTTGGTTAATTGGCGAAATGCATGGTGCTGATAATGCCAGAGCCATGGATTTGACCCATGTATGGTCCATTCACTTAAGAGTTGGACTTGATGATCCTTGTGTCCCTTCCAACTCGGAATATTCCATGACTCTGATTTTAAAAAAGAAATAAATAAGGGGGAAAATCAATTTCTGGCATTAAACTGGCACTTACACAGTTCAGCAATTTAGTTGTAACAGATTCTTCTAAGAGCTTTGGAAAGAAAAGCAGCATGTCAAAAGTAATGAATAAAAATAGTAGTTACCTCTTTTTGACAGAGACAGACTTTTGACTTGAGCAAAGAATAGACACTTCCCCCCTCAATTCCTCCCTATACTTTATTTTAGCTGTTACTGTGCTTTTTATTACATTAAGAAAGGAATGGAATTACAAACTGCAGTTCAGAGTTGTCAGTAACAACCCCTCCAAAACACTACAGCCAGCCAGGTGGAACACTGATTCAGTGTCTTGGGTTTCTATCCATAAAGTCCAAGGAATGGCAAATAGGGCCACAGTATTCAGGGGCACCCACAGCCTCAGTTCCACAAATATTTTCCATATACTGAACACCAAACTGTAAAAGACCTGCACCAATCTGTTCCTTCCCTTTCCCAGGCTACAATGTTCAGCATCTGCCATGCTCCTGCTTTTGGGATCATATTTTCCCATGATAAAGCACTTGAAAAGCAGAAAGTTAAGTGATGCTCTTAAAGTATTCATCTTGTAATTCTTCAGATATTAGAAGGCTTCCCTTACAGATGCTTTAATGTCCAAATGGTGAATGAAGAATTTAATGTACCATTCAAACTTAAGAAAAAATTAGGAAGGTAAGGTGTAGCTATTTAGAGGATAACCCAGGAGTTAACCCATTTCCATAGATATTGTATTGTGATCTTCTAACATGGTACACTGGGTCATCTTATTTTTTTATTTCTCAAACTATATAGGACAATGCTGCAGAGAAAAATGTGGAGGAAATATGGAACCATGGAAGGAAAATACAGAATGCTTAGATTGAAACAAAATAAGGTAAATGTACAGAAATACTTTGTATAATAACTTTTGCTCCTTTTTTCTATTTGTGTCATTCAAGTATTTATCATGTTTTGGTTGTCTTGTATTTCATTTTCAGAAAGAACCAGCACCTTTGACAGGTCAGTAAACTAAGAAGATACTATTTTTTTAATTATAAAGGTAGTTTTCTGTTTCTGTTTCAGCAAATTCAAATTATCTTTTTATTAATTTTATGTTGATAAGTGATACTTGAAAATTACCAGAGAATATTTAAGATTTCATTTAGGAAATATTTATGCAGCTTTACTGTGTGACTGTGTCAAGCCATCAGAAGCATTAAAAGGTTTCCATTTGTATGACCTTTTCATATCCACAACCCAGAGTCCCTTTTTTTTGTTTACCACATGACAACTCAGGTCACCTTTAATGCATTTCATAGGACTCGCAGTCTTAAATTATCTCTGCCAGCATACTCCTTCCTGACAGCTGAAGGAAATGGCCCAGACACTAAATTCAGTGCAAACATTACATATTTACTATTTTAATTCTCACCACAGCCACAGTAAGCAATCATCAGCAGGGATGTAAAAAGCTTAGACCATCTCCTCTTGACCTGAAATAGGTTTTTTATAATACATCAGATGCTTCTCCCAGCACGACTGTGTGTCTTTGTGAGTTCAAGGAATTGACAGAATTTAAGTTAAACTTCTGTTTCAGTCCAAATGGTTTTAGAATGTAAACACTTTGGTGTAATTAATACAGAGGTTGCTTTATCTAAACTGGTGTTTTCGAATTTTTTTCTTTTCTTCCCCTTAACAAAAGTTAGGTACAACTGGCAATTAACCTTCAAAACCCCTCTGAGTCTTCTGTCCAATGGCACTGTCTCCGGAAGAGTTAAGAGTTAATCACATACCTGAAGAAGGAAGAAAGTACCCTCTCTATGAAGTTGTTCAAACCATTAACTGTGTGACTAATTAAAATCTCTGACAGCACACTTCTATTAAAACTGATTCAGTGGAATGAGTCAGAAAGACATCAAGGCAAATGGGTTCTTTTTTTTTTTTCCAGAATTTCACCTAAGGAGCCTGGATAAGGTCACTGACTTTCTCAGTCATTCTCTAGCTTTATGCTGGAACCAGCAGAGTTGATTAAAGTCTCTACAGAGCTCAAGTTTACAGCAAAATCACTAGGATATGTCATAGTTTATTTTAAAAGGTCAAATGCAAACCTAAAAATTAAAAAAGTGACCAGACTGTAACAATCTACCAAAAGAATGCAATATAGATGGTATATATATTATTTTGAGACATTACAGTCTGTTAAAGTCTGGGTGTGTCTGGGTACATCAACTATTCACTAAGATAAATCAAAAAAAAGGCAAAATCCAGAGCTAGCAAGTCAGTTCCTCCCACATTTTTCCCCTGTCTGCCAGGTCTTGCTTAGTTAATCCCACAGACTTTTGGACTGATTTTTCAGTTAATAAGCAATTTTGGGAAATTAAAAAAAAATTATGTTTAGGGGCACAGTCTTGCTCAAGTTTGTTCTACAAGAACTGAAGGACACTGATAAAAAAAACCTGAGTTTGAATGTAAAGTAAACCAAAAATGTTTCAAGCAAAAAAAATCAATTTAAAATTTGTCTTTTTTTTTGTGGTAGAAGCAACTTGGCAAAGCTACAATAAACTTACAAAATCTTTTGTTACTGAAAATTGTCCAGCAACAAATATTTCACACAGATTTTCTAATAATCCTGTTCTAGCATTAATGTTGACTTTCATATGTATTTTAACTTTCTATTTAAACAAAATCCATGGAAATAAATAATTGCTCTTTCTTTTCTGAGAGTTCATTATATCTTTAAAATACCTTTTGTACGTTTTGTATCTACAAACATGACACTACATCAGGTTTAGAAAAAATAGGACTTGCCCAAACAAACTCATTTATTATCATGACATTTGTTAGTGACCAGACAGTAACTACAATATTATTAACAATTAGATCACTGCAGTTGACTGGGTTTGAGTATGGCCCAGCATATACATACAGTGAAAGGTGTCTAATTCTTGTCTCTGTGAACAGAGTATCACCCCACCATGAAGCCTGGTTTCCTAAGGATTTGGTCTTGCAGTTAACCAGACATGTCAAAGCTTCACTACAAATGAAGCTGGAACTAGATATTACAGCATATGTGAGAGATAAATTGGATCTTACTGCAGAAAATGTTCCAGACTGCACATAATTGTGTACCCAAAGATCCTCAAAAGGGGAAAATGACCATGCAGTGAACTCCAACTCCAACTCATTAGAGGAATGAAACACCTCTCCTATGAAGAAAAGATAAGAGAATGATGAATTACGATGTGCAAGAAATTGGGCAAGAGGGGCAAGAAACACACATGGATGAACAACGAGCTCCTGTCATTACTCAAGCATAAGCAGGAAATGCACAGGAGAGGAAAACAGGGCCAGATCATTTGTAATTAATATACAGAGGTTGTCAGAGCATGTAGAAATGAGACAAGGAGGGTCTAGGCCCATCAGTTCTGTGACAGACTGTTCTTATACATGCATGTGCTTACAGAGAGTTTTTGTGTGCTGACAACATATTCTCTCAGCAGGGATAGGCAGTGCTCTGCTGTCTCCTGACACTGAAGCCTGGAAAACAAGGTTTCCTGCAAAGATTTAAAGATTTCCATTCAATGTTGGCATATTGTCAATCTAAGACTATTCTACTCTGGCAAATAATGACCAACCATTCTTGTTCTTCTGAGCAAACCATTAACAAAATCAAGGAACAAAGACATGTCTTAGTTCACATAATTGCTCCCTGAAGTGCTAAGTGATTCCCATATACCACTTGTTTTGTGTAATTGTGTTGAACTTCATTAATCAAAATAAATGGCAAGCACGGGTTCTACTTGATTCTCTTTTTTTTTTGTCTTATCCTGCCTTTGCCCTACAGTGCATTTGACAAAAAGTCTGAAACACAGCTGAAGGCCTTGAGGAAAAAGGCAACAGGATGTGGGTGAGTGTTTTGAAAAATCACCTAGAGAAATAAATTTCTATAGAGAGAAAATAAATAAAGATTCTATCTTGGCTTAGGTCGTACATTTCAACTCTTTGATGTTTGGAGCACACATCACATCACTTTTTGAGGCTTGCCTTTACTAACATGACTTCTTGACAAATGCAAGGTTACTAAAATACATGGAATTTTCAAGAGAAAATGACTACATCTCCTTGGGGCAAGCTTTGTAGGTACCTGTCAGCTGGTCTGTTTTTACTTGACTATTAGTGATGAACCACTAAGAGTGGAAGGAGTGCAGAACAGCAATTGCTTTAATCAGGTTCTGACATCAGAAGGAAATGGTTTTCTACCAGCCTTAAAGGAAAGAAGCACTTTACTGCTCCAGGAGATTTTTCAGACAAGCCTTCCAGCAACAAGAAAATGAGGGACAGAAGCAGCGCAGTACTGCTTGATGTGAAGGATGACATCAGTACAGCATTGACAGCTGTCTGGAAAATCATAAATAACAGGGCATGAAGCCTAGAAGCAGTAGGAAAAAATCAGACAAATCAAAAACTCAACCACCTAGTGCCCCTGAAGAGCTGTGAAAATATTATGAGAAGTCACTCTATATCTAATAAGAGAGACGTGCAAAAAGAGGAATCACTTTTTCTTGACTACCAATTAGCCAATTTAATTTCAATAAATCTTTTAATATCTTTCCTCCACTGAGTTTTTAGGTGCTTTATGGTCATATTTAACCTCAACCAGTGGAATAAAACAGCAGACAGGTGTTACTTTCCAAAGTAAATAAAACATTGCAGAAAACCCTATTGTACCTCCACCAATCTATTGACAAGGTGCATGTGGGAACATTCTGTCCATGGTTTGCTTTGCAGCCTGACACAGAAATAAGGCTTCAGAGGTACAGTGTTCTTATAGCTACTCCTGCAGCAAAGCCTGGAAGTACACTTAGCTTGTGAATCTCCATAAATTATGGATGATCTTAATACAATAAGTAATTGAGACTTAATTAAAATTTGCCATAGATGGTCTAAAATAATATATAAATGCTGAGCATCAGTATTAGTGACTGTTTTGCTTGTTTATGATTTTTTGTTGTGGGCAGCAAGAAAAGCAAATAAATGGGTATTAAACCTCTCCTATGAAGATTAATTTTATCAATTTATTTTGTTGCAAAACATTTTTTTTTTAAGATAGAAAGCTAGAAATAAGAAAAGGATTTAGAGGACCAACAGTTATGTCCTTAGGGAAAATGAATTTTTGATGAAGCATTTTATTTTGTGTTTCCTGTGTTTAAAATTTCATTTAACTCTGTCCTAATTTCAAGTGATTGTAGATGAAAAACAAACTTAAATTCAGCAGAAAACTTAAATGTCATTTCACATTGACATATCTGCTGTCAATGGATGAGATTAGGTAGTTAAAGTATTGGCTGTACCTCTGTCACTGGAACCTGTCCAACTTGATGACCTGGTCAGAGAATTAATAGCAGATATCAATTCAGGCCTCAGGTATTCAGGAAACAATTATCCTGCATTAATAATAAATTATTTTGATAAGCAAATTAAACAGTATTGTTCTGGGCAAATAAGGAAGTTTGTCAAAAAAAAAAAAAAGCTCAATAAAGCAGCAGGTAATATTTAGCAATTTTTTTTTTTTTAATTATCTGCAGTATACTGTGCAAATTGTGTCCTGACCCAATCCCCCAGTTTCACTGTAGTTATGTCTGCTTGAAGGATTTAACCTCTCATTGAAAAAATCAAAATGCAGGATTATTTAACTCAAGGACTAGCTGTGGCCTTTGATACGTAAAGATCCTACAGATTAAAACTGTTCTGTTACCTTAGCAAAGAATTATGGGAAGAAAAGGAGAAGGTCAATAAAGGAAATGTTCATGGACAAAGGGACCTGATATTTTAGAGCTGGTGCCAGGTAAAACTGTTAATGGTAAATGTAAAGAACAGACCAAGCAGAACCTCGCCTACCTCACTGTTGCTTTTATCAATCTCTGGTCTTTCTAGCAATATGTCCCTCACTCAGCAAAATCCACCACAGCATGAATGATTCCTTTACTCTTCTTTCATTATCTTAAAAATGAAGTGACAGACAAGCCCTTAGTGGATATGAATATAAAACAAGTACCTCTGAAAGAAGTTACTTTTGTTTTTTCCCTGAGATGAAAGTAATTATGCTCTTGGTCATTTGTATCCTTCTGGCTCCAGCTGTAATTACTTGGATAGGGCAAGCAGTACAATTGATGTCAATAAAGCCTGTACCTTCTGATGAGCCTCCCAGCAGGAGGGGGTGGGACAACTCTGGTGCTTCTGCTTGTGCATCTGCTCAAGTGCTTCAACAGTTTCAATTAAAGGTGTGAAGTACTTCTACAGGAGTCAATGTGAATTAGGGAAGCAGTGCCAGAACAGTGACAGACTGATGAAAGTCACAGGAAGAAACATGCTGTAATAAAGAGTTATCTTGCAGTACAATAAATATGCTTGTGGGGGCATTCCATTTAGGCATGTGTGAGAGAAGTCACTCAAAGACAAATACATATCACCAGTACAGACAGAAAATGAGATACCTGGCTTTATAGAAAATAAATTCTGGTGTTGGGTTAAAAAGCGCAGCCTTTGCTCCTGCTCTTAGCAGCCTGATTTAGCTCATTGACTTGATGGAAATTTCAGCCATGCATTGAGATGTAAGGAACCAAAGTTACTACCCACCCTTTTGTACACCCTAGCGTACTACACACCTTTTGTACACTACTCAAATATTTGGCCCTGTGATACAGGATACAAAAGTCATTGTACCCAATAGCCAATTGCTGTAGGTTGATTGAGATTTCTGGCTGCGTTTTTTCTTTAGGGTCAGTATTTCCTTAAAGTGCTTTTCTTAGTTGATTAATCAGCATATTTTTGATTAGTTTCCTTGTGATCTTTATCCTATTGCTGTGTATGCACGTGTTGGTGTATATGCCGCATTCGGTAGCATTTTTTTTTCCCTGCTGGGACACACATTTGTGACTTGGCAGATGAATACTAGCATGCAGAACAATTTCTCTGAACTTTTCAGAAGTCCAATTAGCATATGACAATGGTACAGGGGGTTCCACTCTAGCAAACCCCCTGAGCCACTCTTCACCAGTGTGCAAATGTGCTTGGCATAATTACAGTTTTGTGTAATTACAAGTAATTTTTGTTTATGAAAGATTAATGCATGAGATGCTATTACTGTACACAAAGGGTTACCTTTCCAATGGAAAGGAGATAAATGTTTATGGAGGTGTGTTGTATGTGTTTGGTAAATATTTGCCAGAAGATGAGTCTATATAATTCCCAGTGGGCGCAGTGCAGAGAGTATTCAGAGATTCTAATCAGTCATGGTGACAGTATGGGACCAATGACATTTCACTTGTTTTGAGTTGTAAAGCAACCCCTACTCACAGAAAGAACTGTTACTGAAAATATAGAGATTATGTAAAGATTGTAAGCAAGATTGTGGTGTAAAGTGGC